>VXBL01005532.1:192269-208869 GCA_013400195.1 Aramus guarauna
CGAGCTGCACCGCCGCGGGAACTTCCCGCCGGAAGTCCCGCCTCCCCACCTCAATATCTGACATCTGATTGGACCGCAGCGCTGTCACTCAACCCCATACGCTGGGCGCTTTCCGTCTCTCCAAGCCACGCCCCCTCTCCCGCTGTTGAGGAGGCGGGGCTGAGCCAGGCCGGGGTGTGGGTGTGTCTTAAAGGAGCCGCAGCGCCATTTTGTGAGGGGGTGCTTAGCCTCGACTGACTGACCATCTGAGAACCTTGGCAAAAAAATAAACACACATTTCAGCCACCAGCTCCCCTCAGAAGGGGGAGGCGAGGCGCCTTTGCCCAAATGCTGAGATATTTCAGTAGCAATGGCGGTCCTTCCCTGCTGTGCTCTGAGGCTGCTGCTTCCCCTCTCCCTGCCCCATCTAAAAAATAATAAAGCTAAAAAGGAGCTCTCGTAAGTTACTAACACCTCAAGAGGTCTTTCTGAGAGATGGGGTGCAAACAGCCTCTGTCACGGTGATGGGATCCCCCCAAAACCCCAGAGATTACATGAGTCCCCCATGGCGGTGCCATTCCCCACAGCGATGGCCGACCCGTGAGGCAATGGAGGGGTTAGCTGGGTGGTGGGTGCTGCCGAGCCCCTGAGCAGACGCCATCTGTGCTGGAAGTCATCGTTGCTGGGCACAGGGATGACATGTTGGGTGTGGAGAAGGATGGAGAGGGACGAGGACTCCAGCAGGCCAAGGGCTCCCCTGGCTTTAGTCTGCCCCTTCTCACACTTGCTGTGTTGCTTTGCAGGTGGAAGATCTTCACATCAGAAGATGCTGATCTTTTTGGGTGAGAGATACGGAGTGCTCGGCAGGTGTTATTAGTATTATCACAGGTACTTTTGGGAGTATTTCAAACAGAAATTCCCTGGAGGGGAGTGAGCAAAGCCCCATGCTCCAGATCCTCCCAGGTAACCAGAGCGGGGAATTTCTGTTGCATCCCAGAGTAGCACCGCTCACAAGCCAAATGTTTTCCTCTCCTCTTCCATCTCTGTGGCTGCAGCTGAAGCCTTGGAAGGACTGATATTGCTGGCAGTATACAGCAATGCCCAGCACCTGCTTGCATGTTTAGAATGGCTGGATTTTTCTGATTTTGTTCTGCCAAGACAAAAGAGCCATCCCTAGTGCGTGCTCGTTGCTCCTCTTCCCTCAGACCCAGAGGCAAAGAAATGTTTTCCTTTAAGAGGATCTCATCAATAAGGCTTTTCTTTTCTTCATGCTCTGTCACCAAAATTCAGGAATAAAAAAAACCTCCTTAACTCCAATTTAGGAGTAGGTGGTATAATTTGGGTAGGGGTCTTATGGGTTGGTGGTCGTGGGGACCCTGGCCCAAATTACCTGTCCCCTAGTTTCTCCATACTTCGGTGTTGGTAATTGTTCACTATATACCTCAGGAAGATAAGGATGCTGCTGGAAGCAATTAGTGTCCTCCCTTCCTGAAAAGTATGTACATAAGGGCCTTGAAGTATCTTGTAGCTCCTCCTTTTTATCATGATGTGTAGCAGGTGCTCATTGCAAGAATTNACTCCTTAACACCAATTTCGCATTAAGAAGCAGGCGTTTCCTTTTATTCCTTTTATTTATATAGGGTGTCAGGAGGATGGTTCCTCTAATCAGGCACACCTAACGCTGGTTCTCTTGTCATATTTATACACAAATGTTACAAAGATTACAAGGTGGTACACTCCCCGTTACAATAATTGGTTCATATTTCTTCGCCTAGTATGCAAACTAGAACGCATGCTCTGTTCCTTTCTCCACCTCTATCTTTTGAGTAGGTGGTATAATTTGGGTAGGGGTCTTATGGGTCGGTGGTCATGGGGACCCTGGCCCAAATTACCTGTCCCCTAGTTTCTCCATACTTCGGTGTTGGTAATTGTTCACTATATACCTCAGGAAGATAAGGATGCTGCTGGAAGCAATTAGTGTCCTCCCTTCCTGAAAAGTATGTACATAAGGGCCTTGAAGTATCTTGTAGCTCCTCCTTTTTATCATGATGTGTAGCAGGTGCTCATTGCAAGAATTGTTAGCCTTCTACCTAAAGTAACAATGAATAGTTTCTTATCACATCTAATACAAGCAGGCCTTTGTTACAGGCCTATCTTTTTGGCTACATGAGGACGGCCTCGTTAACTCTCTGCATTCAGATTGAAGAAGCCATCATGTCCCTTTGCTCAATGTTCCTACAGACCCTGATTTTCAACAGAGGATCTTCTGCTTTTGATTGCTTTCAGAGATGATTTCTTTCGCTAAGGGTCCATCTGCTCCTCTTAGTATAAAATGAGAAGCCCGGCTTTTGTCAGAAATACCAAGGGAATGGATTGAGTCTTGGGATTGAAGATGAAGTGCTACTGAGCATGGAGCGTGGCATTTACAAAGGGGTGAAGTGGTGAGCCCCGTGTAAAGAGAAGAGCTGTACTGAAGAGCAGGTGGGATAGGAAGGCTTGGTTAATTGCAACATTAAGGTCTGGATGATAAATTAGTTTGATATAAATTAGAGGAAGAGGCTGAGAGGAGGCAGCAACACTGAAGTGAACAGAGGATGAAAAAAAGAAAAGGCAGCGAGTGTAGAACTCGTTACAGTAAAGTACTCAGGATGGCATGTCATGCTATACCTCACCTATGATGTGCTAGAGTCTCATCTTCTAGGAAGCGCTGGCCCACATGTCCATAAAAGTTTAGCTTAATCAACTTAAAAATAGATTTGTGAAGTTGATGTAGCTTCTTCATGTGTAAAAAGATTTAGCTACTGCTATATGGAGGTCTTAAAGGATGACCAGTGGCATAAGGGATGATATGTATGGGTCCCTACTGCTGGGAGAATTGCTTTATCGGTTTAGGATGACTACAGCTGCCAGAGCAGTTTTTATTCAGGGGACTGAGAGGTGCCTTCACTCACAATTAAATCTGTAGTGATTGTAGCTTTGCCACAGATGGATGGAGAATGACTGGAGGACCTTTATAGATCTTGTAAAGAGAGTGCCTTGTAGTAGGCTGCAAAAGGACAATCTTTTATCTTATTATGGATTATTACCTGTGGACTGGAGTGGAGGGTACCAACACTGTGTCTCACCTTCCCCACACCTTCTGGTCCTCCTCCTCCAGCTATCCAAGGAGTTAAACATTGGTTTTTGTTTCCTTCTGACTTAATACAAGCTGTGCAGTAGGTGATGACTGGGTGCTGGACATGTTCAACTCATCCTTCTCTCCTTTTTTCAAGGAACAGAAATTTTCCACCTGGTTTAGGGAGGGCTTTAGGGAGTAGAGTTGTGGATATTGCCTTTCTCTTTGCTTCTCAGCAAAGGTTTTTCAGAAGTGTCCTTCAGCCCAAAATCACTGTCTTTGAAGAACCTAGAGTGTGAAATGAAAACTAGACTCAGGAAAGCAGCCTGAGGTCCCAGGGATAGCTTTGTGTTAGTTGATTATGTTTCTGAGTACTTAACAGCCATAAATCCTGTTAATAACAAATCAAGCAGCCCTTTTCATGGGTGAGGGAGAATAAGGCAAGCGGGTATTGCATGACCTTGGGCCCAGCATGTCCTGTTCCTTAGCAAGCTGGAGCTAAGGCAGACTTCCTGGTGTTTCTGGCAACCCCAACTGGTGAAATGGCTCCATGACTGTTGATTTAGGGTGAAGTAGACCCCTTTAAGTGCCCTTTTCCCACTGCTAAGTGCCCTAGTCGAGCTATTACCCTGCTGCTTCCAGAGAGGGAGATTTATTCTTGGGCTCAAGTACCTGAGCTGCACTGGTGGAGACCCCCAGCACAGCCCACCCAAGCACCATTTTAAACCCAGGAATAGCAGGCATGTTGGCCCAGGAGAATGGACAGCACAGGGCTATGAGAAGCCATAGAAATGTACAGGCTAAAACATCTGTGCAGGATTGTTCTTTCTTATTCAAAATTATTTAAGGAACTTAATTGCCATTGAAAAAATGATCTTATTGCCATCAGATAGCTTCCTTTTCTCATTGCATTTCAAAGACGTAAATCATAGCTTTGCTACCTACTCTAGGTTCCTCTCTTAGTCTCAGATCAAAGTTACAGCTCAATATTCATGTTAATGCTCTGGCAGAGATTATGTAGGAAAGCAACGGGTTTTAACTGCACCTGAACATAAAATGTTTCCCAGCCATTTCCCCAGGAAAACTTATCCTTGGCTCTGTCAGCTCCTTCAGTTGTGTCTTCAGCAAGGCAAAGTAAATCTGACTCTTGGGAGCAATCCTCCAGAAGAGAATGGGTAATGAAACCATTAGATACACCTAGGCAAGTTGGAAACATCAACCTTAACACAGGAGAGAAGGTCCTGGCAGTTGTTCAAGGTAATATAAAGAGTTTTTTTATCAGGAATGAGGAAGTGGGGATGAGCTGAGTGTTTCTGTGAGAAAGTAAACGGAGTAGCTGCTAAAGGAGGGAAGCAATGGAGGCGAAAGAGACTAAGATGTAGGGAAGGCAATAATGCAGCCATCCTAATGCATGCGAGTGTGTTTTCCAAAACTATCATGTGAAGCCAGCTGAGATATGTAACTGATACATTTTCAGTTGTTCTTACTGTTGTTTTCTGATTTGCTGTTTTGAGTTCTGTGGTTTCGCTTTGCTGGCACAGAGAGTAAAGCTCAGTTTTAAAGAAAAACTAAGGTCTTCCTGTAATTTCACGACACTGAGACTGGAATTCATCTCACATAACTTCATCTGGCTCAAACTTAGGCATCTTGTCTGAACTGGTCATCCAGATTTCTTCTGTGTTGTGTAGAAGGTGAGAGAGGGAGAGAGAGGGAGATGCTGCACAGAGCGTCCCATTTGGAGATGGGGACACAGCCACGGGTTGCCTCTTCCTGGACTTCTAAGATTTTTCTATAATTTAATTTTAAATTAGACCCTTTAGTCTAAGGTGGCCGTAGTTACACTAGATGACTCCTTCATTTAGACAGGAGAGACTGAAGACAGCTCTTGCCAAACCCTGCCCACATTTCATTGTAGCCCTCAGTGTTCTTCTGATACAGCATTTGCTCAGAGGGCTGATTCTGTCCCCCCAGACCATGCAGTCCCCCTGAAATGTGCTTGCAAGCCCCCAGCTAGCTGTGGTGTGCTGTTCCCTCTGCTGCCCACATCACATGCTTTTGTCACTCTCCCCACCTGAGACACTATTTGCAAACAAGCACAGACATGAGTGAAACCCCAGGCTCAGCACTGCTCTGAACAGTGATGCCCAGGTCCGTTTAGACTCTTGTTATCTCCTTTTGCAGTCAAGAAATGGAAGAACGTGATAGCGCGATGCGCTGCCAGACCTGCAGGAAATGGAGGCATTAGGCTCTGTTTTGACCATAACTCCTTATGCAACAGGACTGGTTTTGTTGGTTTATTTTTTTATCCTGGATGTGTTTTTTTCCATGTTATCTGCATATGGCTGATAACAGGCATATGAGCTGTCCAGCCAAGGTGATGCAAAGTTGAAGGCAAACAGGAAAAATGGGGTGGGAATGGCTTGTCTTGACAGCATCTCTGAAGTGTCTCAGATCGTGACCCTACAGCCAGCCAGAGCCAAACCCACAGTCCGTCAGTATGGTTTCTTGTTTTGTTTAATACAATTTAAGTGAGGAATGCCCTGAAACCCACGTCCTCTTCTCACTCCTAACTACATGCTCTAGTTGACTCCACTGTGTAGCAGGGCTAAGGGAGCAGCTCGTTGATCGTGGGAGGTGGACCCAGTGGATACGATTTGATTTCCGTTAAATCATTGACATGACCTGCTGCACTCAAAACCACACAGACAGTGACCAAAAGTTAAAAAGCAACATCCCAGCACGCTGAACATTACTGCCTTCCTTAGAGCTGTGACTCTGCAGCCCTCAAAAGACCTTCTCAATAGTTTAAAAATTAAACTGATTCCTTGTGTATTGATAAGCTGTGAAGTATTTTACCAATCCAAGTTGCTTGTCAGTGTAAAAAGTCATGTGGTTAAAATTCAGCTCAGGGAGGGGATTGTTTATTATGATCAGTGTTATCTTACCTTGATTGAAGAGCAAAGATCTGACCATAACTGCCATAAGTCTCCTGCGACTATTGAGATGTTTCTGAAAGGAATTGCTGTTGAATGGCACAACATCTCTTTCTTGTACCTGGCCAAAAGGGAGGGCTGAATTAGAGGAACCAGATCCATATATCCATTTTACAATTACAGAAGTAGGAGAACTGCCCTCCTGCACCGACCTTGAGCTGCCCGGGCCTACTTTTTGCTGAGGGGATAACCTGGAGAGATGCCTGTCTCCAGCAGAAGCACACAGAATAAAAAGAATCACCCTTACTCCAGCACTCCAGTGGTCACCATGTTTAGTGATTTCCATAGCTGAACTGCTGTGTTTAATAGGCATTGGTGTCTCTCTTGTGGAATTGTCTAGATCATGTTCGAACCAGCTTATATTATCTGTGACAGCTGTTCTTCAGAGGATGCCACATAAGGGCTTAGATACTGCATCTGCTCCAGCCTGCCTGCTGGAGTAAATAATATTTTATCTTGAAGGAACATGCGTTACACTCTCCGTTACGCTGGTGAAACAACCTCCTGTGGGTGGCAGATCAGCAGGGTTTGATCCTAGGACCTCCAGACATCAGTATAGATGTCACCTGAGCTAGAGAAAAAATGCTCCAAGGACTGCTCTGCCAGTCCATTTGCTTTTGAGGGATCTAAGCCCAGAGCATTCATTTTTTTTTCGGTGTTTGGTGGTATTTTTCTTCTTGTGAAGACTTGATGGCAACTGCAACTTTAATGAGAAGGAGTAATGTGAAAATATAACCCACCTCTTGCTGGGTCACACTTGGGAAGGACCATGCCCTGAAACATACAGTCTTTCATCCACAGAAAAGATCTGTAAAATGAAAGTTCAGTGCTTGGTATGTGTCAACTCCATAGCTGCCTGGGACTGGACAAATTGCCACTGCGCTGAGTGCTGTGTCCTAAAAGGCGACAAATTAATATCAACAGCAACATTTAAGGTTCTGTAGCTTCCAAGTTGAACCAGCACGAATAGCTTTGCAGAGCTGGGATCTTAATTCACCAGTGTTGCCAGCATGTTTGTTAGCAGAAGAAATGATGCTGCCTTCACTTACCAGGTTGGGAATATTCATGCTTGCCACCTCTGGGGATAAAATGAAAACAAGGTGATTCATTAGCAAACATGGTAATCAAAGCCTGTATCCTGCTAAATACAGCAGCACTGATCTCTGCAGCCACTTTAGGTGATAGAGCAGACTGAGATGATAAAACGTTAAGTCATGATTCCATTTATAAGCAACTTTCTTTTCAAAGTTGGACTTTTCTTATCATTTTAGTAATGCAGTCATGAAAGAGATCTTAATTTCATCACAGTTTCCCAACTTCCCCTTCTTATAATGCTGTCTCCTTACCTTCACACAGGATTTTTCACCCAAAAAAAAAAAAAAAGTCTACAAAGATTCTTGTATGGTAATGTGCAGGCATTTATACTTAACCATGGTTCTTTCATGGGCCGCCAAGGTGCAGCCAATTTTGAGTGAGAAGGTTTAATAATACAGACAGTAATTTTGGACAAGACACAAAGAGCAGAGTGGCCATTTCTGAAATGTCCTACTCAACTACCCAAATGGGAACAAGGCTAACTTCTGACATTATTACTTTTTCCTGAAGAATTCCCAGAGAATAAGTTAAGATGAAGATAGTTGTTTTCCAATTAAAAATAACCCAAACAGATGGGAGTGATGGATGAATGTCATTTTCCCTAGAATTGTGAAATGCATGAGAAAACAATGTAAAAGAACATCATGAACTTGACAGAGTTACTTCAAGTATCTATTTTTCCTTTCCCATACTTTGTCTTTGGTAATTTGTCTGTCTTAGACATCTCCAGTCCAGAGAACTGTCTTGCGTTACGGTTGTAAATTTTGAAAAATGATTGGTAGTGCTGCAAAATAAACAGTACTGCTAAGCATATGAAATGCCATTTTATAGAACTACTTGAGTGATTTAGGAACTTCCTTCCCACCAAGAGCCGCAGTATACTTTACGCTTATTTTGCCAAATGGGAGATGTTTGTTGCGTTCAAAAACCCAGTGGCTTTTAAGAATTTAAGCTCCTTAGGCTGTTTAGAAGTTTATGAAACCTCACTAAACAGCATGCATCTTCGAACATTTGAGCTGTACAAGGAATGTGGAGCCGGTATTTCACTAAATTCTTTTTCTCTTCTGTTGCAGCTGTTCTCCGGCTCAGCACAAGTTCAAGGCAAGATCCATCTGAGAAAGCCGGGTCAGATACTTCAACATCCTCTTTCCCTGTTACAGTGCGCAAAGGAACAGTAGATATGTATAAGTGCTTCCACAAAGCAACTTCTGGCTTTCTGTTTTTTGCAGAGTTTTCTGCATAGATAGCGATGGCAGAATTGTGGGATTTTACTACTTAACATCAACCACCTAAGGATGAATATGTCTATGCTTAACAGCCTTTGGTTTTGCCCATGCTGTCCAACCTGTTCTCACCCAGGTCCTGTCTGGCCTTGTGAATATTCAAAGAGGATGTGGAGAGGGTCAGATATTAGCACAGCGAACTTAAAAAAAGGGAAGTTTCAACCATAGGAAAATGTGACTGCAACTTCTACACACCTGGCTGTTTTACTGGGGGGGTGCTGCTCTCTGTACTGAATAACTGAAAAAAAAAAGCAGAGATGCTTTTGGGTACTATATTTAGGCACCTCTCTACATCTTTAGACACTTCAGTGCTCTAGAAACTTGTCCCTACAGACCTCACGTCCTGGGAATTTGGCATTCATTGTTAATATGATCAACTATTACTCATTGAAGGTCATATTCGGATTGTTTCACACAAAAATATGCTATCCAGCATCCTGCTTTCCCCCATTCTGGTTCCCAAACTTTCTCCGCTTCCCTTCGCCATCACCACCAACAAACAATATTGCATCTGTCATGAGAAGACCCCAGTCTCCACCCAACCTCACCCCACATGCTGCCTTCAGACCTTGCTGCTTCTAACCTCTCCCCATAGCCAACATCCCTCTTTTTCTTTCCAATCCGATGACTAAATTCTCTTTTAGTCCCTTACCCTCTTCTCCTTTGAGCTGCTGTACCATCACAGCCTTCCAAGAGTACTCATTGAAGATACCACTAGAAAAGTCATCTCCCTTGTCTTCCAGTGTACTCAAGGGCCCCTTCCACCACCTTCACTGTCTTCCTATATGCTCTTACATCAAAAACACATTTCTCACCCCTGCTGCATTTGTCTTTTGTAACGGTGCATATTATCCATCAGTTCCCTCAGCTTTATTTTCCCATTTATGAATGTCTCACCAGTTGCTCTGATGCCTTCTTCATATGGTCTCTGTGTGCTGTAAGACACTTGCCAAGCTCACCTGCTAGGCTGTCTGCTTAACGCAAGTTTCCTTGATTTGTTCTTAAAATGAATAAATACAATTTTGCTGGTCCTCTTTTTCAAAGATCTATTTAGTTTTTATACCACCCACCTGACTATCTAGAAACCGTCTAGCAGGCAACAGTTACATTACCAGTAAAGCTAAGTTTGCTATCAAAACCTTCCGGCACATCAAAACACTCCTGATGAGCTTGATTTACACAATAAAACACATCCTTTCCCCTCAAATACTGAGTTAAAAATGCAACTTAAGTTGTCAGTAGGCTTGCTGTTGACTTCCTGCTTTCTAGAGTGCTGTTCCTTGGTACAGAATAAAAAGAGGGAGTTTCTGGACCCCTCCAGAAGGTTTCAGACGAAAGGCCAAGACGCATTCTTGGCCTCAGATGTCCGGCAGAGCAGTGTGACGGTGTCACAGAAGTGCTGGCAAGAGGAGCCGAGCGCAACACTCCACAGCTGCCCTGGCTTCGCTAATGCAGCAGGACCAAAGAGCTGAATTTCGTAATCCAAGGAACAAATTAGCAGAGTGGAGGAAGAACAACCATGAATCCGTTTGAAAGCTCTAGTGGAAGTTGGTTTGCCATCAGCCGGGCAACTAGGACTGTCAGAGCTGCATCATGGTGTCAGGTATCTATTTATCTGGTTTGGTATCCCAGGAAATGTCAGATGGATCAGCCTCAACACGTCCCATCTGCTATCAGGTCCCTGGTAGTGGCCGTAAGGAAGAAGATGAGCCCTGTAAAAGGTCGTTGTGGATAATCTGTTCCAAGAGCAGCCCTCATTTTGATCTCTGGAAAACTGGAGACCAGTTTAAACCTTTAGAGTAGGTCTGCTGTTTTAGATAAAATGTTTCTCTTTAATTCTTTCCATGGACAATATGGTAAAGTGACCTGCTGGTTTTGTGGGTAGAGTTTTGTCTGCAAGGATTTCTGCTGTCTAACAGCATGTTGTGTTATGCGGCTTTCCCTTTCTGAGCTTCTGGGTTTACTACTTTCTCCTTTCAGTTTGGCCTGCCACAAAACCTCCGTACCATTCCTGAGAAATACAGGCTTTCTCACAGTCCTCTCCAACATCTTCAGAGAGTTTTTCCATATCTCTCAGCCTTCAAAATTGCTCTTCTCTACACTTCCTTGAGTTCACATTGTCTGCAAAATGGGATGACCAGTACAGTCTGCTAGTTCACAGGGACCAGGCTTGGTTTTCAATTGCATAATTTGTGCAGAGGGATTACACTTAATATTTCTGATTCTGCTTCTCTGTACAATCCAGCAGAGACAAATGCAGAACAAGCTGCATTCTTTCAGTTGACAGTTTGAATTACTATTCAAGTATGATTTATTTGTCCCAATCCCCTGATACCATGCTTGTTTTCATGTAATTGTTTACAATCTTCCAAAAATTCCAGTGATGTCTGCTTGGACCAGAGTGTTGCAATAAAAATTGTTTGTTTTACTCTTCTGAGCAGCATAAACACAAACAAGTAGGGCTCCTTTGTATCTGAAATGAGTGAGAGTAGAGGACATCTATTTTTCTGGTGTCACTGTGGGACATGCTGCTTTGTAGATCTAAATCTCAACATGAGCTAAATACCAGGCAGCTGGCAGGACAGAGTAGAGGGCTTCTTTCCAGATTTCCAAGCCAGTCTCTCTGAAACGGTGGCTGCAAATAGTTAAATATCCCTTGCTCTTTGTCTCTTTACAAAATGTCCTGTTATCTACAAGAAGCGAGAGAGGTAGTCGGTAGTTTTTGCAAAACTACATCTTGTCCTTCTGCTCATGTGAAAGCTCTACTAGTCAAAACATGAAATTAAATCTTTGCAGATATTTCTTAATCCTAACCAGGACCTCTAATGGAAACCAGCTATGTCGTATCCAGAAAATGCAAATTTTTCCAGCAGACTCCAGAGGAAGTGGAGGCAACCGGGTCAAGTGGGATTATCTATATTGTCGATGTGTAAAGATGGGGGAGATGTGTCTTTCTCCACTAATAGACTTTCAAAGTCTATAAGCATCTGCTTAATCCTCTTCTGAACCACGGCATGAAGGAAGGATAAGAATATATTGTACGAGAACTTTTAATAAATGGGGTAATGAGTTAGCTCGTAGGCTACTCTACTCTCCTTACTTGCATACCACTACATGTCCAAAACCATCGTTTAGAGAGAACCATCTATAAATATCAAGCCTGGAGCCCTTAGCTGGTTTCTTCTCAGCATCTCTGCAATGCCCAGGAGGCCTTGGGGAAAGGCGTTGCTGTGAGTAGGCAACACATTCCGTCAGGACATTCGTTACGAGTTTTTATTTTTTCACGACGAGGGGAGGAAAACAACCATTCTCCCAGGAAGGACAAGCAGCAGGTGTTTCCCTAAGGAGCAGCAGCCACCTTTCTCCAGCCCCCAGCAGCAACGGGGTGTTGCTGCCGTGCTCCTCACACTGAGCTTTCCCCCCCATTCTTGCCATAAAGCCCAGCCAAAGCTTTCACAGTCTTGGCCACCTGCAGACAGGACAAGATCCGCCAAATAAAAACCATCTCGCTCACAAACATGTTTTTTCCCCCCCCTGCTTTTAGTTGGCTATAACAAGCTATTTCCTTTGACTGCTTATAGAGGTCAATGAAAATGTCCCTACATTAGTTACAAGAGGGGAAATGTGATTTCTTGTAAGCCTTTCCAGTGATGCAGCACCATTTGCTCTGCACAGGGCTTTTAAAGTCAAGATTTCCAACTTACCATAATCTTCAGCTTTCGATGGCAAATGGAGGCAAGCTTAATTTTACAAATACCACCTTTAAACATGAATGTACAGAAAGGGTTTTCCTTACAATGTGGCACAACCTGCCTATAATTTGTTATGCTGTTGAGCAGCAAACAAATGATATTACCCACATATTTTTTTTTTTACCCTGGGGGAAGGAAAAAGGAAACAAGCCCTATGTGATAGACATTTATGTGCTCCTGGAAAGTGACGGTAGAAAGAGCTGTACTAATCTTCCGTCCTCCTTTTAATTATCAGATAATAAAAAAATGTGAGCAGAGTTAATTTTGCTTTAAGAGAAATCCTCTGAGGATGTTATGTGCAGGCAAAAGGGGATGTGTCCAGGCCTCTGGCTGGAAATTTTACAGCCTTGTGTTTCTTCAGTGGCTGCGATTCCGGTTATTTGTTCCAATGTAAGTAACTCTTGCCTCCTAGAATCTGATTAAATAGCATAAAATAAAGTCTTGTGACAAAATTCTACTAGTTCTCTTTGAGAAAAGGCTGCAATGCTTCTCACCGATGACCTTACAAACCGAGAACTGAAATTCCCAAAAGTCAGGAAACCCAGAAGTTAAGACCCAAAGCAACCCCAAGGCAGAAAACCCCTTTTGTGGTTTCATCAGTACTTCCCCTCCCCCTCCATCACTCCAAATGGAAAAGGAGCTGAATGTCCAAAAAAGTCCCAATGGAGATCCCCTGTGTGCCCAAAAGCTGTGCACACCCCACCCGGCCTCAGATGAATTCCTCAGCAGCGGAGTCACACTTCCAGAAATTCCTACATAAACAGTTTCCAAGCTCAGGAGCAGCTTTCAGAAAGGCAGGAGCCTCTCCGGCCAGATGCTGCAAATGCAACATGCACTCATAGCCATCATTGGGGTGTCCCTCTGGGCAGCAACACCACACTGTTTCAACCAATTCTACCCATTTAGAAGTAAAAAAAAAAAAAAAAGACTTTTTCAACGTGCATCAATGCGTAAAATCTATAGCAAGCATAAGTGTGATGTATTTTGGCTTTTGCCAGAGAATGGTCTTGCCTACAATACTAAGCACTGGATCTCCTTTTCCTTTTCCTTCTCCCTCTCCTGCTCTCCTTCTCCTTCGTCTTTGTCTTCATCTTTATCTTGTCTTAATCTCCATCTTCTTCCTCTTCTTTGTCTTCATATTCATGTTCTTCATCATCTTACCTTTATTGTCTTTATCTTCGTCTTCTTCAATTTTGTCTTCTTCATCTTCTTTTTCTTCATATTGCTATTATTGTTATTACATTGTTATTGTTACTCCTTCTCCTCCTCTTCCTCCTCCTCCTCAACATGTTTAGCTTTGAAAACTAATCTGTTACACTCGTAGGATAAGGTCATTAAAACTAATAAAGGTCATAATAAAGCATTTAGAGTCTCCTGGGTGGGAAGCAGTGTCAAGGCAACCTGGTTTAGTCCCTGCAGGGGCAGGTCACACTTACTTTTGCCTCTCAAACACCCTGTGCCTGCCTTGAGCATTTGCAGTGTGCTCCCAGCAGAGATAATTATTATCACAGCACCAGAAAACCGTCTGCTTCATTCGTTAGAGGGGCTCAATATTTTTGTAGCTCCCATAAGACAAAATGTTAGCACTATAATTTCTTCCTGGGTAAGGAAAAACTTCCACCTCTTTTTTATTTTCAGAGATCTATTTTGCTTTTTCCAGGTGCCGCTAGGCACAGCAGGCAGCACCGCTTTGGGAGAGAGAGACCATCGTGAGCAGCGACTGCTTCTTGCCTGGACTGAGTAAGAGTAGGTAAGGTAAAATTAGAGCAGGGGTGCTAACTTGATGGGAAATCATTCCAGTTTGCAAACCTGATCTTTACAAATGGTTTGTAGCCACCTTTTGTACTGAGCATATGCTATGAGCAGGGATGAACCACACTCCCAAATATTCACATAAGAATATTTTATGATGAATGCACATCCTGAGTGGGTTATATACACTTGGTGCAGGAACACATATGTCAGAGATGATAAGAAATGAAATAATTCCTGGCAAAGTCCTCAAAGGAAAAGAAAAGCAGATGAACTGTTGGATCTCATACTATTTTGCTGTATAAGGCATTGTTTCAGTTGCTCTTAGCTGGGAAGTGAGCTCAAAGGAACATTTTTGCCCAGGAAGACGATTGCTCCTGTGCTGACATCTTAAAACAAGCAGTTTGTTTCTCTTCAAAGACACTGGACTGATCTCTAGTCCTGGCCTAGAATCCAGCTTTTCTTACCTCAAAACCTCCAGTTAAAGAGACATAATCAATAACACAACCCTTCCACACGCTACATCCAAGGAGAAACAAGCAAAACCCCAGCAGAACTAAAACAATTCTGCCCAGCCTTCCCAAAAGCAATACAAGGCGAGATGGAGGGAGACAGCTCAGCACAAAAATTGTTTCTGAGATGTTCAAAGCAATCGAAAACAGAGAGCTTTTAAATTGTTAGCTTGGATGCGGGATGGCGAAGCCCTCTGAAAATACAGATGTGCTCAGCCCTTGGTTATCTCCATGTCCAACTGTGAGGGATGCTTTAGGGTGCATGGGGCAGGTGGGAAGGAGCCTTTGATGCCGTGTGTTGGGGGACAGTGCACAAAGGGCTCCCCAAGACGTGGATCAGGCAGGGCTCAGTGCGGCGATGCTGGAAATCAGCAGCCACGGTCATTCATAGCTCTGATTTTTTTATAGATAAACTTCCTATTGAAATTGTACCATTCTCAGACATCGCAATTCTCCAGTTTGGCCAATAAAAATACACTCTCTCAGATAGTTTTGCTTACCTTCTTGAGGATTAGTAGTTCCAGAATTTTTTTTCGCAAGGATTGCAAAAACTCTTAATCAGAAACAGTTGTGACAGAACTGGTTTTATATGGCTTTCGAAGGAATACTTGGAGAAGGATAAAGTCTTCACAGACTGTATTTTCTTTACCAAATCCCAGTATTATTGCCCTCAGCTATTTATTGCGTAAGCTGATTGTGAACTCTAACCTGCTGATTGCTTTTCAAAATGTGAAATCCCAACCTGTCCAGAGTACATAGATTAAAGAGAGTGCTTAATCAACACAATTTAACCACCGAGCCCTGGGTATCTGGAGTATCACTTAACTGGGGCATAACTGGGGCAGCATTTTCATCTGCGTGGCCCTGCATGTTTCTAGCCGCAATCCTCAGGTGTATACACCTTGTTCTCAAGGTTTGCACTCTTGTATGTTGCTCCTTCTAAAAGACACTTGTTGGGGCAAGTGGTTTGCAACTGGTTGGGCCACCTTCAGTGGCTCTCCATGCTTTAGGGGAGGTTAACAGAGGTTAATGATCTCTCCTTGATAGGCAGAGGGAGAACGTACCCACTTTTCATGAAGAATTCCTAACTGGCCATGAAATGGTATCCTCCAAATAGCCCTTTTCCTTCCCTTTCATAGTTATTGTGAAGATACTCACTGCCAAGACAAAATGACTTGCAGTCAAGAGAAGAGGAAACGGAGACAGGCAAAGCCAGGCGGCCATGAGCAAGGAACTGGGAATTGGAATTGTTTCGGAATGATTTGTTGTAAGCAGGACCTGTGGAAGCAGGACAGTCCCAGGCATGCTGCAGGTTGGAGTCTAATGTAGGAGCTCTGTAGATCTTCCAGGGCCTTGAATCATATCTAGCTTGAGTTTCAGTTTTATGGTTTGCCTGAGGACCAGCAAGCTCCAGCTCCAGCATTGTGATATCTGCATCCCCATGGACCCCCGGGTGTTGCATCATCCCAGCAACTGCTTCTTCTCTAGGGGTATCACATCTGCCATCCCCTGGATATCACATCCCCTCTCGCCCACCCCCTGATATTGCATCCCCCTGGGTAATGCACACCCCCTCCTCATATATTTCACCCCCCTGGTGTTACTGGAAAGCGGCAAAATAATTCACTCTTTAAGACTTATTTTGACGTTTTAGAAAGCAGGCATTCTTTATTGCAGCGCTGGGTGCACGGGGGATAACTCCTCCTAACGTGCACACCCAAAGGACGAACCTAACAAGTATTTATACTACGTTGATATACGTATTCATTATATTTCTGAGTAATGCTTATCACATTCATGGATTTTTCCAGGAACTCGTTAACATATGCCAATGTCTTTCGCACATGTTTGTTGGCACCTCCGGGTGGTTGTCGGGGGTCCTCAGATGAAGGCTCAGACAGTGCTGGCATCATGTATAGCTTATCCTTCAAAGTTGGTTTGGTGATCATCTTGTAACTTTCTTATCCTTGTGCATTTGTTTTTCCAAGACCCGAGCTGATTAAAATGAGATTGTTCCAGAGCTTCTTATCTTACAGCTAATTGGTTTCTAAGTTACAATGATTTCCCTTTTGTTTGGTTACATCTATTGAGCAATGGCTCTAGTTGCTTGAATTGATCT
>VXBL01005533.1:0-36416 GCA_013400195.1 Aramus guarauna
AACTTTGTGGCCCTCCTCTGGACAATATTTGTTCTTCTTGTTGTTGCTTTTATCCTGCTGTCATTACCAGCAAATTCCCCCTTCAAAATCAAGACTTCTCCAGTCAATTGAAAAGACTTTTATATAGAATCATAGAAACATTTAGGTTGGAAAAGACCTTTAAGATCTTCAAGTCCAACCATTAACCGAGCACTGCCAATTCCAAACGCTAAACCCTGTCCCTAAGGACCACATCTACACGTCTTTTAAATACGTATGTAGAACAGTGTAGTGATACTTTAAAATCAGTCAGAACTTTTAAGTTCTAATGAAGATGAATTGAAACTGGAAACAAAAGCAAGCTCCTCTTTATAGTTGCTACCATTCTTCTACAGATTTTTCTGCAGACTTTAGTAAATAGTCATGTAATTCAAAGATTTGATCCCACAAACCCTTACTCACATTAGTAATTTCAGACTTCTGAAAGAATATCAAAAATGCCAAGAGTTGACTGGCAAGATCAAAACTGGCAAGATTTTACTCTGTTATTGTGGTCTAAATTGAATTGTAACATTTTAAATTTAGTACACTCTTGCAGTCTATACAGGACAGTAATTTAAATTATATCTAAGGGTGGAAGAGATATATCTCTAGAGCAGCCTGACCATCCAGCCTGGGAGTACAGTGCCATGTTCACTGGCTCTTGAACCCAGGAGCTGGAAAGTGTTATGAAATTTAGATGGAGCAGTGGGGTATTTTTAATATTCTTAGACTGTTGCTCTCACTTTAAACTCTCAAGCTAATGTGAATATATCTCACTCTGATGGAGTCAGAAGAGTTCCCTCTGATTTGCATTAGTGTAATGGTGACAGAGTTCAGATTAAATTAGATAAACAAAAACCTTAAAATCCAATAGTTTAAGGCAGCATAAGAGAATGTTGTGTGAGACAAAATGACATAATGGTGTTATACTCTACAGGAGTCTGCAGGTACATTATGTAGATCAGTGACTCAGGAATAATTCTGTACCTGAAGGCTTATGTGATTCCAGTAAGATTTCCCCTTCCTAATTCTACCGGACAAACATAGAAAATATAACTGAATACCCAAGAATGAAAAAGCTGTGCAAGTTTAGATTTTTCAGTATAGTATTTTTCTATTTTTTATATGCTAATGATCTCTTAGTATCTGGTTTCTTGTAATAGAAAGTAACAATACCATGTCAATTTTTTGGTTTTTGTTTAAAAATTATTCCATCATTTTAAAACTACGTTACGAATAAGAGTTAATTATGTTTTGTGATATGTTTTGTGGGTTTACATTGAGGTTTTGCAGCTTACCCTGTCAACATTTTAGGTAAATACACCCTGCTCTCCTTCACGAATATAACACAGGAAAATCCAACTTCTGTAACATCTGTGCTCTGTGTTTGTTTACTTATTTATCTACTCAATAGTAAATTTGTATGTCTTTGAAGATGAGAGCTTGTAGAGGTCACACAGACACAAGTTTATATACTATAGTACAAATCAAGTATTCTGGCAGAGTTTTAACAGTGAGACAAAGAAACATAGTTGATAATAACTGTCATGTTACTTTTTGTTTCAGCCATTAAAGATTGTTTGAATGGTTCTTTGTTATGTGCATCAACTAATCAATGTATAGCAGTCTCCCAGCGTTGTGATGGCATTGCAGACTGCATTGATTTCAGCCTTGATGAGTCCAGCTGTTCAGGTATTTAGTTTTGCATAAAAATATCATTTGAAACAAAAAAGTACAGTAATTTCCTACTGAATCTTTAGGCAGTCCTCAAACTTGACTGAATTCCCTGTGCTAAAACTTAATCAAATTACATCAGGCATGAATTTTCCTGATGAAAGTATGATACAGATAAAATAGTGAGAAAAAGATGGATAATAATATGCTTAGTTAATGTCTTAGTTAAGTCTCTGTAGTATGCTATGTAAGGCACTCTCTTCATTTTAGCCAATTGCATAACCCACTTAAGTTAACTCACATTTCTGAGTTAATAGGATTTTTTGTTTGTTTGTTTTTTTAAGTGTAACACAAATCCAGTTTGGAAAATAAAACAAGATATATACCATTTGTTTTAGCACAGTGCATTTCCCACAATATTCAGTGATGATTTTCAATAGGGAAATGATGGAGAAAGGTAGGAACAGGATAATAGTACACATCCAGCCCGAATCAGATTTTTATTAACAAAATCTAACAAAAACATAGATGACAATATAAATAATCCAATTTAGATTCAAAACATCCCATTCAGCTACACAGAGTTACTGCAGTTTTACCCCAAGCCAGTAATGAACTCGGGGCTAGTTCTGTGATACCATTATTCCCCTGACTTTGGTGAAGTGGCATTAGCTGAGAATTTAACTCTCTGGGTTTATAATTTATTATAATTTATGCATTAATGTTTACAATATATAGCATGTATCATCATAATATAATTCATTATAGTATTTTAAATGTTTATTCACATACTAAAATTTTTGCATTCACTTCTTGGTAGGAGGCATCCACTTGTTTCTCTAGGAGTAAAATTTGCCCACCAGTATTGTGTTCATTACATATATTTGTTAAACAAGTTTGTTGTTTTTTTTTTTAAATGTGAGAGATGAAGTCATATTTAACATTAAAAATTACCAATTTTACAATGCAGAGAGAATACCTACTTGGTAAATTTGACTTATAAGTAGTATTTTAAATTAAAAGAAATATATTCAGAAACTAATTCAATGTAGAAGAACAAAGAACATAAACTAATAGACTTGCATGACAGTAAATTACAAATCTTCCACTATTTTGTCAGAAAGCAGATCTTTTAAATAATTTACTCTCCAAAATTTCTTCTTAAAACTGGAGATATACACACTGAATAGCACTGTTTATATGCCTCAGCAAACAATTTTATGTGGCATATATCCAAAATTCTTTAGGACTAATTTGTATTTTACCAGTTATTTTCTCACTAAAGAAGATTGAGGGGGGTTCATTTTTTATTTGGAGTTTTTCTTGCTGTAGGGATGTAAAACTAAACTTCAGTAAAACTAAATGTGATGATGTGGAAATCCATGTTAAAGGATGTCAAAAGTTGACAATAATATATCACTGACATCCCCCTATACTTAAACACGTTTATTCTTTTCAAAATTGATTTCTCTAGTTTTTATGGGAATGTGATTCTAAGTGTTAAAATTCTGGACATCTTTAATAAGAAGGTTGGTGACATAGGAATAAGTGTCTGCTCATCACCCCTATATAAAAGCTACTAATAATAAAGTAGACAGATGCTAATTAAAAAGTTCAGGTTTTTTGGCTTTTATTTTATCCATCCTATTTGTTTGAAAATTGAGTAAGTAGCAAAAGCTCCATTTCTGGAATCAAATGAAACTCTGACTTGACAAAAATTATAAGCCTGTTCAAGTGAAGCACCAGAATTTCTATAAGCTCAGGAGGAGTCCATTGACTGTAATGTATTTATGACTTGACACTTCTATCACCAAATCAAGGTCTAAAGGAAGAGTTTTTGGAAGTGCTAAGCACCCAAAATGACAGGTGTGAATATTCTGCCATTCTGAAAATCAGGCAACGACAAATATAATAATGAGGGGGAGTAAAATTAAATTATAATTTTTACTTTTATGTTTGCAGTTTGTCCTGAAGAATACTGCAAAAATGGAGGAAGATGCATCATCAAAGATGACATTCCACTATGCCAGTAAGTTTCATAGGGGATTGATTTGTGCCTGAAGTTGGCAAAAGGTGCTGTTGAAAGAACTGTTTTGCTCCCCAGGGACTGAAATGATGTTTAATATAAGTGTATTTTTAAAAGTGCCTGTATGTCTACACTATTTTTATTTACAGTTGTTGAATTTTGATAAGATTATTATTTATCAGACAGAATTTTCTGTAACTTTCATCTATTATTACATGAGACAACTCGTTGGCTTGACATTTTAAGTTTTCTGAGTCTCATGTTTCACATCAACATTAACAACACATGCTCCTATGGAAAGTGATGCTTTATATGCAGCAGGTGTTATGTAACTCAGACAAGATTTACAACAGGCCATGTTCTCATCTTTACCTGAACTTGTGATGTATTTCGGTTATAATGTCATTTTTTGCATATATTTGGAGAAAGAAGGTAATGTTTTTCCACTTATGCCAAACAAAGGGGGAAACATATGCTTGTTTTTTCAGGAAATACTCTATGCTGGGGGGAAAAAAAAAGAAAAAGTATGTAATTCCGATGTGGACTGTGCAAGTCATTAGAAAGTGTCTCAGGCTATCTGAAGGGATTCATTTACACAAGATATCACTCTGTTTCCCACTGGGAAATTACAGGAGACTTTTTAAAGTGCAAAGAAAGCAATGCTGTATGTTATCATAGTTTGTCCTTCGTGTACTTCAGTGGATCTTGCCAAAGAGTTTGCCAAATTTCTAAAGAAGTGACTGTTTTATCAGAATATCTATCTTAGTCAAGACCAGACATTAAGGTTTGTCTCCTAGTCTCTAGGAAACTCACATTAATAAGACAGCTGACAAAATTTCAGTTATTGCAGAATTTGTATCTTTCAAGACAGGTTTATCTTTCACTGGTTGAAGAAATGTGATTACATACTCAGAAAATGCAGGCACTTTCATAGAGAGTACTTTGATTTAGCTCTCAGAAAAAGCTGTTAATTGCCCACAGATTTCCCAAAGAATCTCTTCTATTGTAGAATAGAGAATGGTCTCTGCAAGAAGCTTGGAATTTCATTAAGCTGGCTGTTTCAAAACTTCTTGAGACACAGAAAGAGAGAAAGGGGACAAAAAACATAGGGGAAGGTTGCAGATGAAATGGAATGGATAACCAGCAGAAAATAAAGTGATTGGGAATAACCAGGGAGTTTATAATTGGTAGATTAAACCATTGATCAACAAGAAAATTGCTTGTAGGGACAAAGCACTGGGGGAGTAACTGAGACTTTAAGGATACAAGAGAATTATAACAATTGAACATGTGTTAGGACTTGCAAATGAAAGGAAACCAAATTAGCAAGTGTTCTTTATCCACTGAAATAAAAGTTGGTTGGAATAGTAAAATAGTAAATAGGATACTTTCCCTCAGTATTCAGTAAGAAACATGACAGTGAATTCTGATGCGATGCATAGGTAATTGGAGCAAAGGCACCGAAATTAAAATGACCTGGTAGGCTAGCACAACTCCAAGAGCTGTGTGTCCTTGTGCTGGGGAAATAGGTCATCTCTATTCAAGAATACTAGAAAAATAGTGCATGTTCCAATAGTGGAAGGCTTTCTGAAAACTCTGCCAGTAAGGGATGTGACTGGAAAATTGCAAATGGAGAAGAAAAGGAAAGGAATAACCAGATCAACAGTCTGATATCAATATCATTCAAGGCTTTATAATATTTTGAAGGAATGACTTATATGTATAATAACAGGAGAATTAGCCATTTCTAAGATAAGCTTCTGCATGATATTTGAAAATCCCACATGTCAGCATCATGGAAAGAAAGAAAGGAATAAAAATGTACCTTGAACAGCAAATAATGTAGAAATATCCCAGTTTTCCTAGGGAAAAAAAAAATGAAAACCCTAGATATTAACATGGAGAAGACACTAATTTTTTACCTGTTTGTTCTCAGTTCTTAGAGTATATTTCCTGAAAAAGTGATGATAGATTTGGGTGGAGATATCTTCTTCTCTTGAGAGCAACTGCTCTTCCAGACTGCAGGCTAGGTCAGGAGAAAAACAAAGTGTGTAAGAGTGCAGGAAGCCTGTAGGACAGCAAGGAGACCCCTGAAAAGAGCAGAATATGGATACTGCCTTGTCACAGAAGTGGCAGAAAAGGAGAGTCTGGAGATCAAAAATCTCTTTGACCTTCTCTGAGAAGCTTGGTTTAACAAAAGAAAAAGTCTGGGCAAGTCTCAAAACTTCAGGTGATTCAAGGTTCCATCATGTTCCTATAAAAACTGAAATTGCTGCTCATCTTACTTTAGTTTGAGGTATATTGATAGAAAATAATCCAGTCTCTGGAAAACACTTTTGTTGGTGATAAGGGATGGGATTTTCAGTGTTTTAAATACAAAATGGTTGAAGTAGTTAACCTGTATGGACTTCCCCATGTAGTTTAATGTCAGCATGAGAACAGAGTGAATTTGCAGTAGCTGCTTAAGCTACTAAGATTGAAAATTGAGAGTAGATTTTATACATTTAGTATTTATCAAGTTTCTTTGATGCTGTAGATTTTTATGTGTGCACTATTGTTGCTTAGATATATAAAGTGAATATTTAGGATGTCAACCTGACTTTCTTTCAGTAGTACATAACTAAGAGGGTTCAGTAGAAGGTGGAAGGTGAGCTCTCACATCCCTCCATGAAGAGATATCTGTAGACCAGGTGGAAAAGAAAACAGTGGATACAAGTCTAGATAAAGTTTCCATATATACTAGTGTGGGTAACAGGATTGGTATATCAGGTTGCTGTTGTTTCTGTTCACACTAGTAAAAACAGCTTTTCTTATCTGGTGCATAACAAATGTAGTAACGTCAGTAAGAGGCCACAGTATTTGAGAATGCAACTATTGATATGATGGTGGATCTTCTTAGCAAGAGTTTGCGAGTAAATGCAGAGCAATGGTGCTTTACAGGTGTTGGTTAGCACACTTCTTGAAAAAAACACAGCTTGATGGCTGCCCTGATCTTCTCTGGTATTTGACTTCTGAGTTAGGTTTGAGAGCCGTTTGCGTTTGCTTCTCCTAATTGGTCAGGAAGGTACTTGGGGCGCATATCAGATATGTTTATCTTGTTCTCAATACTTCTTGGGTATCCTCTTTGGCTGGCAGACTAGATGGAGCTTTAGTCTCAAATACCACGGCCACTCTCATTTCACAAAATGTTATTGCTATTTGTCCTGATTGACTTCCCTTCTGTTGTGAATGTGCAGTCAAGTGGCTAGTGTAGGCAATCAGCACGTGCAACTCATGATAATTTGAGCAATAATGGCTAGAATTTTTGCAATTTCAATAGTCTGATTTCAAAATTATCCCTTTGACTGTATGTATACTTTCCTCAATTGTTTGTCTAGTGTTTTTTTGTGTTTATTTTACTTTTTTTTAAAGTGATACCACAGACCTCTGGAAACATAAAAAAATGAATATTGATGAGAACAAGCAAGCTGGGAAAAGTGTGTTTGTAACAGGCTGAAGTGTAAGGGTGAGGCTTCAAAGATTGTATTAGTGCTGAAAGACAAACCCTGAGAACAGAAAAGTAATATTTTACTAGACTGTTAATACATAATTTTAACTCTCATACCAACTAGACAAGATTAATACAATAGATTGGCATTTAAAATATACTAAAACTCACATATAATAAACATAATACAGTGCTTGTCTTTCCTTTTATTTTATACAAACACATTCTATGTAATATACCAAATTTCAGAGCATTTACATTGACTAATACTAAAGAGTATAATGACAGTGCTTTTATTAATGTCTGAGCTGTAAGAAGGCTCTATGCTTAAGCAAAAAATGTAATTACATTCACTGGCCTGTAATTAAACAATCATGTTATAAATTAGAAATACATCTTCATTAAACAGTTTTTAAATTGCATTGAATACGTACTATCTAGCTAACTGAGCTGTGGAGATTAGAATTTCAAGGAGTCATTATACATAGTTAATTAATTAAGTTTATCTTTGTAGTTGTGTATCTAAACGCTGATTTGGCCCAAGGTATAGAAACTGAATTATTTTGTTTGTTTGCTTTATGTGGTAAAAGTGAAAAGGATTGTTTTCCCTTTTATGTTTTAAAAAAGATTTGATTTTAGAGGATAATGATTCATTCAGAGGGGATTTTTGCTTATTCTCCTTAGAAAAGCTACAGGCTATATAGTCCTCCATTTTTTGCTTCTCTCCTTCTCATTTTTAAAATGAGCTCATTATTATAACCACAAATGATCTTTTTTAACGTGCAAATAAAGCATTTTATCCCCAGTGGTGAAATAACAAGTAGTATTTTAAAAAAAACTCTTTTTTTTGGTAGTTGAGACATTTGCTCACAATCTTGATTTTGTCTTCAAAATGCTAACTTCTGGTAAGCACAATACGTTTTTGAGGAGAAGCTCTACAATGTGGCATGCAACTTTAAATAATGCCACAGTAGACATGTTCAATACCTTTTCAGTCAAATATGAGAAGTGCCAGAGGATGGAAATTCCACATCCTCTCTGGGCAACCTTTTCAAGTGAGGAATATAGAGGATTTTTTCTAAATGTGTTTGCCTTGCATGTACTCTTACATGTACTGTTTTACTGAATTTTTGAGGAACAATGGTGGTGGTTATCTTTACAAATCTAAAAGTGGAGGGATTGTTTCAATATCACGCAGTATGTCATGAAAATGGAGTGATAATAGTATTCCCACCTAAGAAAACAAAATGCTTGGAAGCATCCAGCCTGTGATTTGATGGAAATACAAACCCTAGAGACTGACAGGATAGACACAGCTAATTCATGAGTACAGAGAGTTTACAATGGGAGAAGATGGCAGTTTCCATTTCAGCTGTTTGCCCTGCCGCTCTCAGAGATTCCCACCTCAGTTACAGAGAGGATTGCTGATGTAACAGCTGCTGAATCACTGCAGATTATTAACTGTTGAAGCAAAGCAAATTGGTAGTGATTTCACTTCCTTCCTAAGAATTTTCTTTTAGATTTACTGAACAAAGTGACATAGGTAAATTGATAAAGCTATATAGAACTTACATATCTACCCAAGAAACTGGCAGTCATGCAAAAGCAATTGTAGATGGAGGAAGAATGGAACAAGGATGTAACCATGAGTAAAAACAAAAGCCATGATGAGTAGTCAAAAAGATAAGACATTGAAAATAATGCTATGCTAAGATTTGGGTTCTGGGAAATAAAGACATTTTCTTATATGGTGACATATATACAAACATACATAGCTAGCATAGAGAAGTTTTTTTCATATCTTTACATTAGCCAAGTACCATCTGAAAAAAGGTGCTGAGGCAAATAAAGAAATTTAGGTTGCCCGAGTTGGGTAAAATTGAGAATGGGACGACAAGTAAATATCTCTGTTCTCCAGAATAAATAAGATTGTCGTGGTTTAACCACAGTGGGTAACTAAGCACCATGCAGCCACTCACTCATCCCTCCATCTCCAAGGGGATCAGGAGGAGAATGGAAAAAAAATTCATGGGTGTAGATAGATAGTTTAATAGGGTAACAAAGGAAGAGAATAATAGTAATAACAATAACAACAACAATAACAACAAAAACAACAATAATACAAGTGATGCACAAATGCAATTGCTCACCACATGGAAAAGGGAAAAAACCCAAACCAATGCCCAGTCTGTTTCCAAGTAGCGATTCCGCCTCCCAGCTGGATTCCCCAGCTATATACAGAGCATGATGTTCTATGGTAGGGAATATCCCTTTAGATATTTGGTGCTTCTTGTGCACCTGGCAAGGTGTGAGAAGCTGAAAAGTCCTTGACTTAGTGTAGACACTACAACTGCCTAACAACAATTAAAACCATCAGTGTGTTATGAACATTATTCTCATAATAAATCCAAAGCACAGCACTATACCGACCTCAGTCTTTTATCGTTGCCTGTACCAAGCCCTGGACCTCTGTTATTGCTTCTCTGTCCAAACTGCATACTTTTGCAGCAAGAAGACTGCTGTTGTGGAGAACCAGCGTACTGATTTCCCTTCAAGTCATGGTATATCTCACATGACACACATGCATTTTTATTTTTTTCTGCTGCCACCCCAAAACACTAGGGATTATGGTGCAATGGTGTAATGGTGACGGAAACATAGATTCATAAAACTTACATATTTGGTTTATTTTATAATAGTTGCAATGAAACAGCTTTTGATTTTGATGCTGATCACCTACTCACAGGGCTTTCATCAATCATTTCACAACATAAATAAATTGGAAAAAAATTGTAAAATCCACTGAATTCTTCATATATGAGAATTCAGGAAATACTGATCTTTCACAAGGACAGAAATATGCCAAATTTGTCTAACAATTTTTTTTTAATATTTTTCCCACTTGTACCAGATGACTTCAAAGTAAATACATTTGGCCAAATCAGTTTTACCTAGTGTGAACCTTTCCATCGAGCAAATTATCAATTATTTCTTCACAAATGAATACACTGGCTATCTTTTTCTATTTAGAAGCTGTTACTCTGACCTTTGCTCTTTTTCCTCCTCTTTGCAGATAATAGTATAATCCTGAGGTCAGCTGCTTATCACACTGGAGCCAGCTGCTTCATGCAGTTTGCAACTCCTAGGAATGATGAAAAGAACCCCAAACATTTATCACAGTCAAACCTAATTGAATATATAGAGCAGTTTGCCACCATCTCCAGTGAGGCAGTGACATCCTATGAAGTTCACTTGCGAGTGGCCTGAATCAGTTGATTGCTGAATCCAATGATTTCAGAAGGACTCTGTCTTTTTCAGTTTCTTTATTCTAAAACTAAAACAAGGTTGTCCCTATGTAACTGTTAAAATTTGACTGGAGATAAGCGAAAGCCAGATGTCTTACTCAATTAAACAAAGACAACTGAGCAGACCCAAAGCTTGGCTTCACAATAAATGTTTCTGATCATGTTTTTGGAGAAATCTCTAGCACCTGATTCAAATGTAAATCAGACTTTCCCGTTTAACACTTGGCTTTTGGTCTTTTTTTTTTTATGGAAAACTAAAGCTCAAGATATCTGTAAAACTGGAAACCAGCAAAGTAGCTTATACTCTTTCTCTGACTTTCTGAGGTGAAATATTACTCTGATAAATGGAAAAAGTATCTCTTATTGACCTATTGCTAGAGTCTGAAT
The DNA here is from genome assembly GCA_013400195.1 of Aramus guarauna. Classification (NCBI taxonomy): domain Eukaryota; kingdom Metazoa; phylum Chordata; class Aves; order Gruiformes; family Aramidae; genus Aramus; species Aramus guarauna. The sequence continues at coordinate 10,901 of VXBL01005533.1, forward strand.
AGTACTTATAATGGAAGGACATAGTTTAGATATAGTCATATATCTATGGTCATGCTGGAAAGCAAACTGTGACCTAGGTATTTTCAAATTGTCTGTTTATGATATGTTTCCTGAATGGGGAAGTAAGGAATTTCTGGGACAATTTCTAAATCAAAGAGCCTAATGAACGTTATGTACAACCTTTACTGGCAAGATTTTGAAGCTGAGAGGAGCTAACACAGCTTCAGGAAAAGAACTGCATGTTTCCTTTTAAAGGGTGAATTTAGTACATTATCAGCCTCCCTGCACCTCTCAAGATCAGAGTGAGAATTATATTTAGACTCTGGTCAAAATAGTTAAAGTTTTAATATGAAGGTACTATAATCTTATTGAGAAGGGTATAGCAAATAAGTATACTTAACAGATACAGTGAAAATTACTTGGGCATATAAAAATGCTTAAGGAAAAAATTTTTTCTTCAGCTGGATTTCCTCTCCCTACAAGAGTTATTAGCAGCGCTTAAGATGCTGAAAGCATTCAACCTCTCCAATAAATATCCTATAATGCTAGGATTTTCAAATCACTCTTTAAAAACAGAGTCAAAGCGCAACAAGGTAACTACAAGGTGTAGGAAACCACAGTGAGATTTTTATTATTACTAAGTGAAGTGAACTTTATCTTAGAATGACTTACACCCCAGAACTACAGGCATTATTACACCTAACATTCAGGAGATAGATTTGTCTACAATAGGGACAAGCTTAGGATCTGGGAAGTGTATCTGTAGGAGAGGATGCTTGTTGAGTGAAAATATGAGAGATTTTTATAGGGAAGAATGTTGGATATTGGATGTTTGCCAAAGTATGAAGGGTTCCCTGAAGGGTTCCTCCTATGCACTCCAGCTGCTGAAAAGTAGGAAACATAGATGAAAAGCTTTAAATCACAACATTTTTTGTCCTGTTTTGCTCAAAACAGGAAATAATAGCTGTAAAATCACCTAAATACTTTTCAAAAGAGAGAAAAATAGGGAACGATTGAAGAATTACATGCCAATGAAAGAAGTATAAACACAAGGGTTACAAAGATTCTTGTGCTACAGCTTCTTCTCCTTCACATTCACACGGCTGTCTTTTGTCCACAGAAATGTAAACATATCTTTGGATATATCTATTTATAGGCACAAAAATTACATGTTTTGGATTATCTGAAACAATAATTAATACAGTCCATGTTCAGGTCTTTTACTTAGCTTGAGTAACAATCTTTTTTCAGAATTTAGGTGTCCTGAATTTAAATGAAAGTACAAGACAGTACTTGGTGTGAAAACCAGTATTCTCATACCCTAAGATTACATCTGCATGTCTGCATATCAAAACTTCATTTTCTAGGATTGGCTCACCACTAGAGCCCTCTGTGTAGGAGGTACCTGGAGGCCACTGGTTGAGCATGTCTAATACAATACAAAATGTATCATAAAAGTTGTGAGGGAGACTTTTGGAAAACATATAAGCCATCAAGCATGTTAATAAGAGTTTTGAACTTTTGCTGCAGTGAGGAAGACTGTGATGCAGATAGGCCTGTGCTGAGGATAGCAGGAAAGATGGGGATGGTGGAGATCTGTATTTGAGTATCTGCGTTATTGCGGAAGTTGAGTAGGAAAGACATATGTCTTCTATTCTGTACTAACTACATCCTACCCTACATGTGGCCTACCCAGTCTGACCCACAAGACTCCCTGGTGTCACAATGTCCTCAAGCTATCTTGCACATTTACAATTTTCCCTGTTGTTCAGCCAGTGTGAATTTAAGTCTTCAAGAATTATGCCCTTTGTGCTGTTGCTAGGTGGCTAAGGGATTGCCTAAAAGCAGCAAATTCTCTAAATTAAGAACTTTTGAACTTTTCTTCCCAGCTTTTGCAGTGTTGACTGATCTGGAAAGCTCCATGCATTTTAATTTTAAATGCACATACAAACATAGAGGATTTTTCTCAACGGCTGGAAGGATCTTTTCATGTTTGCTATTGCCCTAATCAGCTACTAGGCTACATCTCTAAGCAGTAAGCAGTAACTATGTGTCATTCCCACACAGACTTTTGTATACCCTTTAGGGGAAAAGTACTTATACATTTAAGCTAAAATAATTTTGTCTGCATCTGGTCTGTAAGTCATATTTTCAATGTACAGAAATATTTCTCTTTTAAAAATATATATTGGATTGTAAGATATATGTGAACTTTGACATATTCTTTAAAGTCAGTCAGGTGTTTGTGATTCAGGCAAGAGTTACAGTATTGATCTCAACACCAGAGTTACTACAGTAATAAACATCACTCATCAAGCCAGGCATCAGAATTCAGTAAACTGCAGGAGGCTGAGATTTTGCTTGTTTGTTTTTAAAGGGTGGCAGTGAGAAAGGTTTGGATTTAAGTGAATTATTTCCCTGTGGATAAGAAAACTAATTGGCCAGTATGCACAATATTTTATCCTAGTCTTTGTTTATTTGCAGCATGTGTGCTTTTGTATCAGCAGACTAGATAACAAAACAGAACACAGATAAATCATAGGCCAGATTTCTGGAAAGTTATATGGCTTCCTAGCCATGCTGAACTAAACCATGCCTTAACTCACCCTCTGTGCAGCCACACGGAAGCCAAAACTGTGGTGATTCTCCCTGTGGCCAGTGAGAAAGGATTGTCAATGAGCCCAGATTGGCTTCTCCATTTTTATCTCTGTTTCTGTACTTGCTTAGAGCACATTGGAAGCTGTATAAATTCCTTGGATGGATTTCAGGTATCAACTGTGCGTAAACACATGCATTGTACCTAGGCTAACCCTCGACAAGTGTCTGTTGGAAAAGAAAAGAAAACAGTATTGGAGCCAACAGTACATAACAATGGCTTCTTTAATGTAAGTGCTAGATGAGATTATACAGTAAGGATTGTCTAAATTCCAACATTAAATATGTTTAAGCTCTGGGTCATTAACTTAGTATGTTATAAAATTATTTTTATTGCTTCATGAGTTTCCTTGTTTCCACTTTTCAATTTTGTACTTTAATCTTCTTGCCATTCATCTTTATTAACTATTGTATTCTCCACTGTGGTGGGTTGACCCTGGCTGGATGTCAGGTGCCCCCCAAAGCCACTCCATCACTCCCCACCTCAGCTGGACAGGGGAGAGGAAATGCAATGAAAGTCTCATGCCTCGAGATAAGGACAGGGAGAAATCACTCACCAATTACTGTCACTGGCTAAACAGACTCAACTTGGAGAAATTAGTTTATTACCAATCAAATCAGAGTAGGATAATGAGAAATAAAAACAAATCTTAAAAACCACCTTCCCCCTACCCCTCCCATCTTCCCAGGCTCAGCTTCACTCCCAGTTTCTCTCCCTCTTTCCCCCAAGCAGCACAGGGGGATGGGGAATGGGGGATGGGGTCATTTGATCACACATTGTCTCTGCTGCTTCTTCCTCCTCAGGGGGNTGATCACACATTGTCTCTGCTGCTTCTTCCTCCTCAGGGGGAGGACTCCTCATACTCTTCCCATGCTCCAGCATGGGGTGTCTCCCATGGGAGACAGTCCTCCATGAACTTCTCCAGTGTGAGTCCTTCCCATGGGCTGCAGTTCTTCACAAACTGCTCCAGTGTGGGTCCCCCACAGGGTCACAAGTCCTGCCAGCAAACCTGCTCCCACCTGGGCTCCTCTCTACAAGGTCCTGCCAGGAGCCTGCTCCAGTGCAGGCCTCCCATGGGGTCACATCTTCCTTGGGGACACATCCACATGCTATGAAGTGGGGTCCTCCACGGGCTGCAGGTGGATATCTGCTCCACAGTTAACCTCCATGGGCTGCAGGGGGACAGCCTGCCTCACCATGATCTTCTCCACGGGCTGCAGGGCAATCCCTGCCCCCGTGCCTGGAGCACCTCCTCCCCCTCCTTCTTCACTGACCTTGGTGTCTGCAGAGTTGTTCCACTCACATCTTCTCACTCCTCTCTCTGCTGTTATTGTTTCACATAAGTTTTTCCCCTTCTTAACTGTGTTACCCCAGAGGCACTAACCCTTGCTGATGGGCTTGACCTTGGCCAGCAGTGGGTCTGTCTTGGAGTCGGCTGGCATTGGCTCTGTTTGACATGGGGAAAATTTCTAGCATCTTCTCCCAGAAGCCACTCCTGTAGCCCTCCCAGCTACCAAAACCTTGCCATGCAAACCCAGTACATCCACCGATGAAATGCCTGCTCAACTGAGTTTGGTGGCAAAAGTTGTGCAAATAAACATTTACTTAGGCTTGTAAAATGAAGCCAACAACAAGATGACTACCTACAGTTAAATGGAGCCTGTATATGCAGTCCTTTCATGCTTGAGTTTCCTACACAAGCTACTGATAGTGCAGCTTTGCATGACAAGGAGCTGAATGAAACATTTTTAGGCAGTGCTGCATAGAGCTGAATATCCTAATGCTTGTTTTTCACAGAGTAGAATTCTAGTTTATAAATAGTTACTTCTCCTCTGGTAATTTTCTTTTCAGATTTTAGGTATTCTTTTGCAAACCATTGATTTGTATCAGGTGAATTAAATTGCATGGTTTGATTTGTATTGCAGTCTATTAAAAAAATAAGAAATAGGCCAGCAGGAGTTTTTTAACCATCCATTATTAACAACCTTCAATAGGTGGAAAAAAGCTTTTATTTACTTTGTTTTTCTTTATCCCTTCTGTAAATTAATACTTTATTAATGTGAAATTTGTTTGGGACTTAGGAAAATGGAAGAAAGATCTCTTAAAGCTTGTTTAATATTTCAGTATGTGGAAAATATTGTGTTTACATAGTCATAGAAATGCACGGAGATTATCTTCCCATCACTTTTGCTTCTAGAGGTGAAGGTGAGGAGATTTGGCAGAATACATTTTGAGGCTACACAGCAGCTATTCATTATTATAGTTCTAGTGCTTTAATAGGTCTCATCAATTTTTTTCTCCATTCGTCAGGATGTCCCTTACGTTATCAGTAAAACCTATCAGTATGGGGATTTTTGTGATAAGATCAGAAAAAAAACCACAGACTGAGAATGTTTTACTTAATGTAATTAGCTGAGAATTTTTTTTCTGATGGATCATAAGATAGTAGAGGAAAGCTAAGATGTGCATAGAGCTGTGTAACCAATAATATAAACCAGTTTTACCAGCATACTTCAATTAGCTTATACAAACACACACCTCCCTACAGAATGCTTCTACACCTATCTTTCTAATACTTTGTGTCCTTAGAATACTTTTCAGTGTGCTCTTACTGCAGACAGCAAGATACAAGCCACTGTAAACACAAATTTGTTAGTATACCTGATGATTTATTCTAACCTACAAATATCATACTGTTACAGAACTATGAGCATCACATTTCAAGATGGGAATATAAAACACAACTGTGTATTTAAATATAATATATAAGTTGATAAATTATCAAATTACTCTTTCTTAGCTTTCTAAAAATATATATTTATATTGTCATTAAAATATATCATATAGTAAGGCCAAAGTAAGACTTTAATAGACGTCATAATGTGACCCAAATAATGGACCTTATGATATTTTATATCTCTATATATGTTTTATATGGCAGAACCATTATATATATGAAAAAGATGGTGAATATCTAATCCACTTTCTCTATGCAGTCTATACCCACTATAGGGTCAATGTCACTTGAGTTTTAGTCTTGTGGAAAAGTCCTCCAGACAACCTTTTCCTTAATCATCCTGAGCTATTCTACAATTCTAGACTCTGAACTTCCTCTAATACCTAGAGGCAGGTTGCATCTGTACATTGCACATTCTTTCTCAATTTTTCATTTTAAGATGCATTCTTACCTATCACATCTCACAAAATTTCTGGACCAAGCTGTCATTATCATGCGTCTCAGGTACTGCAGCATTATCCTTCCTTGCTTGAATGACTGCAAGGTTTTTAAGCTGATGTTCCTCAGGAAGCAGCTGCAGAGAGGATTCTTCTGAACATTGCTTTTACTATATTGGTCTTCTTTTTGCATCTCTGCTCTCTCTTTCTTACTGCATCAAATGTTAATTACTGACCCTGTTTTCAAAGCCTTTATAATTTATTCCCACTCCATCTATCATTCCTCATTTAGCAAGTATAATTTGTGTGCATTTGAAATATTGGATGCTAATCCAGAGTGTAATCTGGACAGCATAACCCGTCTCCTACCCAGTACACAACAATAGCAATAAATTGTCTATATTTTAACAGGTCTCTGCACCCTTGTCAAAGTTTAGAGCACAGTTTGACAACACCCTTTATACTTACTGAACAGAAAACAGGTATCTCTTTCAAAATAACTTCATTCTAAATGTGCATGGAACAAGGACTGAGCACAGGAAGGAATTAGGCATATGCTTTCCCTATAAATCCAGAGAATCAAAGTATAGTACAATAATCTTGCTTTTGACATTTGAGCTTCTTTTACGACTTTTTCATCTTCAGTCTCTAGCCTTCTTTTTTAATAACTTATTTTGTTCCGGTAGTATGAAATCCTCACAGCTGGTATTGGCATGCAAAACCTGGAGCAAATACTTTGGTAAATTTTCAAGGCCATCTTTAGTTGTATATTTTCTCTTATAATTGTGAGGAATGTACAAGTATTCCCAAAAAATATGCACTGCAGTGAACTGTAAAGTTCTTTTGTAAAGGCAGGCTAGACAGGAACATTCAAAGCTCTGCTGATGACATTTCAGAAGCACACATGCTGCAATAGTGATCAAAATGAAAACTTTCCCCTTTCTCAGGCTGGCTCAAGAAAGTAATTTATAGTTCATAAGCTCTTTGGAAAAAACAAACAAGCAAACAAACAAACAAAAAAACCCCCACAAAACAAAACCCAACCAAACCCTTTGTTAATGCCATGGGCTAAGAACATTCATTTATATCTTTTTCTTTTTACTTGGAACTGGAAGAAGAACAATTTGCATCCAATTTATAGGCTACTAGGCATGTAATATTATTTCTTAAATAGACAGGCAGATTTTACCCTAATTCTGTAAATTCTGCTTTTCTTAGATTTTGCAAAATGTTACACAATGGAATTAAAAGTTAATTAGAAGATTGATCCCTTCTTGTCTTTTCACACTGCCCCACCCCACTCCCTCAAGGACATGCTAATGAAAATGAGAATAGTGTTATTCTTGCTCAAATTCTCAAAACAAGGAATCTTCTTTTTTTTTTTTTGTTTTTTTGTTTGTTTGTTTGTTTTGTTAGAATAACAAACATTCTAAGGTTTTCAGGTAAAAAGCAGAAATTTCAACAAAATATTTTGCAAAAAGCGGTCTAGTCAGAAAAGTTTCAATGTTCTCAGTTCAAGTGTGGGATATCACTGTACAAATACATCAGGAACATGTATGAGGTGTATGATGAAGGGAAGAGGTTCTCAGGAGATGTAGCACTTTTTCAACATCTGAAAAATAATTTTCCTTCTTTTGAGTGAAGTGTGTACTCATTACAAAGTATTTCCACCCAGTATCACAAAACAGTCTCACTTCCAATGTTAACAAAATAGAAAAGTTGTCAGAAGACTCTTTTATCTGTGGCTCATATTCTAGTGTATGATCAGTGAAACAGGAAGCACAGAAAAATTGTAAAGCATATTTTTTTTAGTGGTTTAAAAAAATTATTGAAGCTAAGTATTCAGAACAATGCCAGTGTGTGCATTCCTCATGACTAATTTCACTCTTCTGCAACAAAGAACCCACATGGAAATTTTTTTCTTGCTGCTGTTATTTTTAGGGCAGTTAAAGCAGTTTCAGGCACAGATTTATGAAGCCTGGCAGGAAGGATGGCTGGGCCTTTAAAAAAAAACCAACAAATTTTTTAAGTAAAAGTTCTAAGGCTACAGACAAAAGTGCTTGAGCACTTAATGTGCACATCCATGCATTCTGCTTCTGTGAGGGTTTAAAACTAGTCCTTTAAGTACAAGTCTGGAATTGAGGATTTCTGAGTTCAGCATGTGCAGCTGCCCTAATATAAGGTCTTCCAAAGCACACAAGCTATTTAAAAGCCCATATCCTACCTCCTTGCACGATGTTTTTTTGCTGCAATATCCCTTAAGTATGAATAAAGTTCACCATTTTCCTCTCTGTGACTTACTTTTTCATCAGTAATGAGTTTATAACAGTGTTCCCTCTCATCCAATCCTTTTTGGTGTGTTTGTTTCACACTTTTCAAAAGAGGGACTCTTTGGGGTTTATTTATTTATTTATTTATTTATTTATTTTTGTGCCTTGATGGAATGGGACACAGATATAATAACAAACACAGGAACTGAAATAGTAAATTTTAAGTACACAAACAAATGTTAAGGTTCTACATGCTCTTTGAGATTTCCACGTATCCTGAGAAGCCAATGCAACAGTTTCTGGGAAAAAAAAAATAAAATGTAAAATGTGGAAGCATAATAAGATTTCTTGCAGAATACTTGGATTTTCTTACGTGCTTATTTCAAAAAGTTCAAAACCAAATTGATAAACAGCACACTTCTATTTATTTTTTATTGTTACTGAGGCTTCTGGAAGACTAGTGTCAGAGTAAGGCAATGATAGATATATGTAACCGTTGGATGAATAAACTCCGCAGGACTTTAGTAATGAAGTACCAGACTCTAGTTAAAAATGTTCAGTAAAGATTATTTTCAGTAATGTACTAAAGTAAACCTGGAATGGCTTACTCTACCTGGAATCACTGAAGATTTTACCTTTGGGTTCATAATGTTACACAGTATATGCAGGAGTAAATCAGATATCCTTAGACTAAACAGCAATAGATATCTCTATATCTTTAATTTCTACTCACTTCTTCAATATAAATATTGGTTTATGTGTCTATTTCTGCTTCCTTAGGGCTGACTGTGAACTAAATTCCTTGTGGGGAAGTATCAATTATATTAATAGAAATTCCACATCTGGATCTAGGATAGACCTTACATATCTGTAAGCAATGAATGTATCAAGATTCATCTGTATTTTCCAAATAATTCAAGGGTAAGATAGGAATTTACACAGATATGTTAGCTCTCTAAACAGTGCCGATCTTTCCAAATAATTACCCTGAGCTTTCAGCCAGTTCAGGCAAACTACAATTCTATGCAGATCACAGGGGTTGGAAGGATTATTTGCCTTTCCATCCACATTCATTTTGAAACCCTGTGTTTATGAAATGTCATGAGAAAAATACTGCATTTGCTAACCTTCCTTATGATTAGCTAAGCTGGGGTTTAGGGGCCAGAGAATGGCTTTCTTCCACTGCGTGGTTACCACAAAATAAGCACATCTGCTGTAACTTTAAAAGTGTGGATCCAGTAATGCTTTCCTAATCACCACAGATATGGCACACAGGACATTTCTCCAATTCTTGGCTCTTGTTTCCCAGTGAAGTCACCACCCACAAAGCATTGTCTGTGCAAGTCAGACTGCTGGCAGCAGGCTCAAGAGCAAAGGCTCAGACCCAAACCATAAGAGATATGTCAGCAAACAGTTTAACTTCCTCTTTGCTGTGTGGGTGACCAGAGCAACAGGAAGGCTGTTTTTATTGAATCCGCATGGAAAGCAAGTTCTCAAAGTTTCTTTCTTGAGGAAGAAATAAAAGAAGAACAGTAATGGAACTGCTTAAGGACAAACACCAAAGCAGCATAATTAACCTCAAAGGTAAATAAACTCATTTAAAAGGTTATTCACAAGAACACCAAGGGTATGAACACCAAGTGTTGGTCTCATGTTAACCCTTAACCTTTCAAGAAAAAACTGAGAGTTATCTGAGATACTAGAAACAATTCAATGGTAAAATAAAAAACAAAATTCAGTACTCAGTTTACAAAACTGAGTAGATCCTTCAGTTGGTACTGATGTTTATATAAGTTCTACGATTTGTACATGCCTGCAACAAATCCTGATCCCATTCTTGTCAATACTTTGGCCCCATAGGTTTTGTGTTTCTAGCTTTATTCTTGAGGACTGAAAGAAACTCATAGCAGTAAGTAACACCACAGTAATAACTGAACCAATTCTTCAGCTGATGTAAATGTTCTTATCTCCATCTGGAAGTGTAAACTGAAAAAGCCAGCCAAACTTACACCAACATTCACTCTATAAATTGGGCAGGATTTTGTTCATGTCTTACCAAAAGGAATTGCTTTGAAACAGAACCTTGTTTTAACTGATTTAATGTTAGACTTCAAGATACTGGTTTTAATTAAAATCTGGACTTCATTTTTCCATTTAATTTTGAATTTGTTGCTAAACAGTCCTTCACAAAGTTAAACTTTTACATGAGCAGAAATAAGGTGCTGGTCTGCTGAACAATGAAACAATTCCATCATGGTATTGAACTGTATAAAATACTTAAGCACAGGACTTGACCTTGATTTTTTTTTATCCTCTGATTTAAAGTTTGTGACAAAGCCCCATCCTTCAAGTGCACATTCTGTGCTTGACTGTTGTCATTTTTGAATGTTCAGAGAATAATTTTTATAATCCTCACGAAAGGATTTCCCAAATTTAGAATGCAGGGGTTTTCTCATGAATCGTGACATAGTTGATTTGGTTTTATTCTTTCTTATGCGCTTCTTTTGTTGTAGTCTTAATTTCTTGAAATTGAAGTTTCTTCAGATCCAGCCTGCAATGTCTTTTTTCTAATACCAACCACGTCTATTGCGTGAAACCAGTGGCATGGCTATTATTTTTCATTCATATTTATAACAACTCATCAATTGGTTTTGGTTGGTAAGTTTGCTTTGCTTCCTCACTTCTTTTTCTTAGTAAGATCATCTGTAGAAATATCCTACAAACTACTCATGTGGTATTTACCATCTGTCCAAAATATAAAATAGGAAAAAATGCTTTTTCATTGGAATTCCAAACCAAGTCAAGCAAAGAGGCTCAGAAAAGATTATAATCTACAGCCTGGACAGCACTATTACTCTTCTATCTTCAGAAATCCTGTCTCCTCCAATGTTTGTGATATCTCCATCTAAATGCTGCCTTTCAAAGCAAGTCTTTGAACATAAAAGAGGATTATAAACATTCCTTTCTCTCCTGGATATTTGAACAAAGGATCCTGAATTTAATTCCTTGTAATAGAAGTCTGCCATAACTTTAACTGCTTAAAGGAGAAAAGTTACATGTCAATAAATTATTACAAATATATTTATTAATCAAACTTAGATAACTGCTGTACAGCATCCCGAAATGCTGTTACTTAAGTACCACCACTTGAAATTCTTACATATTATAAGCAGGCAAGAAACAAATAACTAAATGTTTTTTATTTTAATGTATGTAGGATTAGAGTTCATGTTTTGCTTTTTTTGTTCTGTCAAGCCATTTTAGAACTCATTAAAAAGCAGGGGGATGGGGGTGGGGAGGGTGTCAGGGGCCTCACTTATGCGTATGCTTGAGGCCTGACCCAGAATTTGTTCTCTGATACATTCCAAATAACTTTTATTCTCGAATGGAAGTTATTGCCTGTCCTACAAGTCAGTTAATTTAATCTTTCATCAGGTCATCCTCAGCAAAAAGCTGAGTCCTCCATATCCATCTGGGTCAGTTAAGCTCAGATAGGATGAGGAATCTGGAAGGAGGTGCAGAATCAGGCAGTGTAGAAGTGAACTCTTGTGGGGATGTGTAGGTGTGTTTCTAAACTGGTGGAGCTCTGACTGAACTGAAAACATCTGTAAGACCTTTAACTAAGAGAGAGACGTGTTTGGTTAATAAATGAAACAGGGCAATGTCAATGATAAAGGTGGAAGTAGACTGAAGAGCTAAAAAGTAAGTTGAAGGTAGGACATTAAGGAAAATAAGCAGACAGAGGTGAAATACTGGCAAAACATTGTTTTCTCCAAGTCTGGTTAGTATTGTTTCTTACTGTGTAAGAGCTAAGAGAATAAAACAGACATTGTTTTTCCTTTCTATTTCCCCTGCGATGAACCTGACTACAAGATTTTTCACAACTAATTGGCAGGAAAGGAAGAGAGGGTGGAAGGGGAGGAAGAAAGGATGGGAATCACCAAAAAAATCTGGGCACTGGTTGTCCATGCCACAGTGTACACTGGCGGCTGTCTACGCTAGAAGGATGTCAGTTCATCAAGATTTCCTTTTGTACCGTTCGTTCATCAAGATACAGCTCTGGTGCAAGGCCACTCTTGGGGATTTACAGTAAATAACTGGCGAGCCTTCCCTTACTCTATTCAGACAATGACTTACAAGAAAAGGTATGTCTGAGATCATTATTGGGACATAAAAGTCTTAATGGACACTGGACAGGGTTACCAGCAGAACAGAGAAATTCTGTATTTTTAAGCTTCCTTTTAGCCTGATACCCTAAGAAAATAAGGTTGGTATGACTGTATTGCTATTCTATTTGTCAGTCCACAATTCTTTCCACCCAAATCCATATTTAACCAGTCAGGCAATTTTGTGCAATCTTGACAGGGGAGACAGAGATGTCCAATATGAGATATCCCTAGAACTTTTTTCAAAAAACTTTTACTATAGAGAGGCATGAAAACCTAATTTGTAGTCCTCCGCTCTCTTCAAAATAAGGCAAAATGGCAATATGAACTCAGTAGTTATCTACCCTCTTTGCCCTGCATGTATTAACCAACAAATCAGCACACACTTGTCTCCTGGCACCATGCTAATTCCTGTCCAGCAGCAGTATGTGCTCATGTGGGAGAGTAAAGATCTGAAAGAAATAGGCTGAAGATGGAAGAAATCATAAGGACATGCAAAAGTTATGTTATTGAGAGTATAAATGGATGCCTAGGAAACTAGGCATTATTAAATCCACTGTTAGCAAAACATCTTTTCATTAAAACTGCTAATAACAAGCACTATATACAATTTAATATTTCAAGATATTAAAAACTTCAATAAAGATATAATTGAGACAATAAAGAAAATGCAAATGTTTGTCAGTTGCACTGTAATTTGTAGCTGAAAAGTGTCTCTGTATTTAAAAAAAATATTACAGAGTACATCCCAACAATTGACACACAGATAAAGTCCATCATGCAGGAAGTTTTCCTCTGGCCTGCCCCCTTTTCAGCCGAGCAGACGCAGGCTCAGGCTCCTGCCACTTCCCAGCGGCTGCATGTCTCCTCTTGTGCAGAACACCTGGAGATGCAGCTGCTACCTGGGACAGTGGTTTTTACTGGAAATTTGACCATATCGTCCCAGCCACAAGATGGGGACCCCAAAAGGATGCTCTAGTTCTGTGCCTGCCTAGGTTGCAATATTTTATGACCTACCCTAAGGTCAAACTCAGACCAAGAAAAAAACATTTGGCTTTCTTTTTCCTCATAATATGGTTGTGTTATTTTTTTTATCCCATAAGAAGCTCTATGTTAAAAGTGGATGTGCCCAGACTGAACACAAAAAGGCTTTTAAACTAAAAGCCAGCTTTTACCAGAATCTGAATTAGAATGCTATTTAAATGAAGAAAACTCAGTGTGACTAAGGACAATAGAGTAGAAATAAAAGCATTTACTCACAGCTGTCCCCTTGCCTACTTGTTCTCACAGATGTGTCCTTGCTTCCCAGCTCGTTGCAGTTAACTTGGACACTTTCTGAGCAGCCACAAGCTCTGCCCCTTCTCCTCTGGTCTCAAGGAAGCATCCCCTTGGCTCCGAGGGCCAGTCTGTCTCAGTTGTTTCTCAGTCTTTTTTACATGAACCACAGGCTCATGTGTCTCCCTGTCCTCTGTGTCTCCCTGTCCTGCCGACCCTGATTTCATCTGCGGCTCCACTCTCCTCCCCAGCTCTTCTCCAGTTGCTCAGTAGTTTCCCAGGAAAAGAGCAACCTGCTTCCTCTGTCAGAGTGTTCAATGAAAGCTAATCATGCTGATTAAAGGAATTTAACATAACACTGAAAACGAACATGCAATCTATACATATATATTTACATTTGGAAAGAAACAGGCTGAGATGCTCAAATTTTCAATATAAAAACAAGCATTGCATGTCCTGTGATACAATGGCAAGAATGGCCAACACGCTAGCCTTGCGTTAGCTTGTCACTGTTTTCACGGCTCTGTGCATATACTTGGCACACACACCATATCTTCTGGGATTTAGTAGTCCAGGACCAGACATAACATCAGTCCCAATAGTGAGTTTTGGTTAATATCACAACACAACCAAAAGAGTTATACTGTACAAGTTTTGGAGAGACAAAAAAGGTACTACAGACTACTGAGCTCTAAAATAAAAGAGTGCTTCCCAAGACAAGAAAAATGACAGAAAAAATGGGCAGGACATTTTTAGATGACAAAACTGGCAAGTCTGTAAAGCAGCAGGTCATCAAGTACATCACAAAAAGGAGGATAAAACTTTGGGTTATTCTTGGTTTTAGATTAACAGATTCAAAAGAACTGCTATGACAAAATCCTTCTAGTAAGAAAAACTAAAAAAAAATAAAAAATTGGAAAACATCAATGTCTAACCTTGTGCAAAAGATAGAAAACTGTCATGTATGAATAAGTTCAGTCTCCTTTTAAACATTACAGAGTTGGAGGGTTGGCTAACTCAGGTCATATTTGAGAACACATTTCAGAATATGTCATGCTTTGATATAATATATTATTAATTTATGTACTATAAATGGGAAAAAGTAATTGATGTTCAGTAATGTGATACATTTCTAACTCTAATTCTTTGAAAAGATTTGTGAAATTAAGATATCTTGTCTTGATTTTCAGTTATTTGATGTGGAAGAATAAAGGCAGGGCATTGCACCAGCTTTGTAACAGACTGTTTCAAGAGTAACAAAAAAAATCATCTGTTAGGAACCATGCAGAAAAAATTATATTTTTTAGTCTAAAGAGATGAAAAATTGCAATGTCCTTGCATTCAGAGAAGAAAGTGGGTTAATGAAATCAGGTTTTCAGCTATATAAAAGCTGACTCCAGCTTATATAAAAGTCTTGGTCCTGTGCCTTTACAATATGTAAATCTGGCCCTTATTAATACAGAATGTTTGTCATGGCTCCCTGCCACCTTATCCAAACTGTTGACATAAAATCATCAGTTAAAAAAACAGAACATAGCAAGGATGCTTTGACCTCACAGATTTTTGGATGCTACATCTGTCTGTTGGGGTTGTTGACCAGCAATGCAGGTTAACTAGGTTCTGGTTCTGCCTGGTGGTACACCTTAAAGGAGCATAAAGGCTGTTCTGAATTGTACAAGTACAGTGATTCATTGCACGGCGGCATTAACATCAGGGGAATAGTTCCCCGTTCTTCATCTGTACTGCATATTCCTTGGCTGCAACAAAGAAAAGATTCTATTGAATGGATGCTGGAATGCTTTTAGAAATTTTTCTATCATTAGACATAGCTCACCATATATTATTAACAATATGTGGCGCGCTAAAGACCATGGGAAAGATTTTGCTTTATCAAAGTGCCAAGTATAACAGTTGAAATAAGCTCTTCTATTGAATTTAGGCAGATAAGCCAGATTTAGAGCTATCTATTCTCCTCAATAAAAGTTTCAAGAATGTACTTGGAGTTCAAACTTCTCTTCATGTCAACTGATAGAGTAATATTAAGCGCTGAAGTTTGAAGATTTGAACACTGATGACAGAAGCGGTGATTTAGCTATTTGTAATAACAATTTTTATTTTTATTAGGTTTTTATTAGGTATAGTGAATTAACTCTGTTGTATGCCATGATAATAATCTTGTTGCAAAGCTAAGTATTGAATATCAGAATTAAAGTTTTTTATTTGGGAGGGAGGTACAGGGGCAGTTTGTGATCTTCCAATTAAATACTGTGCCTGAACACACATGCATGAGAGTTTGAATTGAAATTGCATGGGAATCCTTAATTCCAGCCTCTCCTAAATTCTCAAGTCTTGACTCTGTAACCATAACAACACTAACAGAATGTGTAGCTGGGAGAAAGGTTGTGATGAAATTATTTTTATTGCATCTAAAGTGTCTGAGGTTCTCATAAATTGTGTAAAGGTCATTCCTCTAAAGATTTCATCAATTTAACTTGTTAGCAAGAAACTAGAGAGTGAATTCCCCAAGCTTCTGTGAAATTCATCTCTAGTATCAGAAGACGACTGTGCAATTTATGCAGAGACAACATCCCAGCATTAGAACGTGTAGAACTTATTGCAGAACTTAAACTTTCTCTGGGGGATGGCTGATTCAAACAAAGTGTAAACCACTGTCTCTGTATTACATGGAGGGTCAGCAAAAGAGAGGTTTTGTGGCTTTTTGTTTATTTGTTTCTTATAGACATACATTTAAAATACAAGCGAAAAGTTTTAAAGAGTGTATTTCTGTTGATGTAACCTTAGCCTGTACTTGTGCACCTCGCTTCTACAATGTTGAGAAGCAACAGCATTAGATGTTATTGTACAGTGTTGTCTCCCATGTAAGCAGATAAATTTACGACTGTCTGAGAATGACAAAATGATTTATAATCTCCAATATATACTACAATCCACCTGCCAGGAGCAATGCCCTGTGTTGGCAGGCTCTGGTTAAAGCAGACCATTTCAGCTGATTTAAAGACTAAGCCAATGCTGGAAAGGGGCAGCAGGAAAGGAAAGAAAATAATTTTATCACCTTTTTTTTTTATTTGTGCCAAATGTGTGGTTTAATACAGACAAAACACTTCCATTGCTCAAGCTTTTAAAATAACTATATAATTTAATTTAATTATTTAATTTCACCTGGATGTTGCAGATTCAGCTATATAAAAGCTATTCAGAGGGTAAACAGCAGTGAAAAGCAGATACGTGAAGCAGATAGGTATTATTTTTTGCAATAAATACCTATTATTTCTTACCAAACTACTTATAGTGCAGATAATTAGCTAGTTACTATGTAGTACTGTTACATTTTGATTAAAGGAAATAAGAACAAACATTAAAAAGCAAACAAAAAAACCCTCTCCACCACCCCACCCCCCCAAAAAACCCACCAAACCCACAATCTAGCAAAAATAAAGCAAGAAAAGGATGATCTCTGTGGAAAAATCCAGCCACTGGATTCAGACCTTTTTAGGTTTTATACTGATACGTAACCCCATCTACTCTATCAACACAATTGTCATTTAAGCAAAAAAGATTTTTCTGTGAAATTAACAGGTCTGTCTTAAAACTAGATGTTGCTTCTATATTTTATTGCATTGTTCCCTAATTTTCCCTAAATATGAAATCAGTGCTATTTCTGAAAGCAAAAGAATTTTGCTACCAGCCGTCAATACAACTGCACTGTCAGGCTTTCTGTTAGGTCATTCGTTAATCTTTATTAAGCCCTCTAGAAGTTGCAGCTAGGGGCTATATCTGAGACACAAACATGTAAAATGTGTTCTTTAGAGATTTACGTTTCTCTGTCTTGTTCTTGTTCTCTTTCTCTATATATTCTTCCCCTTGGAGTATTCCTCAAGCATCATCTCTGAGTGCATGTTCCACAAATAGCGAAAGGGAGCAAGGGGAACAGTGGAAGAAAGAGAAACACAAGAGGGGCAAAAGCAGGCATGTAAGACTGGTAAAAAAATATATAAATAAATAACATTTAAAAAACTGAGAAACAAGATGGATGGGCAGACTTGCATAAAGGACTGGTTCTTTACTGTAAATTATTTAAGCTAAGCCACATGTGTTTAATGAGCTTTTTCGCTTTGCTTGAACAGTTCAGATACTGAGGTACAGATACAGACTTCTTGAATAAGTTCACTTCGTATTGTAAATGGTAATTTGCATTAGTTCATTCTCCTAGGTTTCTTATAGTAAAAGAAAATTGAGATAAGCCTCTTTTCTCACTAGTGACATGCTCTCTGTGCTAGGCATATCATTTAGAGTACCTGCACCCAACCTCCCTCGGTCAGAAGGTGCCAGGCCTGCGCTCCCAGTATCCCGTCTTTTAATTCTAGTTCACAAAATGACTCATTCTCACTGGTTTATCCAAGTTTAGAATGGCAAGAGTATTTATGGGCAATATTATTTATTCTGATGCTCACTTTTATAAAGCACAGCTCCAGACTCAAAAGCAGGGGGGTGAAAGTCAGGACTCAGTTGCAATTTGAACTCTGATCTCCAGTGGTCAGTGATCAAGGTGCCAACTACCCACTTCCAGCTCTTTCTTTTCTCTTGTGTGAATGTCTCATGTCACCATCAGTTACAATTAAACAATATGCTTCCTGCTGGAAGCCTAAAAGACCTTTAAATAAATTTGGGTTGAAATACTGGTTTTGTCCGAGAGAAAATTATTATTATTTTTTTTTTTTTTTCCCCTGGACGAAAGCTTAAGAGTTTTATTTTGTTTAATGATTAGCTAAGTGCATAGTGATTTCCCTGTTGAATCTGGCACCACATCCTTTCTTCAGTGTTGAGGAGTAACTTCATGATTTGTCTCACTGGGGCTCTCAACCATCGGTGTTATTTTATGATAGTGGAAAATCTGTTAGCAGAAAACTATTATTTAAGAAGGTGGGGAAATGTAGCATAAAAAAGAATGAAATTCTTTGAAATGGTGAATTTCAGGTCTGACCGTCTGCTGTGAGCACATACTCTGCTTCATTGCTGCAGCTGAATGAATCTGTGCCCTAAAATAGTGTGTGTACCACATGCTATTGCTCAGTGAATTCTTCTAGGGTCTATTTCATTGAAGAGTACAGACACAAAAGCAAATGACACAGAAAATAATTTCTACATAAGTCTGCATTTCCTTGTGATAGAATAAAATACACTGAAAAAGATCTGTCATGTACAAGAGTATCAGATTTACTTGAATCAGGAAGAATTTTAGTGAAGCCATAAAGTGATTTTTTTTTTCAAATCAGTGTAATTCTCAGCAGAGTAACTTGAACATTTGGGTTTGTTCTGAGGTTTTTAGGGTACGAGCCAGACAAAAATATCAGGGAGGAGACCAGGCAGGTTTCATGTGTCAACTAATTTCAGTGAAGAAATATTTGCTCTGAAATTTTCTTATCATCTCTAAAATGACTGAAGCTAGACATTGTATTTACCCTTCCCTCTTTAATAAATGGTTTGCCTGGACCTAATAGGATGTCATTCGCAAGCTATCCGTGACACAAACCTGACCCTCATGCTCTTACCCTAACATCAGATGTTGCTTTTTTTCTGTTTAAACATTTAACCACAAGCATTAAGGTGTTGCTCCTCTTTCCTAGCTGTGTAACAGCTAAATGCAGCTATCTAATCTGAACTAGTCATCGTGACACTGTTATAACCAATGCTAGAGGATCCAGATGAGGAGATCCTATCTTTATTTCACATAGCCTAAGCTTGTCTGGACTGTCTCTAGATACCTTCCTTTACAGGTGGTTAATGTTAGAAAAATTAAGTCCTACTCTAAATCTTTAAGATTGGTCGCCATAGTTTCCTTGTGTATCTATGGAAAAAGCAATTAGATACACTGGCTGAGTCCTTCCTTCTAAGAGTTACCTTTTCTTATTCAACGCAGGCTGTAATTAGAACCTCTCACTGTGGTTATAAGAGCAATGAGTAATCACAGTGTGTCATGCTGGGGACCTGGGAGTAGCTGATAGCACACCCTGGGAGCAAAGAAAACAGAAGATACATGTTGAAAATTAAGATATCAATATATGAATTTTCTTCCAAATTGCCATCAGTTAGCACTTTAAGCTCTGAAATCTCTAAACAGTTTCATTCTCTTTTTTTTAAGGAGCTCTCTGCAGTGCATATCATTAAGTTCTTGGCTTCTAAGACTTACTATGGCAAACACTCCCCCAGGTCAGTTCAGCACTATGTGACAAATAGCTTCCTTATTATTAGTTTAAGATGTATTTCCTTTCAGTTTGATTGAATGTTCTAGAGGATAGACAGCAACACACAATTTTTCTTCCATTTACCATATATCATTTTGTTTACCTTCAGCATATCTGCTCCCACTCATCTTCCATATAAATTAAATCCAATCTTTCCAGTCTCTGCCATATGATTTTAATCACTGTAATCTCTAATGTCTTCTATCTTACCCTTTTGCATAGTGCATGCTTTTATGATAAAATGTGAGCAGTTACTTTCATTGAATAACCTATGAGGATGCCCAGATCTTTTCTCAGAGTACTTACATTTTATTTAGGATTTGTTTATACCTCATATTATTCTGCCTCATGTTAATTCTTTTCCATTTGCCAGTTATAAATTATAGCAGTTTTCAGAATAGAAGCTATATCTGGGTCCTCAAATTCAAGCCCTTACTATCACACATAGTCACATCATATATTTTTATTCAGAAGTTTTGTTAGCTTTCTTTTATGACCAATTATGGGGAATTCTTAGCTTGTATATTCCTCTCTACCTTGCTGTATCACTGGAAGTTTCCAGCATCTGGAGTTCTTTAGCATGCATGGTACCATGTACAGAGGATACAAGCTGACTTTTCTGAAGCAACATGCTATCAGAACTGCAGGAAGGATAAGAGCCTTGCTCTTCTATTTGGATACTTTCTAATAATTTCCTCATAAATTTATTCATAGCCAGTTTATACCCATTAGTGCTTGTGCCGGTATCCTCCATTAACCTAAAAAGTCACTCAGTACCTCTGTCATTTATCCTCCATAGTGTTTCTAGAGAAAAGCTATGTGGCCTTTCAGCTTTTCTTTCAGTAGACTAAACAAGCTGAACTCTTTTGGAATTCTCTTGTGAGACATACTTTCTATTTTTCTGCTCACCTCAGTAGTCCTCCTCTGCCTTGTTCCATCTTCCTGAACAGGAACAACCAGAATTGCTCAGAGTGTTTCAGAGAACATCTGACCATCTCCCAGTGAGTTAATCTACATGCTATAGCTTCTTGACATTGAAGGTTACCATCCGCCTCATCTGTCTTTTCAAGAGAGGTTTCTCTTTGTCCCATGTCTCCTGGGAGCTTAATCACAAATGGAACAATGTGGATCCTAACTCCAGGCACAGTCAGCGGGCAACAGGTTGCATTCATCATAAGTATGATATCTTCTGAGGCCATCCATGCAAGACTTATTATTGGAAATATGTCTACTTTGATTCAGCTTTAATCAGAGAGTATGATTATTTTATTATTATTATTTGAGTACCTTATTAATAACAGCTAGAGTGCAAACAGATAACTATATTGCTGAAGCAGAGGTTACTTTTTTCCCATACTGGAAGGAAGAGTTGCTGTTTTCATCGTACTCATAAGCGTCTATTGAAGCCTATTTTGCATAACACTGATTGCAAAGGCTGGTGAGAAGAGAAACTTCTTCTATACTGGTATAACAGAGGGATGTAAACTCTGTTTTCGTGAAAGAACTAAGTTGTGGGTTGTTCAGGGGTTTTTTTTCCCTGTATCCTCTGTCACCACTCCTGGAGTAGTCTGCACTCCAAAAGGTATGGCCCAGCTCCTGAATAATGTCAGCACTCATGCGTAATGATCCCTGTGTAATGTATTATAAACACAGCAAATGTATTATAAACATAGAAATGGCAAATCTGGGTTCACTCAGAAGATACTAGCTTAGTGAATTGTGGCAGATTCGTAAGTAGGTACATTCTCTAGAGAATACTACAAAGTGTACAGTCATACTCCTCATTTTAATGCACAAAAAAATATAACTACAATCATCCACATACTACTTCCTAATTTACATACTACTAATACCATGCACACTAAATACCTGACTAACTGTTGGTCATTCTGAATGTACACATGACATAGCAGATTAGGTTTTTCTGTATGACAAATGTTGCAGATAAAAATAAGAAAAGCAGCTGTGTCTCACAGCAAAGAGGTGTGCTTTGGCCAAGAGCTATTGGTGAGAAGAGCAGAGAGAGCTCTTGCAAGCAGGAATGGTTAGTTCTGTATTTCCCATTTGTTGTTTTCTGTCAGTAACTGAGTGAGCTATGTTACAGACACTTGCAGACAAAAATAGAAGTTAGTGCTGGTTTTACATTTATCACACGCTGAGTGTACCTCACTCCCATCTACTCATGAGATTTCTGTGGGGAGAGGCAGCTATGGTCACTATTGCTTGTCTAGCAGCTAATTTCTCTGTTTTGTCTCCATTACTTGTCGAGCAATTCCTTTTACACATCTGGGTAGATTTAAATAAATAAGTAAAAATAAAAATTCTGTAGGTATTTCCATGATGACAAAATATGATTAACATTTCAGGACTTTTTTAATGTTCAATCTGCCTTTTAATGCAAATCTTTTTAACATAAACAAGATTGGCACTTAAATTACTAAATCTGAAGAACTGCAGAGGAGATGTTGAATGGATATTTAGTATTTCATACTATGAATACTTCTAGATTAGCATCATGTATGATTTAATATTTTTTTAACCTTTTATCAGGTTCAACATAAAACATGAGAGCTCCTGAAAAAAGTGAAACCAATACAGTATATTAACAAAAGCTAACAACTTTCAAAAATTAAAAAGCTGAACACTGCTTTATGCTGAACAACCGTAGTCATTATGAAACATTAATAATTACTGCTGTTGGGAGGAAAAAAAGAAAAAAAAAGGAAAGAAAAAAATACCAAACCCAACAGCATTCAATTTTCCTCATGCATCATAGTGTTTCTTGAAAATACAGCTTGTTGGAACTTTTTTGTTTCCAAGTTAATGAGGAGCTATGTTCGTGCTTGTTCTTGGAGGTCATGGACTTGATCTCCTGCTGCAAAGCTCTTCTCTTGTCATTTGCCCCTAACCAAGAGCCATATGTAATTCTGATGGATTAGAGTGGTAGAGTTTATCTATCTCAGACGGGAGAAAATAATTGCACAAGTAAGGAATCAGATGCCAGAAGGAAAATGAACAATCAAGTACACATCTGTACTTATTTTGAGTTTTGCATATGTTCCCTTTAAAACAGCACAAAGTTTGATATTCTGAAATGCAGCAGTGTATCAGCCAGACATGTTCTTGTAAATTAAACCTGCCCTGAATGAACATCAAAACCAACAAAAATCTTGTCTGTTTTTTTTTCTTTTTCATTCTGAGTGAGATGAGCCATAACCACAGGCACAGGATGCAGCAACACAGGCAATGCTAAGTTCATTCCTCTGCATTACCAATATCTATATTAGGAAATAATGAGTTGGAAATCCTAGAAGCAAATTTGGAGGGTTAACATTCTCCCCTCCAGGGTGACTTTCCTGTAAGAACTTGCTAATAGCAGAAGACATTTTGTCAGGCAGGATAGATTAGGATGTGCAGTGGGATGGAAGTATTCAAGTGCTATTTCATCTGTCTTTCTCTTTTGCTCCTCCTGTTTCAACTATGAGGAGCTTCCTGTCTGAATGGATTGCAATGGCTATCTCTGTAGTTCAGATAAGCTTAAGACTCATGTAAAATGTGCTGCTGCTAATTAGTCAAGATGTAATTAGTCCAAGGAAATTAATTGTACATAAATAATGTGGAATTTCAGCTTCATGGCTCAAGAGATAAATTCAGAGCCGTTTCAGAGTTGTCTGTCTTAAAAATAAAATAGCAGAAAAGGATTATTAAGGAAGCTCTTCAAAATTCCCATTACCCTGCTAATGAAGATTTAACACATTGCCCAGAAGACATGGTTGATCTGCACTCTGTAAGGTCCTTCCACCACATCAGCATCCCCAGCTGCTCTCATCAGAGAGGAAGCTAATAGTGACTTTGAAGAAGCAACTTATCTGCCTCCCAGCTGAAAGCACTGTAAGTACAGTCCATGCACAGCAGTGGGTAGGTAATTAAGAGTGTTCTCCTTCATTAACTGGACTTCAAGTGAGCCATCTCTTGGGTGCATACCGCAGACTGCTCTGACCTACCTGGAGCTGTTAGAGTAATTAAAGTTCACTTCAGGATTGCGTATGTCAAGGACTGCACACTAGAAAGGTGAAGTTTGACTTCGTTTCCTATAAAGCTGCCTGGTATTATTACTGTTATTCACTGATACAGTTTTGCAGTAGCAGGCAAAGGACCACATCTGAGGGTTGAGACTGTTTTATTGTGATTGCAAAAGCACAGGAATATGTATTCTGTGCCCTCAGTATGAACAGCTAAAGAAGCCTCTTCCACGTTCTCAAAGCCATTATGAACTAATACCATGCTTGGTTGGGAACTTGCCTTTCCTGCCTCTTTTCCTGATATTTTTATTTTATTCCTTGATAAAAAGAGGGACACTTCTGTTTTTTTATCAACCACCTAGTCCTACGTGCATTGGACAGAGAGTAAAGTCTACAGGAAATGTCACTAGATGAGAATAACCTCACTTCAACACCTGCCTCACAGAGCTGCAAAGGACTGCACAGGCAGAAGGCTGCAAAGAGCCAGGCTCAGAGAAGTGGGTACCTGTATCTCACTCCTTAAGGACAACAAGTTCTGTGTTTTGTTGTATAAGTTTTGTTTAGCTTCCAAACTAGTTTGATTGGTTGGTTATGGCCTGCAATGGTTTCTGGATTTTGTTTAATATAAAATGATATATAGTGGTATAGCATTTTCAGACCTGTAAAATATTCGCAATACCCTGGATTTCTTATCAAAACCTCCCACTATCCTACAGAAGACCACACCCAAAATATGTATTTGTTTAGAAAATACCCCTCAGTTTTCCAATGGAGTGAAATGACTGGAGTAGCTTGTTTAGAATTATTTATATTTTAGTTTAAATTTATGATCTAGAACTGTTATCATGTCTAATCTGAGTTATTGACAGATACTGGTGCCATTAAAAATCTCACTCTATTCTCTCCTCTCAAGTTAGAGTGATTTCTCCACCATAGCTATCACTGTAGTAAGCTAGAGTTTCTACAGAAGATAGATATAAAAGGATAAAAATCTTGTAAGACATCTATAAAACAAGATTGTTTTGGATATTTAAGACAAGTTTCCCGCTATTCTGGGCACAGAAGTGCTTGGCTTCAGTAAAAGCCAGAGGCAGTGCTTGTATCAGCTGAGAGCCAAAGATGTTAATGAACAATTTTCCCATGTTTTTCTTGGAGCCTCACTGAAAGTTGCAGGCTTCTCAGCTAGCTGAAACTTATTTTCTCTTGGGGTTTTTCAGGTTTGGGTTTTTTTTTTTACTTGAGAAGACATCATTTTGTAAGTAATGAACAGACAAACCTTAGGAAGAGTGAATCTCCAAATTATAACCCAGATTTTTCTGATAGTCTTATGTTTTGCTGCAGTAGCAGGGATGATTGCTAAGTTCCCCTGCCAAAGATAAAATTGAACAAATAAATTAATGTGTCAAGATACAAGGGGGAATTCTTAACCAACTGATACACTCACTCTTCAAGTTTTTTGTTGCTTAGGACTCCTTTTCCATCCTGGTCTTTGAGGATTAGCTATGCTGTCTTTACAATCTTCATCTCTTTCGCCTTGTCTCCTTCCTCTCCCTGTAAATAGTCCCCATGCTTCATGCTTTATAAATTTTTTCCCACTTTTTTTTTTTTAAATTTGTCCTAATCACTTACCAAGTTTCAGAGATACTATCTTTGCTCCACCTTAATCCATTTTTTACCTTTTTTTTTTTTT
>VXBL01005533.1:36446-61852 GCA_013400195.1 Aramus guarauna
TTTTTTTTTTTTTTTTTTTGGTAAGCAATGGCGGTACTATAAGGTGACACTTTCAGTAACAACCTAGATGGACACAGTGGGAAACCATTTCACTGGCCAAAATTACACATGCTGATAGTCTGACATCAGAGTTGTAAGTGATGTGCGTCATGTAACATAAAACAATTTCGGATTCAGAGATTTGGAAGGGACTAAATGGCTGACGTAAGGTAGTTAGGAGTTGATTATAAAACCAAAATGTATGTATAAGGAGATAAACTCTATCTACAACTAAAAGGTGCCTTTTTACCCATAATTCAAACACAACATGAATATGTGGAAGTATTTCATCACTAAATGGAAACATAGCTTATGTAAATACATTTAGCTGGGTAGAAGGACTTTCCCATACTCTTACCAGTACACACACTTGCTTTGTGAGAACTACCTCATTATGGCGACTCCGAGGTGAGCCATGCCCCAGTGGCTCCAGAGCAGCAGATGGCCCCTCTCTTGCCATGTCTGAATCGTGCTTGTGCAAAGCTGCAAATCTGCTTTCTCATTCTTTCTTTTACGGTCAAGTAAGTTCTGCAGTGACAAGAAAGAGGGCAATTTTGGTTAGAAGCATATCTAGCTCAACAGAAAATTTGGCAAATGGGGAGAAAGGAAATTATACAATCGAGAGCAATCAGAAAATGATTTTGATGGGTGATTACCATCAGATTGCAATGTTTCTACATAGATCCTCAGGGCTTGGTATGAGCCCAGCCGCAATTTGACATTTGTATAAAATCATCAGTCCGCATAAAAGAACAGCTTATGAATGACATGATTTTTTGTAGTATGCTGAAGAAGAAGGACTGAAGGGACGAGGTATTTCAGTCACTGAATACAATGGGTCTCTAGCTCAGCCAGAGCTGTCAGCTGAAATTGTGCCACTTTTTCTTAAAAATTAGTATATTACAATATGCTACTGGCTTCAGTCTCTAAAGCTAAGATTCATTAGTATGCCAAATACTAACCTTGAGCAAGGTAACCCTTCAACCAGACAAAGTTCAGGTCTGTGGGCCAACATGGATTAAATAAATCTCTCTCTGCCCATTGCGATTGAGTAGGGCTGGTACTTTCCTCCCAGCATGTTCTCTGCCCACTATTTTCCAATGGTCCCCTGAGTTGCAACAAATCCCACATCAGCCTCTTTTGGTCTTTAGTGAAGTCATCTTCCTCCTGTCATAACTGAGACTGAGATATAGATCTGCTTTACAACATGCCCTAATCCTTTCAAGATTCTCCTAAATTTTACTGAGGGTGCAGAGAGATGCTTGCTATTCCTATCATCCTACGCTTCCTCTCCCTACATCCTCAGGCATTTTATGGGAGAATGAAATACTCCTCTCGCTCTGGAGTGCTTCAGTTAACTCAGTGTCCAACTGCTAGGATAAAGTACAGAGGCAAAAACATGTGATAAACCATAAAAAGCAACTCAATGCTCACTCTCTCATGTTCAGGTAAAATAGCCTTAATACAAAAGTTTAATTGTGTATATTTGAGATTTCCTATTATGCATTTAAGGGCAGGAGAGGAAACCACAATTACAAAATAGCAATTACTTTATAAGAATTGGTGGCTATGAAAAAATGTTGGTGTTACAGGGCTAAAATAACTCAATATACAATCCCCCTCACATTAACACCTTTTGCGAAACTGTAGAGAGAAAACATGAGAAGTGAAATTTATTTCCTATTCATGCAACATTAGTAGGACTGAAACTGGATTACTACCATAATTTCTTTCTGATGTTCCTTTAAGAAAAAAAAAAAAAAAAAGAAAAAAAAAAAAGTGGAAAATTTATGAAGCTCATAAGCCACCAGCCATGCAGATAATTGAAAAGTTGGTAGGAATGATTCTAGTGTGACACTCAGGGTGGGGTTCAACTCATCAAGTGGGGTGCCTGAAATTTAGGTGTTATTATGAAGCTATCCTTCTAACAACCCTTCACACCAGTCATAACTTAGGGTTTGTAAATGTAGGCACCTACAGCCATTTTGAGACCTCCTGGGGTACCCAGAAGGGCTGCGTAGGATGCTCCCACCAGCCACCTGTCTCACTCGAGGCAGAGCCTCCCCTGGGTCCCTTCATTCTGATGGGGAAGGCCACAATGAAAGCATGTAGCCAAAAGCTAAACCCGGTAAAATTAAAGTGAGAAATGATACGCACTTTTTTGGTGACTGTGATTAACTGTTAGGCCACAAACGTAAAGTGAAACATCCAAGCTTGTGTCAGATTGTGTTTTGCCTACTTCAAATCAAGACTGGATTTGAACCAAACAGCAAATTTAGAATAATTTGATATGGCTGCAGTTGTTAGCTCGAATGTAGTGCTCCAGTTTTGAAGAGGCATTTGTTGAAGGGGTATTATTTTTACAAGAAAATGGAAAAACAAAAGAGATACAGATTAGGTGTGGGGGAGAAAAACATCTTTCTCATCTCTAATCATGTCTCTTTCTCTGCATTTGGGTGTCAGATTCTCAGCTCAGAAATGTATTTAACCCTCACATGGGGGATAACGGAGAAATTAGTCAATTTTGCTGTGGGATTACAATACAATGGCAACATGGGCAAGGCAGCCAATTCTAATCTTTTAATTTTTCTCTCTCTTAGGTTTGTTTTGTGTATTTCTCACTTACATCACATTCTGTTAACTTTGATGCTTCTCTTTGTGATTCCTGGATGAGTTTTATTCACTGGCAAAAGTGCTCAAAAGGATTTGCATTTCTTTTGTGCTTGTCATTGTTTATGATCCTTGCTTTTCCATTTTTCAGAAATTTCTGTTTTATTCACAGATGTGGAAAAGAATGGAAAGGAAACCGTTGCCACATAAGTGCTAAGCCTCTTCAGCCTCCAACTTCAATTCTCCTTCGAAATGGTGGGTCTGTAAAAAGAAAGAAATATCTTTCAGTTCATTCTTTGAGTGTTTCCTTTTGCTTATTTCTGTCTTCAATTGCTCTGGTTTTGCAGATATTTGGATTGGGTTGGGTATCAGTTTCTTGCTGATTAAAATTACAGCTGCTGCCTTGTATTTCCTTTTGAAGAAGAAATTGCCAGAAACGTAAGTGAAACTTTTATTTTGTGTAAAGCAGACACAACTGTGGCACAAAGCAATTGCTAACTGCCCAGTCTCTTTGGTTTCAACTTTTAAATCTCCCCACAGTCTGTTTGCCTTCATATACAATCCTAAGCATAAAACCTAGCTTTGCACAAAAGCTGACCTTGGTGGACTCGTCTGGAAACAATGAGTTACAGATTGATTGTTTAGAATGTTTCAATGGCAACATTATTCCTAAATTATAAAATTCATCATTTATCCACCTTAACAGTAGCAGCCCTGATTTTTGCACATGATGGTTAAATGTGAAAAATAGAAGGTATTTAGGGCTTCTTGAAACCTCCAAGGACAAATTAGGTTCTTACAGGCAGATTCATAGTTCTTCCTGAAGCTATTGAGTACCACATGCAACCGGGGCGGGGGGGCACTTTTCCTCTAAATATTTCAATATTTACACACATCTGACAACTTTCTCTGTGATAACTGGATGGAATAAAAGTGGGGAGTTGTCCACTTTAAAGTATGAGGGTATTTCATAAAAATCTTTAATACATTGGAAAAAGTCCAAGCTGTGAGACTGCAGAATTACGCCACCTTTTTTACAAATCATAGTGTTTGCCCCCTCTCCTTTAGTTACTACAGACACACTCACAATCTGACTTTCTGTTTTAATGTTTTATTAGTCATATTAGTCAGTGGTTCTTTAGATACGGTTTCACCAATGTCACCTTATTTCTTCCTTCCACTCATTTCCTCTACCACTTCATCTCACACCTATTATCCACCACTGCCATCTTGCACTAAGATCATCCCAGTACAGATGTCTTGGCTTGTGGTACAAGAACCTGTCTTACTCGTGGTGAATGAGTGCTCTAGATGGTGATTTTTATTTTTATTTTTCCAAAATCCATATTTCTTCCATCCAGTACTATGTTTGCTATTAGTACTGTGCAAATATCAACTAAATTACCTTCTGACATCCTACAACATAAAGTGTATCCTCAGTAAAGGAACCAGCAAAATTGGGGGGTGGTTTATTTCAAAATTTAATTCATGTGCTTTGAATAACAGTACTGGTAGTACTAGGGATATCTCTTCATTCAATTATTAGAGTTCAGATTTTCTTTAAGATATGCTTAGACTGACAGTTCATTATCTGACAGATATATTTTCTACCTCTTCCTGCCATCCCTCTGATAATCTCTGCTTTCTCTCTCCTAACAAATTTAAGATTTTAAAAAAATGTTTTGCTATTTCTTATTTTCCTCTAACACTTGTATTACTTCTCTGCCCATCTCTTGACTTATTCTGCTAGATCCTTCTCTGTCAGCAAGTACCTACCACTGTCCCTTCCTCCCTTTCAGCAATTCCTGTTGTGCATTGCCTTGTCCGTTCTCATGTTGTTAGATTTCCCTCACCCCTCATTTTCTTCTCCAGAATTCATCTTCAAAGCTGTCACTTTTCCTTTAAACTTGTGCTCTGCTATAGACCTTTCTCTCTTTGGGGGTGTTGTTATCTTCCAAACTATCTACTAAACTGTGCAGACTCCTGTCCTGATGTTATTGCTGCTGACACGTCTCCTAACACCTCATGCTACCCTTGACAGGTAGAGTTGTCTATGGACACAGAAGAAAAATGTTGAAGTAGGAACATTTAGTGGTTGTGCTACTGTTAACTGAATGCACAGCTTCACCTACTTCCTTTACGTCTGCTTCCTCTTCTGTAAAGTGGTAATAATAGCATTTCCTTATCTTACTTCACAGAGGCTTTAAGACTTAATTCGTTCACATTTATATGACCTGCTAAGGTACACATATGGAAACACACCTCAGAAGTGCAAGAGTGGTTGTATTGTAGAAGCTGTTTGATTTTTTTTGTTTGTAATTTCAATTAATATTTTTGCCCCAAAAAAGTCTAAATTTTTTTTCTCAAAACATGTTTGATGTTGTTTTAATCAACAAATGATTATTTTTTAATGCTACTTCTCCTGTGCTCTAAAACCCTCCTTTTACCTTTTTCTTTCATAAATGTCTGCTTAAAGGTTACTGCACTGCCATCCATTTCTCTTCTACCCACATATCTGTATTTTTTCCTTTCTTGTAATTATACATATAAAAAAAAAAAANTGTACATGAAAAGGTACCCTGTTGCAATATGAGGCCAAAGAGGCCAAACACTTATGTGTCCTATTAGGTATGTAATAAAACAGGGATGAACAAGGATCTTACTACGGCACTAAGAAAATATTACAGTCCTGACATGAAGAGAATCTGAACTGTGAAACTGAGAGTTAGATAGTTTACACAACAAAGCTCATTCTGGTCTTGAGTGTTTTCACTGTAGCTGCCAAAAAGATAAGTTATGATGATGGAAATTTTTGTGGTTCCAAATTTTATCTATTAGGAACTGAATAAGATTATGAAATCATTTTGCCCATGGTACAGAATAAAAAAAAGAAAAATTTATTGTTTTTAATCACAGTTGACTTAACATGTAAGTTAAAATGCATTTTATAGGCATCTTATCAAGAAATAATCTTGCTAGTAAATGGAAATTTGTTTGAAATTGTGAAAACAATGAAATCTGAAACTTTGAATTTGAGAAGATAATCTCATCCAGGTAGTTTGTCTCTCCCTCTTCAACTACCTAGTGCCTAGCATCATTTGGTATACAAAAATCACAGCTGGAAACATAGTAGTAAATTAAGGCAAGTTATTCCTTAACTGATTAATCAGTAATCAGAAGTGACTAGTCAAAATGCAGCCAATGTTATCATACTGAAGTTTGGATCTTTAAGATAAGGCATTAGAATAAGAAGTGACTTGTGTTTGCATAAGTCTGTAAATGTACAATGTGACAGCACCACACAGAGGCATGAGATTTTATTCCTGATTTTTTCTGAAGGGGATTTAATGAACTAGAGGAATTTAACTCTGCACATGAAGGATACTTTCCTACAATTAATTTTCACTTCAAAGGCTTGTGTCCACTTTTAGCCTTCCTAGGTCATGTTATTTTCTTAATGTCATTAGGCAATAGAGGCACTCTAAGAGTGCCTGCTTGGCCATTCTTTCACAGGGAAGCTTTCACACACTTCAGCCCATATTTACTGCCTTTTGACAAACTCTTTTGCTAGCTATTTTTTAATAATTTCTATTAGTGCCTCTTTTTTCCTTGCTGGTAGAGAACCACACATGCAGGCATCGGCAGATCGTCCTCCAGAGGCAGATTAACAGTTGTAGGTGCTAGCTCCCAAGACATTTCAAAATGGAGTGAGGGTCCATCAATGTCTTAATGGAAATAGCATAGGAATGTGCACAAGAGCTGCAGGAGAAGTTTCAGAGTCCAGTAGAACTAATTTTTTCACCAGAAAACCAGGTAACAGGAAGTAAGGATAGGCTGGTGAGCCCTTAGACAATTGCTGGCTAAGAAGTTGTCACCAACAGTGGTGAGAATTTGAAAGTTAAATTTGTCCCTCTCTTTCTTCACTGGAAAGATTGATAGTGTCTTAACTCCTCCTTTCAACCCAGAAAGAATGCCCTGCTTCCCCTTTGCTCTCTCCTTCTTCTCCTTTCTTAGCAAGAATTTCATCTCTGATCTGCACGCTTTAAACTCTTCAGTGCCTGAGTAGGAGTTACTACAAGTCATCATAGGAGTTTATTTCCTAATGGACAAAAGCAGCCCGCCACATGGCTTGGCAGCAGTGTACTTCATTACCACGATGGCATTCAGATATGCAAGCTACTTCCCAGCTCCCAGCTGGGAATATGTGAAACTTCTGCGGAGAAACACCAAATCAGAGGAAGCTTATAAAGTTTCTCACATTCCTGTTCGTGTTCCAGAGATGATGTTTTCTAGTCCAGAGGGGAAAGCTGCCAGTTACTCCAGTCCTTCAGTGAGATCTGTCCTTATTGACCAAACAGAAGCTGAGCTTCATTTCAGCTTCCATTTTATTGCAGCTGCCATCTCATGCTTCATTTTGCTTTAAAAAGTGAGAATGAAACATTTTCCGCCCAGCTAAGCCATACTTCTTTGCTATTGTTTCCGAAGCAGTCAATGTCCCTGGATCCTTTCAGCTTGTTTCTTTCCTATTCTTGATCTGTGCCATCAGCTGCAATGCTAATGTATCGCAGGTATTATCAGTCCTGTTGGTCATAATGAACACAGAACAGTAAATTTTCTGAAGAGTATCAATAATGTACCTTGCCACACAGGCAGCAGAGTGAAAAACTGAGGTGCTTTGATAAAACATTTTAAAATGATAGAAAAACATGGGAAAACAGGGCCCACTGAGGCCATTTTCATCCTGCCACAGGACTGACTCAATTGGACCACTTCTGGATTTGCACTTAAATACCTCGAGCAACATGAATTTGATGGCATCCTCAGGCCATGTTGGTACCCTAGGTAGAAAAAAAGTTTGCTGTTAGAAAGTTTTTTTCTAACTGCTAATATGTCTGTTTACAATTTAAAGTCATTCCTATTCGCCATGGACAAGAACAGACCATTTCCTTCCTCCTTGCAAAGAGTTTTTAATGTGCTTGAGGGCAGTTGCATTGCCTCCTTACAGGCTGCTTTCTTCAGGCTAAAAAAGCTCAGTGCTTTCAGCCTTTCTTCATGGTTAAGCTTCTTTTACAATTATGATGATTCCCAGTTGTTGTTGCCACAACTTTCTCCAATTAGATCCTACCCTTCTAGAGGTCTGGTGTGGTGGAACAGATAGGGTGTTCCAGGGGAGGCTCTCCAAGTGGATCTGAAGGATTGCCAGATGCCGTTGCCTGCTATGCCTCTGTTCCTATATCCCAAAGTGGTAGACAGAATGACAATGGAATGACACTTATTGAATTGCTTTCAGCTTGTGAACTGGAGTGGAGACAGATACTGTTCTTAGAGAATGAGACAAAAAGGTGCAGAGAAAGGTTTATGAGAAAAAAGAAAAGCAAAACTAAGAGGCAGCAGCCATAGCTTCTGTTTGGAAGCTGTTTTACTAGCCTAATGCTGCTATCCAAATCCATTCCTTCTTTTGTAGAATACTTTTTTCCTGAAGGATGAAACCCAGTGCTATAGTCAGAAGTCTTCAGGTTTCCCAAAATGTACATCTCACAACCACCACACGTAGGAAAGGCTGCAAAGAAATAAGAGGTGACATGCTGAAAGAACAGAGCAAATCTCTTGGTCTATAACCTTCAGGATCACCAAGATGAAAGATGCAAAGGACTGATATTGTAAAAAAATAAATAATTAATTTTCCTAAAGTGACTCAAAAGGTACAAAGTGCAAACCTAGGAAGCCCAGGCAGCATATTAACAGCTTAATCAAGCATCCAGGTGACTTGTAGCTGATTCTAAATGCAGCTGTAGGACAGTCCGCCCTCCTCGCATCACGCCTCCTGTTTCTTCTGTGGGATGTGCAAAATCTAGCCCACTTCTGCAAACCTAAATTTAGTTGAAAAGGTTTGAGAAATGCTTTGGAAATTGAGGTCTTCAGTTAGAGTCTCTGTTTAGAACAGAAGCTTTAGAACATCTATATAGAATTCTTTTAATGGATTATTTTAATTAGTAGTTTAATTGTAATTGAATCTTTGGCCCACTAGGATTTTGTCATTGTTGTTATGGACCTGATTATAAATATCCTTCTAGTACTGTACTTCCTATAAATTTGTGTACTGTCCAAAAGAAATCTTTGGGTTTTCAATGAAAGGTACATTGAAAAGTACAAAATTCTGAGCTATTGCATCCAAACAAATTAAATCTATATAGTTTAATTTTCCATTAAAAAGCATGATGTTACTCAGCAGCCTCTTTATACACTGGCAAGTATTTTGTGGAGCACAGAACTTTCTCCCATCTCTGTGAAGCTGTAGTGCAGAAACATATGACAAGGCAGTAGTTTTTGCTACTAAAGAATGCAGATGAACTTAGCAAAGCTATGACCCATGTGACCTCGTCCCAAAATGATTAATCCTCTCCTTTGCTACTGTGGTATTTCTGGTTTTGTTAGAAAACCCAGTTCTCTCTGAAGAGAACACATGTTTGAATCTTTTTTTTTTTTTTTTTTTTTTCCCTAAGCGGATCTACGCTTGGCATTTTTAACCCTAATTATTCCCTGCTTGGTACAGTCTTCAGAATTTGGCATTTATGGATTTTCTTCATAAATGAGATTTATAAGTATTTCAC
Organism: Aramus guarauna; assembly: GCA_013400195.1. Classification (NCBI taxonomy): domain Eukaryota; kingdom Metazoa; phylum Chordata; class Aves; order Gruiformes; family Aramidae; genus Aramus; species Aramus guarauna. Next base: position 45,707 of record VXBL01005533.1, read on the forward strand.
ATTGATTAATTATTGTGGACCATAGTTTCTGTGAGTGATGAGTTACCCTTGCCCTTACTGTACAGTGGTAACACATACATAACTTTCTTCACATCATGAGATCTTGTGATGGGCATATTGCTCTTTACTGTGGCAATAAGCTATCATTTTCTATCAGGGCAATGTTTCACTTATGTCAAGTAACAGCAAGCACTGCAAGAATGAGCTTAACTCAAGCCACTGCAATACATTTAGTTAAACTGCCCGATCAAGCAGTTTAAAATTAGGGTGTAAACTGATGACCAGATGGCAACACTCACCCCACTGACTAATACTTTTATGCTTTCCTCAGCAGTATCTATATTGATGACAGAGTACTGGAGTGGGCATAGCACTGCTTCACTCTAATAAGGAAAGCTTCAAATTTCTAATTAACTGAAGATCTAATGCATTGGGTTTACTTCTAGGGATGTATGCACAACATGTAACATGAATATGTCATCTCAGTTCCCAAGCACAGACTTCAGGCAGTTACCACCTCATCCAACTGATGGATTATAGCACTTGTGTAAATATATGATTCAATTTTCAGTTGTATATTTTTTGAGGACTTTTAAGTAATTCAAAAATATTTCAGGCATTTTTAAGGATAATTATTGGTATCCCTTAAAAAAAATTGTTTCCTACATTCACAAACAGGGTGTAACCATACATATGTTTGTAAAATACATTCATATACAGGATAAGTATATGCATCTATGTGTCTATATGTGTAACATATATGTTACATGTAAGGTAATAAACTCAAGATGACTTCCAAAGCCCTGCTTTGGCAAAAGGGTTCCTAAGAACATGAGAGAACTTAAGAAAGCTTAATGACCACTTCACCTAAATGTGGGGTACATAAATTCAACCGGTGCCCAAGTTTTGGCACATATAATTCCCATAGTCCCTAAGACCAGGTGCCCAACTACATACGCTCTTGCATGATTCTGACCTGAAGTGGAGGGACACCTGAAATCTGCTGGACAACCTGAGCAAGACTCAGTTTCCATGCTTGAGAAAACCTCACACACACAGACAGGACCAATTTCAGCACTAAACAGAGCAGCCACAGACACACTGTTGAAGAACTCAGCACTCTTTTTGGTGCCCACAGTTTGGCACAGTCTCTTGCTGGTTAGTTATCCTTCTTGCAGAGGAAACTGGAGTTCTGTATTCAGCGTCCTTCCTGCCCTCAGGAAAGACCTAAGTATTCAGTGTGGTCTTGCCCAAATGAACAATATATATGTCTTGCACAAATTGCTTAAATTCAATGAGGGAGTGGGGGATGAAAGAGAATCAGACCCATCCCTATCCTTATCACTTCCTATTGGCACATTAAAGGTGGATCCTGCTGTGAATTGCGTGACTTGCATCGCCCTTTGGAAGTGTCTCCACTGACTGTAAGCAGAATCGATGTGCTTAGTTCCACAGCATGCTCTTAGGCCATACAGTTGGTTTGTGATGTCTAAATAAGACATCAAAATTAAAGCATGGAAATCTGGCCCTTTGGGCACTAGTTTAGAAGCAGAGAGGAGTTCCTTGAAAACTTCTTATCTGAGTTTGCTTCTGGCTTCAGGTTTGTGAGCCATAGTGTGATTTTAAAGTAAAAAATCAATTCTGTGTACATTTTGTGGACTTTATTCAGGAACATTAGTATGCAAAAATACACTTAGCAGGCATATAAATAACCTTTTATATTACAGCTTCATTAAACTAACTAAAAGCATCAGAATATCATGATTTATTACAGTTAAGATTAAGATCAAATGAACAAATCAACAAGTTCAAATATTCAGCTCTCCACATTGCTGTGTCAGGTAATCAAACTGAAGTATGAGACTGGCATTAGAAGAAATTGCCTGCTGAAAGTCTTGTTATGCAAGATTTTAAGGACACATGGCAGGTTTAGACTAAAACCCAAACTTAGATTCTTGCACTGATTTAACTCATTAGATGATATATTTCTGTAGCCTACATGTGCCTTCTTCCTAAGTATCCATTCCAGTTTTATGTATTGGGTCTGGCTGAGATGGAGTTAATTTTCCCCATAGCAGCCCTCACAGTGCTGTGCTGTGCATTGGTAGTGAGCAAGGTGTTGGTAACACACCAGGGGTTTGGCTACTCCTGAGCAGTGCTGGCACACATCCAGGCTGCCTCTCCGACATTTCTCCCCCCCGACCTCACCAGGAGGCTGGGGATGGGCAAGATCTCGGGAGGGGACAAAGACAGGACAGCTGACCCCAACGGACCAAAGGGATGGCATCTGCTCAGTGATAAGAAGCTGAGAGATAGGGGGAGGAACAGGGGAGGGCATTTGGGTTTTTTTTACATTTGTCTTCTGGAGCAACCACTACGCGTACTGAAGCCCTTTGGTCAGGAAGGGCCCTTTCCCAGGAAGTGGCCAGACTTTGCCTGCTGATGGGAAGTAGAGCATAATCTTTTGCTTTTTGCTTTGCTTCCATGTTTGGCCCTTTGCTTTTGCTACATTAAACTGCTTTTACCTTGACCCATGAGTTTGGGGCTGATTTTTTTCCATCTTATTTTTCTCCCCTCTCTGCCCTGCTGAGGAGGGGAGTGATAGAGCGGCTTGGTGGACACCTGACATCCAGCTGAGGTTAAACCACCACATTTTAGTTCTTTGTAAAAGAAATCATGCAGTGTGTCTCCTCTGTGGCTCTTGCTGCAGAACAGCAGCATCCCCTCCCAACATCTCCACCGGCTGCTCTTGTTCCTTCAGTCCTGCCTGATGCAGTCACACAGAGCCTGTCTATCAGCTCCTAGGGACACACTGCTTAAACCATCTCTAGGAGCAGCTTTGGAACAGAAGCACTTTTTAATACAAGAAAATCCATCTCTCAATCATTGAGATTGAATATTACCTTTAGGGAACGATTTATTTCAGAATACTGGAGAAACACAGCTTTCTATGTATACAAAGGCATGTATATGCTGTTATTCATAAACGCATTAGTGGGAAAAAAAAAATCCTTAACGCATGTCTTCAAAAGCAAAGATTAAAAAAAGAAAGTGTGCTTCTGCTTCATTCATCATTAATTTTAACTAATGCAGCTGTTGCTTTTTATACAGCATTGGAACAGTTTTGATGATTTCAAGCATTGTGGAATATTAGCAACCAGTCATCTATATGGAAAAAAAAATGTAGACATAGGCAGAAAGTTCCATCCTCAAATATCCTTTGCTTTTGCAGAATTAATGGGATTAACCACACAGGTCATAAGTGCTTCCAAAAAAAAGGAATATGTGAAGGTCTCTGTCAGGAAAGCATATATTTAAACTTCTAGCTGAGGCAATGGACATGAGACCCATAATTAGTACAATTTGTCCTATTCATCTATTATAAATTGCTTAAGGCATTGTGTTCATTCATGAAACTTTTGCATTCCGATAGCTTCAGTGATTCTTTAAATATTTCTGACTTTGTAGAAAAATATATTGGGAGTTTCTATAGCTTTAAAACTAATTTTGACATAAAATGTATATTCTTTCTTAATTCATTGAAAAAAGAGTTTTTATAACAATTAAACAACCAAAGTGTTCTTGAACTCAGAACTTAAGACTATGTTAATTACTGAATTGCTAGTGTGATAGTAACAAAACACAGAAAGAACATGATCTCATCACATGCAAACACACTATAGCTGTGCGACTTTTTAACTATGATCATGTTTTATTTATTGTATAGCACTATACCTGCATTTTATGAATACCAAATAGCTCTATGCATATCCAAAAGCATACATATTTTTAGCAGCAACAAATGAAAAAATACTATTTTAACCTACACGACTCACACAGAATATTGGTTTAATTTCAGTAATTTCAGTAGAGCTTAGTTGGAAATATATTTAGCCATCTATCTTTTTTGACTCAAGTCTTTTCAATCTGAAATTGTTTGGTTCTTTGACAACCTGTGTGATATTGTAGGTGGTTTTGTTGTTATTTGCTTGACTTTTCAAGGAAACTGGAGGAAACTGCTAACGTTTCATTTGCCAACCCATTGTACGAAGACCGTAGTTCATCTGGGAAAGTAAAGGTAAGTAGCAATAGCTGCTTCTGTACATTCAGAAAAATGTGATGTTATAGTCCTCAAATAAGTTTTCCATTAAAACAAACAGTGTAATCCCTCACTGAATGCTATTTAACAAAAGAAGAATTAAAAATTGCTGCATCACTCAGATCAGTTCCAGTGCATTTTTCAAAACATAGGCAGATTTGAAATCAACTCAGTTTTGAGAGCATCTTGATGTTTATAACTGACTGTGGGCTGATGAATCTGAGAGAAAAAACATTTGGGATTAAATATGTAGTCAGACATATAGAATAAAAAGTTCATTGAGGCTAGTTTCCTCTTCTTCTGGGAAAAAAAAAAAATACAAAGCAAACACCACCAACAAAAAACCATCACCACCAACAAAAACACAAAATGTGTGATTCGGCACCCAACTTGCCTTTGCACAGTCACTTAACTTTAATAAAATAATTTATAACACTTCCCAGTACCTTAAATGTGCATTATTATTCCCATCACTGTAAAATTCACCTTGACACTAAACAAAATCTTGGTCGCATATTTCCCTAATACCACTTGCTGATCATAATTAAGAGACTGCTAGAGCAACAAAGAAGTTTGTGAATAAAATATATATCTAAAAGTGAACATATTGCAACAGAAGATTTCAAGGCAAGATTTAATTATCAAATTAAAGTAGTAGCTAAAATTTATGGTTTACATTTGACAAGATAAATATGATTGACTTAAAATACAGCTATCTCTGCTATTCGATTTATCATTGAAAATAATACAGGCAAAGAACCTTGGAGGTACAAGGAGAAAAAAAAACCATCTAAAACATCCTTCCTGCCCTCTATACTACCCTTATTAGCATTGAAAGAACTAGGCTTGGTTTGAAATAGAAAATAAAACTTCCTTGTCCTTTCCACAGTCGGTAATAATAAGATTCCACTGCAGCTTTGAATAGGATTAACTATGACATGCCATTTACTTTCTATAAAAGCTTCCTTACACCTGATTTTAGAGACATTAGATCAAATTAATTTGCTTACAGGTTGGGGTTTGCGAGAGCTCCAAGTTGGAAACATTCCCATCACAATCATGTCCAATTTATCAGGACATTTTTATTTTAGTTAAAATAGATTCCTGACAGGCTTCATTTAATAGCAAGTTGGAAAACAGAAGCACAGTATCAGGAGAGACATTTTCATAGAAGACAGCCCCAGGCACTGTGATTGAAGTCCAGTACTGTACCAGATTTTGCTCTGTTTTCCTTAAGACTGGGAAAATATGTGTTTTCACTAATTCTTCCTTTAAAAGGGAAAACAAGAGTTATAAGTTTTCTCTGAGTCTGATAAGCCTTAAATCTGACTGGTGTATCACCAGTCAAAAGATATGGTAAAACATGAGCAACAGCTCTTATCTCCAGCTGAATACCCACAAGTTATGCGCTTGCGGGCATCTGCAAGTTTTGTAAAGAAAGAACAATCTCCCCGGGCTTTTCTGAACACCGAAACCATGCAGGCCTAGTGTTGCCACACACTTGCCTGTAATATTGCCTCGTAGTTTGGGATCCATAGAGTGTGTTACTCAGACAGCCACATGGGAGGAAATTTTTGGAATACTATTTACAGCTCGCTAAAAATATTCTGAAGCGGTTTTTTTCTCTTTTTATAGTCTCCTGGGCATGTCACCTCACCCACTGTTCAAATCAGTGTTTCTCCATGGCATGAGGTATGTAACAACACATTTGTCTTCTACAGTGGGATATTTGTTGAGCTATTACATAACATTCATTTGCAGAGGAAAGGGAAATATGTCACTTAAAGTCAATATTATATTGCTACTCATAATGGTAGCACCTCTGGAAATCTGAGAAATATGACCAGGGTTGGATTGGCTGGCAAGGACCTCAGAATAGCAATTTCATTAATGCTGCTTACTGTAGCTGCTTGTTATACAGCAGTTCAACACTTTCCAGTAAGGTAGATGCTGAAGAAAATGTTTACAACTACAGAAGTCCTTACCTGAAGAGTTCATATTATCTGTTTTCTCATACATTCCTCATTCAGGAGAATTAGAACTGGTCATTTAAATTACAATACCATGTACCAAAATTAGTGACCCACTGCAGTTACACTACTGTACACAGATTCTCTCAAAATAATACTATATGTGTGTTAGAGCAAGAGCTCTGGAGACAAGTAAAGCAAAGGTGGGAATGGATGCAGAAGGCTAAATGACTTGATCAGGTTTATATGGCAGATAATGGTTTTGGTGGAGCTATGCTAATTTTTATCAGCTGAAAATCTGGTCTAAAAACTTTAGAGAATTTATAGTTCTCTTTGCACTTAACATCATATGTTATTTCTGTAATGAATCTACAGCCATTCATATGTCCATTCTAAAAAATTAATCGAATGACTTGGTTTTCAAGTTTCATTCTATGTTTTTTTCTTTTAGCATCTGTATAATGAAGATATGAATGCTACTTCTTTTCCAAATCCTGTCTATGGTGAAGCATCAGAAGACATGGAGAAATTATGCAGTTCCTTGAAAATAGACATAAAACAGGATTAATATTGCTTGTAACTCTTTGCCTGACGATTTGTTCTAAAATCTGAAAGTATGTCATGATACTGTAGTGTTTGCAATATGAATTAATAACTCTTCATAGAATAACTCTTTTATTAAAATAATTATGTTCAGAAAGTAACTTTATATTAATAATTGAATCCATACATAGTTAACACACATATATATAGTCTTCTGTCATTTCTGGTGGTGCAGAGATTGGTAATTATAACTATGAATTCATTTTACATTTGTACAGTTCAAATTCCAGTTAATGTTAATAAAATGTTTAATCAAATCCAGATTCTTGAGGTTTGGGAATCATAATTTTACATTTATTATTTGAGAAATGATGACTTAAATATTTCTGTAATTTTGCATTAGAGGGGGATTTTAAATGGTTATTTTAGTGTTCCACTGGGCAGAAGCAAAAGAAAAGTCTTTGTATAATTAGAAACATATCGAGCTAAATTAAAGACAGTCATGAATCATGGATTTGCGTATCATCTCAGCATGTGATTCATCAATGTGACATACCAGTAAGTACACTTATTTTTAAAAAATGTTGATTATTAAGCTTGATAACCATATCTGACTAAATTCCCTTCTGGTCAGTTCTACAGTGCTTACCACAGTGCTACTGATATATTTAGCTTAGTGGCTGACAGAGGATGGAAACTAGCATGTTCAGGAAACCATATTTCTGCTGAATACATTGGCCTCCCACACAGCCGAAACTTATATTGTCCCATGACTACATGCAAAGGATATTCGGGAGGAATTCTGGATTGCCTCCTGCTTTTGAGTGTCATCCTCTGTGATACCTGGCATAGCTTGTAGTAGTGTTTACACTTTAAATAACCTGACAATATGTCATCTTCCATAGTGCCCATTTGAATTATATGATGGTCATTTTTAGCTTGAAGGCTTAATTGTTCCTGCTGTGTTTGTGTTTTTCTCCCTTACTGTATTTCTACAGCCTACTTAATTTTAAACTCATTGGCAAGTTTCAAAGATACTAAACCCCTTCAAATTTCATAAAAAACAGACATCTGGATAGTAGACAGTATCTCTGTTAATACCTTCATTCAGTGAAAGATGAAATGCTTGACATTTATTAGACTTTTGAGACTCCAGATGGAAAAGCACATTGAAGCCTGGCTTCATTCCATCATGCACGGGACTGCTTGTTTTGTTTTAATTTTCTTTCACGTTTTCTTAATAGCAGAACAGTAGTCCACAGCTCTCTACCTGAGGCCACAAACTACATTTTGACATATGTTTTCTTATCCGACTGGCATGTTGTTTCATGGGTAGCGGAAGTAACAAGACATGATTCCCATAGATGTTTGTCCATCATTCTCTACATACCTTTTCAGCAATATGATCATAAATGCCTCTCTGCTGCACTGTAAAACCTCCTGTTTCTCTTTCCCCTCTCTTCTGTAATCCCTTGCAGTATCCTCAGTTCTTCCCCAAGCTCCATAGCCCACCCAAAGACTTTGTCTCTTGAGCTTGTTTACCTGAGATGTCCTAACTACAAAGAGAAAAAGAAGCACCAATTGCTGTCTGGCCCAGAGGGACATGTGCTGATCAGGGGCTGTACGTTTGGCTGGTTGGCCACACAGGTAACAAACTCACACTGCAGCTTCTCCCCCTCTGTGCCCTGAATGAGTTCTGCTCTCTCCTGCCTCATTGCTATTTTAATGAAGTTGCTCGGAGCTTCACATCTTTCGTACACGCACCTGCCTTAATGCCGAGTCTAGGTGGAAGTTACCAAATGCTATTCATGATGGTTTTAAATAAGAAACGGTAACAAGAGGATGACACATGCTGCTTTTCTTTCTGAAAACAAACAAACAAAATTTAGTAAGACATAAACATAGAATTTGCTTACTATAATTTTACTTACTAAGTTGAGGCACAGAATACACTCGATCCAGCTAAGTGCCAAGTGCCTCCAGCTCCTGAACTCTGGTATTTTGATAAATCTGTGTGAGATGATTGATCTGCACATTATAAACAGGCATTGAACATTCCTACAAGGTCAAGCCCACGTAGTCAAATTCTCATTTATTCTGCAATAGACTAGCACCGCTTTTAGAATTTCATTAAACACTAAAATGCTGGTTATGCTACAGTCCTTAAATCTCCAATCATTTTGTCACACTTTGTACATCTGTAAAAGTTATAGTAATGAAAAGGATAAAATTAATAATGGTAGAATTTATTCACATTCTCACTTATGAAGCAAAATATATTTATTTTACTACTAATGGTATTCATATTTTAATGTCCTAAAATAGAAGCATATGATTATAAAGAATTATTATAAAAGAACTCAAAGAATATCATATTTCTCATCAGTAGCTATTTCCTGAGACCACTGTGAGTCTTCTGGGTTATCTCTGAAGCAAGGTGGGCCTTTCACCAAAATAATTTTCCATTTTTATATTTGATAGAATCTTCTTAAAGAAAGTGTTAAAATTCAAACTTCATCTTCCTGAATATCAATAAATTTTTACTATTCTTATTTCAACTTATATTCACTGTATGGTTATTGTCTCTTGCCTAATGTTTGACTGACAACAGCCCTATACTGAAATGTCTAAGATAAAAATTATATTTTTATTTCATTTTCTGAAACTTTTCAGTACTTTGAACCAAAGCAGTAGAATTCATATTTTCAGTCATCCATGCCACAATTTCAATTTAAAAAATTGAATATGACAGGAAAAAAAATATTGTTACATCATTCTACATAGGTTTCTTACTTCTCCCAATTAATAATAAGCCCTTGACTAAATACCCTCTGTAAGCTCATGCTGTTATTGTCATAAATTCTAAGTAGTAAAAACTAATTGTTTCTAAAAGTGGCCTGTTTTCTGGGAATAAATTAGAAGATGGATATACTATACAGATGATGAATGCTGTACTTAGTCTAGTTTAAACATATTTGTACATTAAGGATCCAAGGTAACAGCAGAAATAAATTACAAGACAAAACTTTTAACAAAACCTAATATCACCTGCAGTGTGGTCAATCTGGTCTGTTGTGTCAGCTCCCAAAAATCTCATAATCATAAAGAATGCAAGCAAGTCTCTTGCTTTGGGTGAATCTGCTTTTCAAAACAAGACATATTTACGATACATACCAACAACTGTGTTTCACACAGACAGCCAGATCCTTATCTTAGAAAAGGTCGTTGTATTTGCAGCTTGTTCCAATACTTGCCTAGACATCTGCTATTGGCTGCTACTCTGCAATTTTGGAAGAGGTAGGGAAGGGGAGAAGGATCTTATATTCTGTTTAAAAAACTTTAAGTACAACATGTGGCTGTGCAGCCTCCTCCTTGCCAATACCGAGGGACTCAGGCCTTGCCCAGAGCTTCCCTTTGGACACGTTGGTTGCACTGTTGCAGCTGTACCAGTGCTTTGTACTGCTGCCTCATGCCTGTGTGCATTCCTGCATCTGCTGGCCATTACAATTGAGATTCCCGTGAATGTAGTCCAGGCACTTGCTGATATTGACTGTCTCTCATCCTTGCCCTGTTTTACGCTCAACAGCCTGATCACCATGAAGATGATAAAATTGGTCAACCACATGATCTAATTTTGAAGTTACTCTGACTTTGAGCTGGAGGATGAGTTAGATGACATCTAGAAGTCCTTCCCGATCTAAATGTTCTTGTAGTTCTATGATTTCCATGGTTTTGGTGGCATCCAGTTCCTCCTTGACAACATTGTCCTCATTCAGTTCTGTCTCCAGCTTGTGCCATGCAGGCACATGTTTGCTGAGATATTCTGAAACCAAGGTTATACTTGGCTCCCCTTCAGAGTTTCTTTGTTATTTGCTCAGCTGTGGCTGAGGCCTCAGGCACAGCTTTTGACTTTTTTCATTACCTGTTTCTGTATCTGACACAGCTGGAGATAGGTTATTGCATTAGTTAGAGTTTTGATCTGATCTGCTACATCTTAGTTGGACTTGCTGCCATAGACGAACATCAGAGCCACCTAAGAAATTCCCACTCTTAGTAGCCATCAAGTTGGCAAGGGTGCAATTAATCTTGTCTTCAAGTAGATGCCTACCCTAGAGTGCAGTAATTGGAATTCTAGCAGCTCCTAATTCTTTCTGTTGACTGTAAAGACAGTCTAGTCATGATGTCTGCAATGGAGATGTCCAGATTTAATAATATGAATCCCATTCATACCATCTTAGTTAATTAACTCCAAATTTCATTTATGTATGTAATATGGATATTTTCACTGACTAATCCTCCTTACAAATGTACATACAAATGCTTACTCATACATCAGCATTTTTCCAGACCTCTCTCTGTTTGTACAAATGAGACAAAAAGAGTTTAATGTGTACATATAATACGTACAGCTGTCAAAACCTGACATCTTCTGTCTTTCATTTTCAGTTTGTGTGGGGAAAGGGAGGGAGAAGTAGATGGGTAGAATTCATATTTAAGTTAACAAAAATGGAAGTTCATAAACACCTAAGTAGAAATATCTGTTGAGGGCTGTATTGTTCCGTGTAGGTTACAGCATGTGAGAAGTCAGGCACCTGACATGCAACAGGATTCTTCTCTGCTAAGTACTTTAAAGAAGTTATTTATTTTCCAAGGTACTAGGCACTTACTAAGACTTGTGAATAGGAAATTGTTCACTGTGTGGGGACAAGGAAGTAGAAAATGCAGCAGAGGAAGGAAAGACAGTACTAAGAACATGTGTAGTAACATCATTCCAAACTGTTCCTACACTGTTGCCACTCCATAGGTCTTATATCGTATCCCCTTTCTATATGAAAGTAGGTATGCAGTTGACTGGAAGAGTAGCTGTAATGTGCATGTTCCCGCAGCAGCCAACCACAGATCTTCAAAAGTGCTGAGCAAGTTAATATTCATATCTGGATTTCAATTCACCATCTGCAGCTATAATCATTCTTAGGGACATATTCCACACTCAGAAAAATAGGTGTGCTTTTCTACAGGATATTTAATATGTGACAACTAAGATATGGTAAACTATAGAGCATATTAGTCTTGGTAGGTCTGCATTTCACTTTTATGAGGATACACAAGGTGAATCTTAAAAGTGGGGGGAAGGTAATAGATCAAAACATAACCTTAATCACACCAGGAATTTACAGCATATTTACTGGTCTATTATAAAACCACATTTTTTTGTCCCTCACCTTAATATGGCCAAAGAGTAACATAGCGTTCAGCCTAGAAGAGGATCCAAGAACATAAAGCTTGACCTGAGTGTTCAAGTGGTGAGAATGGGGTGTAGTAGCTAAACGAGAGTAGCTTGTGACATGAAAATGAATTTCTTGCAGTCATCTGGCCCTCCATGGATCACAGCCTAAATTATGTCTCCCAACACTGGTTTCAGCTACTAGAAAGAATTTTCCATTCTGATAGTTCAATGAATGTCTAAATGTATACCTCTCCTTTTGACTGTTTCTTCATAAAAGCAGTTCATTTTTCCCTTAATTTATGAAAAGTGTCAATTCATTATGCTTTGGGGAAGAGCTGGTCAAGTTCAGGGAAGTGTTTAGGCAACAGGATGAAGCCAAAAAATTTATCAGCTAGAGGGGAGGGTGAGTATTCTACTTTTCCAATGAAAATGTGAGTCTCTGATGCAAGTCAGCAAGGCATGCTCAACTGGGCTAAATGGGTTTAACAGGGAGAAATGAGCACAAATTATTCATGGGAATTCTTTAATCTTTTGTGTAATTATGTGATCATTCCCAGAACAAAGACTTTTATTGATCGTAATGGCAGGAAAAAGTCAGTTCGCACTTAGCACAATGATTAGCATACAGCTACGGAGAACAAGAAAAAAAGTGATAATCTAGTGCTTTAATATTTTCTGCATATTTTGAAAGTTCAGGATGCTAAGTCTAACTAATTTAAAGGTAATTATAAGTAATCTTTTTTTCCCTCAAAAGAAAGCTGTTTTCATCTTGTTCTTCATTTTAGTCTTTAATTTTGAGTCCTATTTCTTCAAGTCACTCATTTTTTTCAACCACTTAATGCAGGTTATAAAACAGTATAATTCTGTGACAAGTATTTTTCGATATATACAGTACATGAATTTGTAAAACTTCAGTCAACATTATTAGGGCCTTGGTATCTAAGGCTTAGAATACAATTGACCAAGCAGTAAGGCATAGTTATGTTAGAAACATATCAAGAGCATTAACATTAGTTATCTATTTGGTATTCATATGGACATGCTAGCAAGAAGTAGACATTAATAAGCACTACATTACAGTTGGTCTCCAATGAAACTGTATATGACAGCTACCTTAGTAGTTAAAGTATTCAACATAATTCATGTAAAGTGTTGTCAGGGAATTAATAATGATTTGCTTCTTTTTGTAAAAAGAGGCTGTATTCATTGTAATAACATGATTAATCATATAATAAATTAACTCAAGGAGGTAAGGAGGACTCTCAGGGTTATATGCTGCGCTGAGTTTATATGCAAAATTGCTACTGACACAAAGCAAATCAAAAGGATAAAGGAATATACACCTAGGAATATACTCCTAGATATATACTCCTATACCAATCTAGAATATCTGGAAAATAAAAAGGATTAAACTACTCTGCAGTTTCTGTTTAGCTGTGTTAGTCTGCAGGTGGTTTCTCTGGACACCCTTGAGGAAATTCAGTGGCCAAAGGATGCTCAGGTAGAAAAGGTCGAATAACTCATAATAACTTCCTTTGCATATGTTAACAAATCAACAAGGAGTGTTCTCGCTGCATTTTAGCCACACTTCAACTGCTACTTTAAACCACTGTAAAATATGCCTATTTTACTAGCTTTGTGAACCTTCTCTTGAAGATCTGTTTCTCACAGGGGACAGTTTTGAAAGGCAGCATTGATAAATTTGGATTTACTCTCATTTTATTTTCTTGTTTGTACGCCTTTGTATTTCACTTTAACTTTTCTACCAAAAAGTAGACTTCAACAAAACTGTCTTGGAATATGTATGGGGTAGAATGGTGAAAGGCAGGGGAGAGAATTAATCTCAGTAAATATTCAACATACTAAGGTATGTAGTGATCAAGATTTTTATTTGCACGTTTGTACACCGTTTGTGGCCCATTTCATAACTAAAGATAAAGCTCAAAGAGTAAACGAACATGCTGCTTCTTTAAGTTCACTGCAAATTATCCTAAGAAAATTCTTAAGGCATTTAACCAGAAGAGGGAAAAAAAATCAAACAATTCAGACCAAAAACTGTGTTTTGCAATAGTGATGGGAATTCTTGAAAAAAATCTCCAGTAGAAAGTTGCTGCATAAGATGTTGCCTATAAGTAGGGACATGTGGGCTCACTCCTTATATTTAGCTTGTCATCCTCCTATAAACAGCAATTAAACTTACTCACCATCACATATGTTCCTTCAAAGCTCTCTGGAAATGAAACTAAAACATAAGTGGTACCTAGTGCATACCATACACAGATCTCAGACTGATGTACAACTTTTTATCTCAAACTGAAAATATACATATATAATTTGCAAATATGATTATATACATAGAGTCTTACAAGAGAAAATACAAAATCTCTTAATGAAGAGGTCATTCAGATAGCTTTGATTTCTTTTACCATGGTACTGATTAATCAAGTTGCATGTGTGTTATTTTAGATAAAGTTAAGCTTGCATTACATTCTGACACAAATAAATTACCTAACTATGTGTGTATATATATATACATATACACACATATGCTAGCTGCCATGAGGAAAGGCAAGCAACACACATACATCTCTGGACCTCTGCACCTCCAGAGAACTGTCTATGCTTTTGGCTGGACTTTTCTTTTCCTGTGCCAATGGGTGGTTTATGTCAACTTTCAATCTTTTGATCATTTTCAGCCTTTCAGTCTTCATATCCACATTTTTATCCTCTTCTTTCCTATCCTCTTTCACTGATCATTCAACCCTTCACTTATTCTCTCTCCTACATGAAAGGGAAATGGATTTTTGAACAAATATATCATGTGTTTCAATCATTCTGGTTAGGTTATACTTATTCTCTATACTGTCTCAATTTATATATTGAATTGCAAATTCCTCAAGGCTTTCCGGGTCCTTAGGCACTAGTACCTTGATTTTCTTGAATAATGTCACTTGATATTCAAGAGTTTGAATTGCCTATATATCTTATTGAAGCCAACGGGACCTGCAGCCCTGGGAACCTCAGAAAACTCTTACTTAACAGCCAAAATTTGGATTGAAAATCCTAACTTCAGGCACCTTGGTTTCAATGTTTTAAATAATCACTTATATTTTGCTTTATCCCTGTCCCATTGGCATTTCTCATAGAAGAGATTTGTCTTTAGATCAAATCACTTTCAAACAGTTCAAGACCATGTTAGAGGAACTGCACCTAACATATACCATCACAGACATCCTTCTGCATTACCCTATGCTATCTTGTGACACCATGAGCACAATGAGCAATGTGTGCTGCCTGATGTTTGAGAGGGTACACCCCAGGAAAGGAATGCAAGGCATTTGGCAGAGGAGAAGAGTTTATTTCAGACAAATAATGCTCTTCCATCTGACATACCACAAAGTAAAGTAACAGTATAACAATAAGAAAGACAAGTTTGTTGTGGAGGTTTTGTTGTCTCAATTCAAATTTGCAATATGAGCAATACACTAATTTTCCCTTTCAAGTGGCATGTTTCGGGAGCTCATCTATCACTTAGATTTCTACCAGTTACCTCAGCATTTTGCTCTGCTCAAGAGACTGGGACCAGTTGCCTATAAACCAGCCATGCTTAGTTAGCAGGTTTAGGTATAATTTTTATCTCTTCTAGTCAAAGAAAATCTTAGGCTTCAATGTCACATCAATGACATTTGAAGACTTTGAGCGCCCTTGAAAGACTTTTGGCACCACCAGCAGCATGGCACCTGTTAAAACATGGGAGAAAAGCAACAAACATGGAGAATGGTGCAAAACAAGCAGTTCTGGAAGTGCTGGCAAAGTGATGGGCTAAGAAGCACTGCTGGTGGTCACATTTTTACATAGTCATTTCACAAAGCTGTATCCATGCTTGGTGTTCAAGTACCATAATTAATGACTATAGGCCTTTTGTTTGTCCAATGCTAAGAACATATGGGAATGAAGAATTTGCAATTCTGAGTACTTTTTACAAGCATGTTAATAATCTATCAATACGGCATATGAAAATGGTATCCTGTTTAGAAGCACAGAAGATGTAGGGGGGTATTTTTTTTGTTTGATTGATTGTTTTTTAAGTGGGTACACTCAAAGCCTCCATAAGTTTTAATTTAGGAAGAAAAGACGTTACCTGTCTGAAAGGGTATACTTAGCAGGTTCTTCTTTCCTGAATCAAAAGGTCTGAGTTCACATGGATGAAAATGACAAGGAACTCTGCATTGTGTAGTTTACTCATTCTGAATATCAGAAATGTCCCAATGCAGTTTCTTTTGGGGGTGGGTGGGTGGGATATATGT
>VXBL01005533.1:61895-83441 GCA_013400195.1 Aramus guarauna
GTGAGGTTGCCATTGGAGAGCCTCAGGTGCTGTCGTGGAGAAATGTAGCCAGCAAAATAAAAGACTGGTTGGTTCCTTGGTCGCTGTTGATAGAGACATGGTTTGTAGAGACAGGAATGGGGACAGATTGTTTTGGGTTTGGTTTTAATCTTTTAAAATGGTCCAATCTATGTGAAAGTATGCCCAAAGGGCCAGCAGTGTTCCAGAGATCTACAATACTATACTACAGAAAAATTTGTTTAGTGAGTATTTTAACTAGTAAATTCAATTTTCTGGAGAAACATTTGAGAAAAGAGAAGAAATAGTCCACTTACTTAAGAGAAATTCTTTTTAATTTAACCTTTTTACTCTACTTGGCTTCAAGTTTCATGGCACATTCTGACCTTAACAACATGTGAATAGTGACCACATATTGATATGTGTGTTTTATATTACGAAATCATTAACAGCAGAACTGCAGTGCAGCATACAAGTACATCACACCACTTTTCCATTTACATCATGTTAAAATAGGAAATATGTTATGTAAGACCCAAGAACACACTTACAGGAGGAGCTTGTATATCAGAAGAAGATATTTTGTCCTTCTCTGACACCCATGTGACACATTTAATACACTGCCAGCACTGTAAATCACACAGACAGCCTTTTCTATTTAACAGAGAAGTATTGCTATTCTAGTAAAGCTTTACTTTTTTTTGGTGATGGCACTTGCTACTTTATGCAGCAGTCAACAGAACTCTGTATCAAAATAGATCATTGTGTAAGCAGAAAGCAAACATGCAAGTTTTCAATTGCAAAACCACTTCAGCTGCAGTACACACACAACAATACTTGCTTTCAATAGCTAAGGGGAAAAAAACAGATTAATAGACATACCAGTCAAATTGCTGCAACTTCCAATCCAATAGAACAACGGCAAACGGCCCAAAGGAAATGCCCAAAATATTTGATCTGAGCTATGTTGAAGGACAATGTATTGCACATTGGGAACTTTTAATCTTAACAATCATGATTAAATTTTAAAAGGAGAGGAAAAAACCACTACTAGTAAAGACACCTTGTCCAGTAACAAAATTTAGGCAGTGATGCTTTATAGGATGTATTCTATCACTATATGTTTAACAGCTTGCTATGAAATTATTTCCTTCAGCAATTTTCTCAGAATCTAAATTGTAAAGGAGCTGATTTTAATTTTCATACATGCATAATATATGACTTTCTTCTGCTCTTGTTTATATTTATACATTTTATGTATTATACATAAACGTTTTACAAAATATGTATTTTCCATTATACTTAGGAGTGTGTGCTAAATGTAATTTTATGGGGTAGCCTAATGAAAAGAAATATTCAGTTTGACTGAATAAAGTTATTTTCTGTTAATCTTTTTTGTTATGATATAACATTTTCTATGCAATTTTTCAATGGAAAGTAATGCTGCACATTGTTGATGTTAAACACTAATGGCAGCCCTTACGAAACAATAGAAATAGATCCTGAAGTTGTGTGCAACGTGTAATTACACATTCAATGATCCAGTTTGCAGTCTTATTCTGCACAACATATTTGTGATCAATCAAAAAAAGAATAGGTATACCAATTCTGAAGCCAACACAAAGTCACCAATGAATCATCTTATCAAGTCTTCCCTCAATCACATTCCAACAAAGTTTATAGCTCGTGCTTCATTTTAAACAGGTCAGTAATTCCAGAACAATCCCATCAAAATCAAGGTTTTACAAACAGTTTAAGACAAGCCTGGCCATAGTTTTGTGTGATTAGGTTAATCATAAGTTGTCAAAAACTCTGTTTAGCAAATATATCATAATCCTACTTGATGATTACACAGTATGGATGATCATGAATACTCTTAGGTGGGACTAATTTTGTATCAAAAGGTGTTATGTAATGAGAGTGCCAAAATATTAATGTAAGTTCCCAGAAACACAAAATTCTGAACTGTTCTTACGTGAAATTAGCTTCATATAAGTAGTAGTAAATAAATATTGGCTAGTCTAACTAAATCCCCTAAAAGTTGGAGTGCCTATCAGTTTCTCTTAATATCCATAAAATGTTGGGAAGCACAAGGTAAGTTTCCGTTATGAAGCTAGAGAAATAACTACAGTAAATGACACAGTTCAGACTAGTTCTGTTCAAGGGGAAAATTGAGTGAAGTTTTTAAGCACACATTTAACTATTAAGCATCTGCTGAAAGGACTTGCTTAAGCTTTACTGGAATACATTCTTAAACTTCATTGCTGTGATTTACTTCTTAACTGCCTTAAGCACTGAAGGTCTGAGCAGGTAGAGCAGCAGTTCTTAAATGTTTCAAGAGTTTCAAGTAGTTTTTTCCTTTTCCGTAATAGTTACCCTCACCTTCACACATCTCACACACCTAAACCTCCTCACTTCAGCCAGCAGCCCCCTGCCACTGGGTATGCACTCCATGTGCTCCTTGCATGCGGGAGTCAGCGTGGGCTACCAAAGTTGTTGCACCCTAGCATGCCTCGTGAAACCTAACAACACAAATGCTGCTCTCCAGCTTCTCTAAAGGACTCCTCTTGCAACCTCACTGGCCTCAGAAACCCCCTCCCACCTCTTTTCCTTCCCCATAACCATCCCCTGCCCTTGTGCACAGACATCTCTTCCCATAATACAGCCCCAGAGCTGCATCCATCAAACCCTTGAGCCTCTGATCCCGCAGGAGGAAGGAGCAGGGTGCTTACATGGGGCTGCTGCTCAGCCCAAGCCCAGCATGGAGAGAGAAACAAGAGCAGGTCCCAAACAACTACAGCCACTAGATGATCCATGGTCATCTACCATCCCACTCATTAAAAGCAAATGTGATACTGTTTAACCAGCAAAGAAGAGAAATGCCCAGCCAGCAAAGAAACTAAATCTTCTTCAGGTTTGAAAACAATATTACATTTGTGTTAAGCCTTTTTAGTTTTACAGATGGAAATTAGAATTAATAATTACTGGAACTGACCATACAGATATTGTCCCTGGGTAACATACTTTGATCCCTGTACTCTGCTACAGGGTCTCAGTCAGGGAATTTGGTGAAAAAAAAAATAATCAGATATTCTGGGTTAACTTTTAAACACATTGTAACCATTTAGAGAACTTACATAGCCCCTATCACCAGAGTATCCAAAAGCTTCTTCATCTTTATTAGATGGTCCAACCCTAATGAAACTGTCTGGTAGGCAGTCAGTAGCTGAGGTTCAGTTTAAATGTAGGAACTGAAGCAGCGTCCAAGGTCTGGATCTCCCTCTCCCCTCCAGATGCAAGGATTTAGGTGTATGCAGTGGAACACAAGACTTCAGATTATTTTATCCAAACAAGCAAAGCCAAATATCCTGCCTGAGACCTGTGACAAGTTTAGTCTCCTGATTAATTTACAGTTTGCCTGGACCAGTCTGGTGACCAGATCACACTGAACATCACCTTGTACAAGGGTCAAATGTGCCAATACGTATGTTCACAAATATGGGCAGGACGATTACCTGGAGGTCAGTTCTCTTATCTTTGAATAGTGAGATATGCATTCCTAGACTATGTTATTCTCCTAGTGAGGAGTGAGAGGGAAAATAAAATAGCTGTCAAGCTCATATCTACACTTTTTCAGAAAAGTACATAGGCAAAGGCAAGCTATACATGCTCTCCACAAATTCTCTTGCAAACACACATTTTTAGAGTGAATGTGAGATTCACTGCCAGAGAACCTAAAGCAAGAGATCCCTGCACAGGTAGCTTGATTTCTGGTTCTTATCCTTCACGTATTTTCATCACTGATCCCTTGAAAGAAAATGTATGTCTTCTTAGGAGCCAGGATCAGACTCCAACACCCAGTGCCCATCACAGATTTGAGGGGGAATGAGCTTGTTATCCAAAATCAGTTCTTGGAAGAGGCTTTCATGCTATGAACCCCCATTTTACCATTTGGGTTTGCAGGTAAGTATGTGGCCAAGTGCTGGAGAGCTCTGGTAAGGGAGATGCTTCTTTCTCCTCAGAACTTCTCAGCAGTTGGCTTAATTGCTTCTCCTGAGTGTGCTGCCTGGTGGGAAGCACCTTCCTCTGCACCTAGCTTACTTTGTTTACCTTTACAGGGAAATTTGGTTGGTGATTTCTCCCACACCCTCCTCAGAGCAGTGCCTCACTCATTGCATATGCTGCTCCACTGGGACACTGCTCATGAGTCTGCACCACAGGGACTTGCCCAAGCCCATGGAAGAAGCACACTGAGGAGTTTAATCTGGGCACCTGATCTTCCAGGCTAGTGGTTGATAAGCCTCTTCTCTCATTTTCAAGCAGTTTTGGGTCCTGATGGAGCTGACCACGCACTAGGGGCTGTACGTGCTACAGCGTGCAGCAGTGACCACAGTGCTTTGCTCTGGCTTTCAGCCCAGTGCCTGCTGAAGACCACAAACCAGTAAGATACCACTTCCCTGGGTTCTCATAGTTTATAAAACTGCTGTCGTCAGCTAAGATCACCAACAGATACAGCTGAACCAAGATTTAGCTTAATAGTAATAAATGACAAAGGATTCCCCACCCCCAAAGCTTTGAAACTTAAAGGTGCCAGTACCTTTGTTGCTAGGATAAATAACAACTAGCCTGTGCAAGGATGCTGCCATCTGGAAATGAGAATCCAGACAACACAATGTATCCTTGTCTGTGTCTTTCCTGTTAGCAGGGACGGGACGTGCAGAGTGCCTTACTATGCAGGGTTAATGCAACCTATTGTATAAAATCCACCAAATTCTGGAGTGCTTATTTGTGTCTGCAGAGGTTAAAGATCTGTCTACCCCGAAAGCGGACAGGACTATATTTGGCATCTGGATATATATTTTAAAAATGCAATTTGAGATACTGTGCTAGCAATATTTATAATAGATTTTATTATAGTATCTAAAAGATAGCTTTATTTACCTTCAGTGCTGAGCATCCAGACATTTTATTTTTATTTTTTAGTTCTTGTCCTGTACATTATTTAATAAAGGGGATGGAATTGGATTGGAACCTAATTACATATTACTGTATAAGTTCAGCACAGGTTTTCTACTGTATAGTTCCCCCCCAATGGTACATTCTGGGTCCTTATTAAAACCAAAATAGGTCTCCATGTACCCAGAACAAAGGTGATTTGTCTCATTGACAAGTGTTTTCTTCTTGGTCTATTTCTAAACTTACAATACACACATATAAGAACTCACACAGATAAACACAAATTTGCACGTGCTTTATACATTTTAAAATGCAATTACTTTCCTGACAGCTTTTTTAATACATGATCAATTCAGAGCCAAGATCTGGGGAAATTACTTTGTTTTCATAACCACAGCAATCAATCAAAAAGTAGAATGAGATCTTTTAGCATTGATATTTCTGAGAAATGGACAAAAAAAAAATTGATAGTTGAGATGTTCTTCAACAAATATCTTTACTATGCCATTCTCTCTGAAAGTCAAACACATTTATTTGTAAGCTGCATGTGTAGAAAGATGTTTACATCTGATATCAAGAAATTACTCCTGAGACCAGTACCAATACGAGTCAATCATATGATGTCACTTTAAGATCTCTGTTCCTTCTACCTTAATAATTTCAGCCACAGGTAAGGCTTTATGCAGATTATAATTTAAATGGTGCAACTTTTCAGCCAGCTGTTAGCTGACAACTAGAAACCTCTTCCCCCAGTCACACTAGCTGGTACTACCAAAGACTGTGATGAAGAATATACACTTCACACTGCAGCAGTCACCCAGGAAGGGTTAATAACACCCCAATCTGCTCTCCTCCCCCTTCTTTCCCCTTACTCCCCCACCAAGCAGCTAATGAGGGGCAGCTGCTATAAAAGACTGCAAATCAGCTTGTGCAAAGGTGCTGGATGAAGGTCCTGCAGGTACCTCTGGAGAGGCTCTAGCCTCCTGGGGGGAGGCTTTGTCCATAGCTGGAGGCATCAGGAGGCTAACAGGGGTTACAGCTTGCAAGAGAGGCCAAACTGGAGTCTGGGTTTCCCTGCACAAGGGGAGATGATGGCTCTGAGATTAAAGGACTGATAATGTAAGACTAATCCAGCCTTGATTTTATGTTATTCAGAGGTGAGTAATACATGCTGTATGTAAGGGTAGCGAAGGACTGCTCTGCAGACAGTATGGAGTGTGCCTTAGACATGGATGTTGGCTTTTGGTATCCTATTTTGAGATTAAAGAAAAGTGTGATTAGATTGAAATGGGGCTTTTTATTTATTTTTTTTTATTTAAGAAGAAAAAATTGTTCAGGTTTTTTTTCCTCTATTTCATCTCAGATCTCTTTCTTCAATTCCTCCTTTTCCAAAAGAAATCCAGTTCTGTACTGTCACACTGCACTGGTCCCCAGGGCTAGGCCAAATTCTGCCGTCAGTTGTAGCAATGAAACCGTTAGGTAATGATGGCCCTAGGGAGGCATCACCTGCATTAAGAAGAGCAGAATCTTGCCTTCTGTGTTGGTGGTGACATTTGTTTTTACTCGAATAGCTTTTATGGAAGGGTTTACTTTTTTTTTTTTCCTGATGTGTAGTAAAACACTTTTACTGTGCTTGGTTTAATTTTCAAAGCTTTAAAAAAATCAATTTGTTTCTTTGTAGTCAGTATACTGGAGTTGAAAACAGTAATGTACTATTACTTCAGGGTCACTGCTTAACTTCTGTTGACCCTCTCACCCATGAATATTTCCTGGAGTTTATTACTGCAATCTATTTCCTGGATTTTTACATATAAACTTACATTTCTTTTTCTTAAAGACTCTGATAGCGGTTACTTAAGAACAATGATTTTTTTTTTTTAGGGCAAAAACAATTTACCACATGCAGGAACACAAAATCCATGAGACACTTCTCATGAATACCCATGTTTTCCTCTTTGTACTGCAAAGATTTTGAGGGGCATGAGAGATGTGGTTATTTCAAACAGAGTAATGCGCAATGCGGAAAGAAAACATAGAGCAAATAGGACACATTAACAAATATTATTCTGTCCTTTGGGGCAATTCTGAGTTAAATACCTGCTATCATTCATCACAGCTTCTTCAACCAGGAGGAGGAAGACAAGGATGGTGCCAAAATCCTTGTTAAGCTCCTGGCAAGCACTTTGTCTGACAAAGTACTAGAAATACTAAACTTTTTTTTTAGTACAAGGAAGTCTTTAAGACCTACTTAAATTATTGCAAGTGGATTGAGGGGTAGCATTAAAGGCAGCCCAGGATTTCTGCTGTAACTGTCCAGGAAATGGTTGGCCAGTAGTTTCTGCCTTACAGGCAGCCATCAGCAGAGCTGAGGACAGCATGTTACCCTGCTTATTGTTGTTAAAGGGCAGTATAGATTTTTTTTGACAGTTGTATATATTATTATAGTTACCACAACTAAATAATAGGATTTCTGCCTGAATATGTGTATGTCTATATTCACCTATTTAACCTCTTATGCCATGTTAAAAATATCTAACTCTCTCTTCAACAAGAAGCTGGTTCGTGTAAAGGCTTCTAATACATCACTCATACTAGAAAAAATATTTTTAAATCAATGCAATGTCTATAATGGATGACATGCCAGAGTTTCCTTCACTGTTATTATCCAGTTTGGATGCTCTGTAACAGTATTTCTTATGAGCCTACTATCTCTGTGTTTTACAGGTTATAGCAATATAATGATGCTACATTAGTCACACCACCGATTCCCACTCTACTTATCAAAGTCGCCTTTAGATAACTTCCAGATGAGACATGACAGTGGATAATCCATTATCCTCTTTTCTGGTCCTTTTGTCCTGTGAACAAAGGATTTGATTCAAATTAAGCTGATTCCATGACTTAGTAGTTAGGACTAGCATTTTGAAAATATTTTTTCCATACTTGAACGGGATGAATGAGCCTCTTCTACTTGCTCTAGGGAGAGAGGGCAATGTGTGGGGAGTGAGATGAATAATTGACCTGATTTAGTAGTGCAAAACTGCTGTAGGGGAGAGATAATATTGTGGGAACAAATAAAAAACCCCAAAGCAAGGAAGCTGAATGCTACTTGAGGAAGGTGGGGGGGAACATTTTAATAATCTTGCTCTTTGTGTGAACATCATAGGATGAAAAAAAAAAAAAATATCCAGACATCCTCAGCACATGACCTGCAGCTTGACAGACAGCAGGTCACCCAGGTTCTGAAGTGTGGGAATAGCACCATCTATTGCACAGCCACCCTTACCAACGCCACGTCAGAGCCTCCCCTGAGTGGCCCTCACAAACAGCTTTGTGAGGTAAAGACAAGGTATTTTCTTAATTTAGGAGCCGGGGAGGAGGAGGGGATCTGCTTTCCTGGTGGCTTGCAAAAAAGACAGTGATAAAACAGGAACTGAGCCCAGTTCTTCTGAATGACAAGCTCGTGCTGTAACTTCTAGCTCTGTGTGCTTCCTCTCCTACTAAGAAGTCACGTCTGCTTGAGAACCCTGAAAAATCAGGGTAACAAGACCACTTGTACCTGTATCTCTTTCCACTAATCTTAGGGAACATTTTACTCTTACCTTCCCATGTATGAGCTATGCTGTCTTTTAATCACAATTGCATCACATTTTGCAGGTTCTAGGAAAAACTGAATGTTTGTATTGGAAAAACATGTTTTCTAGAGTTGCAGGTAGAAAGTAAGACAAGGGAAATTTATATAGGTAAGTGGAAAGTAAGACAATATATACACACTAAAGCTTTTTAAAATTCAAGTTTGAAGCTTGGAAAATAGCTGCCATTTTAGAAAAATAAAATTTCAACAATTTTTTCTTATTTTTTTCATAATTTGAAAAATTCAAGCAGATTTAATGTCTTGAAAATGCAGTTTAGCAGATGGGAAAAGAAGGAAAGGCAGCAATTTAAACAGCTTCCTCTTTGAAAATCAGTATCTTTGCACAAACAACAGCTGTCAAAAAGCAGGAAAGGGACTTAAAAACATCACATCCATGCTTCCATGTGTCATTTCTACAGAGTGCTTTTAATTTTCTTACCTTTTAGCATGTGACTCCTCAAATAAGAGTCTGCTTTAAATGGATCTGTCCAGACAGACAGTGAACTCCACCCAAGAGGGTCAATAAGTGGAAAAGCAAACCGGATGGGAATAATCATTTGGCAAACTTGGACTATAGTTACTGACATGGAGGAAATCTACTGAAGAAAACAACAACAACCACAAAGAAGTAAGACAGGAGGTTATAAGCACTGTATTTCCACGTAACCAAGAGAGAAGAACCTGTCTTTAAGCTCTTGCCAAGAGCTGATATTAGCTAGCCACTGTGAAATATTAACATTAAAAACAACCAAACAAACAAAACTCCATTAAAACCCCTGTTGATAATGTAATGACCTTCTGGAATACCACATACTCATATACTAAATAAAACTTGCCCCAGGTCCAAAGCGGAAAGAATTAACTCACAACTTTCTTGCTACCAGAGAAGCCTGGTCTCACATTTTCCAGCAGGCAGAGATGGCAACCCCTCGCCCCACTTTTTCCCCCTCAAATCAGTTTTGCAAAAATCTCCAAGTTGTAGTCGTCATAGCTGATAATTACATTTCATCTGATCGTTATCCAGCAAAAGTAAAGGTAATGTAACATGCTAGTCTTAGCTCAGTATTTTCATGAAAACATAAATGACGTGTTTTTAAAGGCTGGGTAGCATTAAGGAAATGGTTGTTTTCTAATTGTTACCTGCATCACTATGTGTAGACATGGTCCTTAGGGACGCGGTTTAGTGGTGGACTTGGCAGTGCTAGGTTAACTGTTGGACTTGATGATCTTAAAGGTCTTTCCAACCTAAATGATTCTCTGATTCTATAGCCAGCCTTTCACTTGCTGGAAGACTACAGGCAAGTCTGTAACTCATTCAGGGTTGGAGAAGAGAGGGAGGAGGTGTGTTCTGGAGAAGGGCTGTGAGGTCCAGGCATGTACTTCACAGTACTCCAGATCCTCAAATAGTCTGAACTGACATAACTCTCTTGGAGGTCCAACTATTTCAGTTCACACCAGCTGAAGATCTTAGTCTGATATCTTAACCAGATAACACTTTTTGCCTGACTATTATTTCATACACACTGGCTCAGTTGTCTTAATTTGGCTAAATTACCTTAGCAGTGTTGAAACCACAGTGCCCTGTGACTGATGCCAACCAAGAACTTTTCCCTTTGGTCCTGCACATTTAATTCTTATTCAGACCAATCTAACTGACCTTACAAGGAATGTGGATGAGAAATGTTAGACTTCTTCCATTTGTGTTTCGATGACTGAATGAAGCAGTATTAGCTAAATTAACTGGTATGAGTAACAGTTAATGTTGAACAAAATACTGAAAAAAAAATTAAAAATTGCAGATATATCCCACACTTTACAAATTTAATTTCAAAAAAAAACCAAAAGTAGTGTGCTTTGAAAAACATTAGGGCTGAACTACTCTACTGTCAAACCTCTAATAACCAATTCACTTCAAAGATTTACAATCTATCATTTAAGTATGTTTGACGTAGACTTATTTGCACAGTCTACAGTTTATAATTTTCTTGCTTCAAAGCACCATTATTCATGAGCAAAAAAAGAAATAGATAAGGGAAGATGCAAAGAAAAAAATAAAGGAGGAAGGAAATGGATGATGGATTATAAAGCAGAGAAGTTTCTTTTTCAGAACAGTTTGACGTGTGACACTGACCTGCATCTTTGAGGTACATTCCATAACATGTGGAAATTTATAGCTGTCAAAACACCTAATAAGATTAATTTAAGATAAACTCTTCAGACTGTGTGCAAAGGTATTAGCTATGTAGAGTTTTTATTTTATTACTGAAAGGAACATAACAGACTTGTTTCTTTTGCATCATTTGCTTCCTTGATATTATTAAACAGCTACTTGTTGCCAGCACAACAGCGTGGGTTGAGGAGAAACTGTGAGTTATGATTTCACGAGTTAAACAGACTTCAATTGACGCTTTCATGTGTCATCTGACCCTAAAAATTCACAAACTGCTTCCAAACTTAATAGAATTTAACCTCCTTTTGCTTTCTAAGATTCCAACAATGCCAGATTTTGATGCTACTTTCTACTTTCATGTAAAAAACCCTTTTATTTTACAATCTGCATGTGCACGGTCTGTCTTCTGCATGCAATATTCATTCTGTGCTAGAAAGAAAAGGACCTAATTCTTCTTGATGTTAGTAGAGTAACTTTGATGGCTGCAGCTGAGCAACTCAGATCAGACTTCATGGTGAAGCATAAAACTGAGAGGTTGTAATCTCAGAAAATTCCTATGCTTATTGAGTGTATTTATATCACTTGTATGTTTTTAGTACCCACTTATTTTTGGAAATCCACTTTGAATTGGTGACATGACCATACTGGCAACCTCTTTAAAGATTTATTTCTTCAGTATTATGTGAATGAACTAGGTGCAACAAACTGAAATTGTAACAAAGCATTAAAATACATCCAGAAGTGTTGTACTTCATCCCCCAAAAATGAGAACTTCCACTGATTTAATGAGACTTCACTTAGTGGCATCATACAAATACTACTGTGAAATTGTTTTTAATGGTCACATGAAATAAGATTGTTCAAAATTAATGTTAGGAGAAAGAGAAGTTGACTAAGTCCACAAAACATTTCTAAATATGCTTTGACAACAGTAACCTCAATTTTTTTGCATGAGCTGGTACTTTGACCTGGACAATTGACTACCTAACAAGAATAAAGAAGTATACCATAACACGGGTTTTCCTGAAGATGTCAGCTGTTCACCTTTGCCACAGGTAAGAACAGTTTGCATTTACTCAGAGCTTTGTTTTAAAATTTGGCTGTTGGAGATAATATTCAGACAAAATTTGGCATGGAACTAGATTCATTTTCTGCGATTCCCAAACTTTTCCGAGTTCTCAGGCACCCAAAGGGTTTGTCAGCAGTACCAGCTTGTTTGGGTTCCCAGAGGGAGAAGAACTGATTTATCTGAAGTTCCTGAGCTTATTTTAAGCACCACAACAGATTAACAAGAAAATCAGAAACTTTATTATAGCAGAAGGAA
This sequence comes from Aramus guarauna, assembly GCA_013400195.1. Lineage (NCBI taxonomy): Eukaryota > Metazoa > Chordata > Aves > Gruiformes > Aramidae > Aramus > Aramus guarauna. Next base: position 73,977 of record VXBL01005533.1, read on the forward strand.
AAGGTTTAGGTTCTTAATTACAGAACAGCAAACCAGTTAATGTAGTCCTGAAGTACCTGTAAGCTTCCATACCTCCTCCAGTGACTTGGCTGACATGAGGCAGACGTGGCATGTTTGCATCTCCTGTTTTCATGGCTGGCTTGTCTTGGAGAACCTTTAAAATGTATGTCTATTTTGAAGATGCTGCTTAAGCTGGAATCTCCTTCCCTTCTCTTTTCAGATCTCTTTTCCTAAGTCTGTTATCTTTTAAGACTACACTAACACAGCTCTTCATCAGTTATGACTACAATAACTTACTTTTCTCTTCCCCTGTTTTAATACAGTGCATAAAGTAAATGCAGCAATGTTGGACATTTCCTGAGGTTATCTCTGGGATTTAACATGTTCTTCAGTTAGCATTAATTAAATAGCCTTTCTGCAAGTGTTAATGTTTTCAAGACTCTTAAATGAGAAATATTAGCCATAAATGCATATTATTAAAATCCTTAATCTCTAGGTCCATGCTAAAGTCTATATAGGGACCATATGTGACTTAGCACATCTGTCAGATTTACTACTGTTAATAAAAGTGGGGTTTTTGTCTGGAACCACATTATTGTCCTCCATCTTTCAATAGTATTAGATGCTTGCAGTACCATGAAACAAAGCAATGTAAATAGGGTCATCCTGAGGTAAACATGTTAAATGTGTTGAATTGCTGCAGTTGACTTTAAAAGACGATGTAATCATCCCTTTCCACTGTCTAGACATTTGAAAGGGTTGTCAGGACTACAGCTACAGCTTACCAAGCATCTGCTTTTGCTCCACAGGGAGAGCTAAATCTTTGAGATCAAAGTCTCATGATAAAGCTGGGGTGGATTTCTGACATGAAAAATCATCAAGTGCGTGCTACCCTGCACTGGACTCTTGCTTGCCATTTCTCTCATTAGGCACACAGCCAGCCTCCGTGGTGTACGTGGAAGCCACAAAGAATCACATCTGGAAGTTTATGTAGGGCATAAAGTGTTCAAGGATAGATTGGACCAACATGCAGGGGCAAATCACAGGGAAACCTTACTGTGGAGAGGAGTGGAAACTGCCGGAGCAGGACTTATTTCTTGGGACAAGCCTATTGCCTAGCAGATGGATATACTGGCCTTTGGAGAAACTATTTGTGGGCTTCTGGGAGATAGGAACCACTACAGAAACCTTTTCAATCTGCCATATCCAAGTAGGGACCACTTCAAAACAAGATAAAAGGAGACGTTCTTTCCTGGAGAGTTCTCCCTCTTGAAGACTTCCCTGGCAACGGAAGTATTGCCACAGCAACTGGAAGGAAGAAAACTCACTAGGTTATACTCTTTGAAGGTATATCCCCTCCTTAGGCCTGCACAAGTCACAGTGGCATTTTGCAGACATGCTGTGCATGCCTACACTCTGAACGTTTATCATGCATTTTGAGATGCTCCATCAGAGCACAGGGGAAATATGCTAAGGTGAAATCTAAGACAACACAGCTTCTAAGTAAATGTGTATTTCTGTTTTCTTTGTAGCCAGATCAGATCTGTACTGAAGGTGATTTGATTTAATTCAGTTCAATAGAACCAGCGTTAAAAAATATATCTCTGGCAAACTCCATTCTCTGTCCACACAGGCTGTGGCCTCTGTGACTGGTTTAACCGGCCAGGTCCCTGCTTGCCCACCTTGGCATGGTCCTGGTATGCCCATGGTAGGGATGCAGGCTGCTGGCATGCTTCTGAAGCATGTTTCAGGGTATGCACATGTGAGTATCTATGTGAGGTTCTGATGGGGTAATCATTTGGGAAGCACGTGCAGAGGTCATATGAGCAGAGTAACTGGAGATCAGAGAGGACGCAGGAACAGGACTGCCTTGCAGTTGAAAATTCATTCTCTTCTCTTTGGAATTGAGAAAGCCTCTTCCAAAATATTGCATGTTAATTTGGGCCTTTAAGTTCTCCTGTTTATTAAAATAGTGCAGAGGAAAAGGATATGGACCTAAGCATAAATTTAGCCTTTTGCTAGACTGTGCTAGCTAGTGAGGTTTGCTGATTATTTTGTTGGTTGATAAAGACTCTTCAAAATGGCTGCTTAAAAGCAAGCAAATGCCTCTCAACAGCTTTGCAGAAGAGGTATGAGTGGATACACAAGAGTGATACAGGGGGAAAAAAACACAGAGCCCTAATACAGTAAAATGCTAATACAGCAAAATGCTATACTCTTTCAGGAAAGAGCACACACTCTCTAATGGGACTATTGTGCTTTTTTAACCTATGTAAATATCACATTGAGATATATATACATATTGGTCCAGAACAAAAGCAGAACTTGCATGTTTAATAAAGGAGGGACAGGGGGAAATGCTGCAGAAAGAGGAAAGGTCAACAAAAAACAAAGTTTGTACTGTTGAGACATGGATGAGAACAGGGAGTTCAACACACAGTCCTGGATTTCAGGTAGTAGCTCAACTCCAGAGAGGATAAGGAGGATGGAGAATTGAGCTGAAAGGAAGAATGGCTGAACACATGTGAGGAGGTGAAAACTTTAGCAGAAGGATAAAGATGTCTCTTCCCTGTTGCATGACCCAATGCAGCATAATCATTGGTTTGTGGTTCATCAGATATGACAGCTGTGCCTAGAGACATCAGTCCATACAGTAGGGAAGAAGACAAAGTTCTGTACCATATAGTCCCTGCATTGTAAAGGAGCCAGTTGTTCAACAGTATTATTTCTTCCAAGTGTTAAATTGAAGAAAAAACAGTGTATATGAGTTGCACCCTAAACATTTTGCACAGCTGATGCCCGTAAGGGACCAAGCTGTGGCAATCCAAGCAGCAGAGGTTTTCCTGGCCACAAACCGCTAGAGCAGCCCGTGGCGTGGTTCCATCAGCAAGTTAGGAAAAGGTAAATGGGCAATGAGCCTGTGGATGTGCAGTGGATTGTTGTGCTGCTGTGGCCACTGCATAGAAATGTGCTAGTTGTTTTCATGACTTAACTCCCAAATTTTTGCTACTTGTTGCAGCTGCCCCCTCCCCCACGTACCCCCCACAACTATAATTACCACCAGGCATTGACCCTCCACAGAAGGTCTGTGCCACAGCTACTCCTGTGTCAGTTGTCTCAGCTAAGCACTTGCTAAGATCATTCTAGCATTAAAGTTTGCCCAGGCTTGCTGACCTAAAATCTAATCCCAACCCAATTACTTTTTGTAACACCAGTCTTAACCCTTGTCTGGTTTCTCCTGCTGTGCCCAGCAGCAGATTTTGTTCTTTGGTCTCGACTGATTAAAAAAAGTTAACTCTACTCACAACTGTATAGGCCATAGTAATTACTCAGGCTCTCCTACCAGCTCTAGATCATACGTAAGAAAGGCCTTAGTGTGGAATTGTTTGGTATAGTTCTGCAGATGCTAAGAAAAGTTGCTTTCTTGGAAAATGTGGCCACTGAAACCTATATTTGAAACTTATTGGGGTTTTTTAATTTTTAGATAAAAATTTTGTTGTGTTTAAAAACTTCCCTCAGTTTTATTTAAATTAACAACTTCAGTGACTACTGGTACCAACATACCCACCAAGAAATGTGTCCATTCTGAATATTGTCCTATGCTGAGCCCCACTGCCCTGGCCGAATGAGACCTAATGGATTGCTCTGGACCCATTCCTCTTTATAGCCCATCCCACCTTCCCTGTGGCCATCCATGACAAAAGGCCTGGGTGCTGCACACATAGGGTTCATCACACAAAAGTTTGTGTCCATATACATTCAGGTTTCCATCACAGCAAATGAGAAAAGGCACTGGCAAAATTGCTTTTTTTTTTTCCTTCTTTCACTTCTATTTCCATGCTCGCTTTCTCTTCTGTGCCATCCCTTAGCCTCTTTGAGTTCTCCTCTGGCTTTAACTTAGCCTGCTGACCAGTGCTATTCTGAAATATGAACTCTCTTAAACTTGGCCCTGTCACAAGGAGTCAGGGAGCCTTCTGGTGGTTCTTCCATTCCTGGGTCCCATAGCTGTCACTACTGAACACATGTCGAATCAGGGTCACAACCACAGCCTTTGCTGGAGTTGCAAGGATGGGATGTGGGACTTGGAACTCCTGGGCCCTGTTTTGGACTTTGCTGTCTTGTGGTTTTCAAAGTTGAGTAATGTCCTCTGAGCTCCCGATCACAAGCAGGCAAAGGCATTGTTTGGTGCAGCGTTGCTGGTGCCTGCGTCAGTGTTGTTGCAAAGGCAGATTCATTGAAAGAATGTAGTTGAAGCATCTCTAGTTCAAATAACTGAACTCTAGCTGGAACTTTTTGGTTTCTCATTTTGAAAGGATGTTCCATTTCAAAAACTATTCCATTCTTTTAACATCATTACAGAGCTTAAATAGGAATCAAAACTGGTTTGGATTAAACTTTTTGTTTAACCTCAAGCTTTATTACTTTTTTCATGCTGCTTTGCTTGCTGAAATGTTTCTCTTTAATTTTTCCCCTCCTCAAATTGCCAGTGAACCACTTTATCACTACATGAGAGACATAATGAGACTGAGTTCCAGTTTCCACATCACAAAGTGTCTTCCGCATCATGAATCTGAACTATCTCTTTACCCCCACAGAATCTCTCCCTAACCACAGACTGGGGTATAGGCGTAAGGCGGTACACATGGGAGGTTTGTCATACTGCTGTCCTGGAGATAAGCAGAAAGCTTCACTGAACAAAGCTGCACTAGCATTAACCACACAGCTCTTAGAGTCAGAGAACGGGCATATTCTAATTAATCACAATTACACAAACTCATGCATTTGCATATAGCACTGCACGGAGTAACAGGGAATTTGGCAGATGCCTATTGGATGTGACTCATCCAGGAATGGGACCTCAGCACTTGCCCCAGGAAATCAAGCTGAGTGGTGAGACTCAGGCTCTCCCAGCAGCTGGAACAGGGGAAGAAACAAAGGGTCATTTAAGAGTTCAGTGCCGCTTCTCTGGAAAGTTACTCTATTTATTTAATAAGGAAGCTACTTCTCTGCTTCGTACTTCACATCTGAGTTTTTCATGGCCCTTTAGTGATTCAGCTAAATTGCAGTGCTCCTCCTTTGAACTGGCAGAGTCAAAGGCAGCTGCCAGCTGGGCAGCACTCTAAATTCACAGCTCTAACACCTCGCTTTGACAATACTAAATCTAATGCCTCAGCCAAATTCCCGATAGCAATACTATTCACCTTCTTGAGCCCTAATCAGCTATCAGCAAAGCTCCAAAGGGAGGGAGGTGAATCTCAGAGGCAAACTCACTCCAGGGCGTTAAAGTCTATGTACAGCTTCAATCTGTGATACTTACAATGCCAAGCTGCGAACTACTTGCTCCGTAAGGGTCACATACTCAATTTTGTCCCTGTAGGGACTAATCCTGACAGATCGAGTATTATTTATGGTTCTAAAATTATCTATATCTTTTTCTCTCTGCAGCTGGGAAAGTAGGTAATTTTTAGACATTGCTGAGTTACAGAAGAAGATATTGCTGGTTGTAGTCTATTTATTAATATGCAGGCACAATCCTCTGCAGAACAACGGCAAGTGCAAGTTCACTAAACAGAAAAAACTCACTTTGGTTTGTTCCTGGAAGAGAACACAGAGATATTCTCTCCACTCTCATGGATGCTGAAATTACCTATCAGTTTCTTTTTCCCAAATGAAGCAGAGAGCCTCCCCTGATTTCTCAAATTCAAGTATCCTTCCAGGCTAGCACTGAATGCTTACAGGAGCACAGTAAAGGGGTGCCTCACCTGTACCTATGAAAGCAAAATAGATAAAAGCATTTTTAAAAGAGAATGAGAAAAGAAATGTTTAAAACTCTGCTTTTCATAATCAGATGCAATAAGTCCAGAAGACATGTAGGTTGAAAAGACTGTTGATACAAAAAGAAAAAAGACAAATAAAAAAAAAAAAAAAAAAAGCAGCAGATTCTTAAATGAGTGTATGAATGAGAGTGAGCACTCGCAAGCAGTATGACAGCAGAATACAATGAACAGGGAGAATCTTCCCACCCTTCTGTCCTGAATGACTGATGTTATAATCAGGGGTGCTGGAGCTACGCAAGAAGAGAAAAATATAAGGCCATATTCTTGACTGGTGAAAATGAAAGCATTCACATTGATTTCTATGGAGCCACTGCTGTTTATGCCACTGCAAGATATATCCCTAAGAGAGGTGAGATAATGTGCAAGGATGGCGAAGATAAAAGCACATAGGAGAAATGAAAACTTATCGCAGGCACTGTGTTCCAAGTAAACACAGCTCATAACCTCAGGAAGCCTTCAAGAAGTTGTTCTTTCAATTTTACTTGTGCTTTATAAATAACAATGAACACATACGCTTCCCTGTTAAGAATGCCTCTCCAGTAATGACATGTTGTCATTAATCATTATAGGATTCATTATTAGCTTTCATCTGAGAGTTGGGGTTTTTTTAGTGCAATAAAATGTTTTGCCTGTGCGTTCACACACTATTATACTAAGGTATAGCTATGTCCTGATTATCTGTGTTCGTACAAGAGGGACAATGAATAAATACAGCCTTCCCTGGAGAGCATGGTTTGATTTTTACCGTGGAGCACAAGAGGTGCTGAATGCAGTGACTGTATGCTAACCTCCCAGCGTGCACACTGCAAAACTGTCACACAACTGCATAGGCCAGTGCAATTTAGGACTGTGGGACTTAGTATATTGCTGGTACTTGTATCTGCAAGTGCATGCTTCAAAGGATTATTGATAAACCTTTCCTTTCTTCAGCATACAAAGTTTTCGTAGTCCATCGATGAAGAATATAAATCCAAAACCATAAACCTCTGTAAGATTGAGAAGCAGACAGCAAGTGAAAGAAAATTTGAGTTGCCCTCATTTAGGCTTTTTCATATTATACATAGGAGGCTTGGAGGATTTATTATGATTTATTTTAGCAATATGTAAACTTTTTTTCCTCAAATCAGTCAAGTCTTTCATACTTTAAGATTTACTATAACTTTATAAGATGCTAATTTATGATTTAAAAGTACAAAAGCAGATGAAAACAGATTTTGAAAGTTCTCTTACTGTTCTTATTGTCACCTAACAATACCGCTGACAAACAGCTGAGAGAGAAAGAGGCAGTCCTTTTTTAAGACTACCTCCCTACTCTTTCCAGTAAAGGCCAAAAGCTCGATAGCCCTCTCAGCAACTCCAGCAAAACTTGGGGAAAATTGGGTAACCCGACCAAGTGGCAAGGAAAAAAGTGGTATTCAAACAGCATCAAGAAACCTCCCTCTCCCATTTCGTTTAAGAAACAGCAATAGCTTTAACAATAACTTGACTAAATCTGCACAAACATCTGTGGCATAATCCAGATCACACTCCCCAAATTCCCACAGATTTCAGTGAGGTCAGAATTTCATTCCTGCTGTTACTTAGCATAAGATCTTTGGTATCACCTTGTCTTAGAAAAAAAATTATGCAGATACTCAGATTGCCTTTTTTTTTTTTGTGTGTGTGTGTGTGTGCTGTTGTTCAAGGGGATGTGCTTGGACTAGAAGAGCCCACTCTAAACTCAAATGGATAAACCTTACTGGTATTAGACTCCAGTATCCTATTTGAATATAGGTTGAAAAGATTTTGCAAATTTCTGCTTATACTTCAAATATATGTCTTATAACCACAAGTGTTCTGCTTTGATTTACACATAAGCACATCAAAGATTAAAGAGCAAGACAATTACAATGGAGCTGATGAATTCTTAATCTCAGAAACAGTGGTAAATTAAGGGAAAACAGAGCCTCGTTATTGGTTGTTCTTTTGTGATTAAGTATTAGTTATCTACTACGTTTGACATTCTGTAGCCCTATTTATTTGATTAATTTAATTGTCGTCCTAATTAATTTAATTATTTTGTAGCAGGGGTTGAGAGGCTGATGCATGCATGGTTCTCCACATGAAGTTCAACTGATTACCAGCGCCACAGTTTGCTGAACGGGTAAAAAGCCGCCGCCCGGTCCCCGGTGCCCCTTTCGCTTGTCTGGACTTGACTGATGTGCCCTCTGCTAGTTTCTGTCTCCGCGCCGTTGTTCACAGATTAATGTAGGGGATGGGATTATTCACGGGGCGTTAAATTAAGCATATAGATTTTTTTTTTTTTTTTTTCAGCAGAGAGCCCCCAGTCCTTGCACTTTTGAAGTGATGAGTGTGCATAAGCAACTCTTCGATTTGCAAAGAGAAAAATAAAATAAAAGGGGAAGGGGGGGTGAGGGGAAGTGCGGAGTGTGAAGGCAGGCTAGTTTTCCCGGAAGCACAAGGAAAATGGAGCGGGGGGAGGGGAGGGTGTCACTTTAGTTTGTCACTCCGCGAAACGGACGCGTCTTTACAGGGCAACTTTCGAATAACCAGGCGACGGCGGGCTGGGCTCTCCCCGTCCCGCGGAGCGGTGGGGCTCCGGTCGGGCCCGCAGGACAATGCGCGCCGTCCGCCGTCCTCTCCCCACGCACACACCGTGCCGCTCCGCGGCCGCGCAAGGGGCGAGCATCGACCCCCGCCTCCCGCCGTGCACCGTAGGTTCCCGGCGCTCCGGGGCAGCGAGCCGCTCCGCACGGGGAGCCGCGCTGTAGCCGGGTGCCCGGGGAGGAGGCAGCGCCTCCCGGGACCTCCATGAGGCTCGCCGCCGCGGCCAAGCGGCAGCCCGCGGAGCGGAGCGCGACGGCCGAAGCGCTTCACCGCCGCCAGTCGCGGGAGAGACGGTGAAGCCCCGGCGCCTGCGCCCCACCGCGCTCCTGCGGAGGGGGGGCGGGGGGGCAGAGCGAGAGGGGCCGCCGAGACCCGGCCCCAGGCGAGCCCCCCTCCTCCGCCCGCCCTTGCGCAGCGGGCGGCGGCGACAGCGCGGGCGCGCACGGCGGTGGGGGACGCGCTGTGGGCCGGGGGAGCGCCCGCCCCCCGCGGCTGTCCTCGGCCCCGCACTATCACCGCCGGCCGCGGATACCGCCCCGAAAGAGAAGCAGAACTTGTGCGTCTCCGGCTGGCTCCCCGCCGCCCGCACATCCTCTCCTGTGGCGCATCCGCCCGCCCTCCGGGTCCAGCTCCCCCCCGGGGGTCGGGGCCGGCCCGTCGGCTCCGGCTGGAGGATTTCACCGCTCGTTTCCCTTGGAGGGGTTTTGTCGGCAGCGGTGTACCGAGGGGAGGCTCCGTCCCTAAGGCACCCTGCCTCACCCTGCGGGGGAAGGGAGCTGGGTGGGGGCAAGCCAGGAAGGGAGGATCTCAGTGGCTCTCCTAAAATCTATCAGCAGGCTGCGAGGAGGGAAGAGTTTGGCACTTCGCAGGCGACGCTGGGCTTATTTTCCCCAGCGGTGATGCCGCTGGACTGAGAGTGACGCGGCCGTGCAAGTTGGGGGTACGGAGTCTGCCGCCCCCCCCTTCGCCGCCCCCCCCGACTCGGTCCAGCGCCTTCAGCCCCGGTGGCTCGTCCCCGTCG
>VXBL01005533.1:83887-137721 GCA_013400195.1 Aramus guarauna
CCCCCGCCCGCCCGCGGCGGGGCCCCGCTGCTCTCCCGGCAGCGAGCCGCGGAAGGGAAGGCAAAGTTTCCCTGCAGATCCTGCTTGGGAGAGCTAGCGGGCACTCTCCTCCCCCGCGGAAGTCAGTAGCTTGCAGCCTTCCCTGGAAACCAGGCGTTGAGAGAAGGAGCAAGATCATGGAAGAAGCCCCGCAGGGCTGTGGGACCTGTTCGTTGTGAGCCAGAGGCTCCTCTGTCGGCTAAGTTTGCTGGTGATAGCGTTAGGGTCCTCTTGCCAGTCCTTCTCCGAGACACCTGTTAATGCATGACAACACGGCACCTGTAGTGCTTTCTCTCGGGCCACTGTTTCCCACAGCGTGGGGTTCCCTTTTGATCACTAAAGCCTTCTGTGTCCCGCATTCCTGTGCTTTGGAGGGGAAAGCCGCTAAAGGAAAGCTCGGTGTGTTTCTGGATAGATATTTAAGGAACAAGTGTGGAAAGTCGTGGGTTTTGTGTGTCAGGGGACCTTGCTGCAGCTGCTTCTAGCTTATAGGTATTTTCAAAAGCTGTGCCTTTATATTCGAAATACCAGCCAGATTATTATCAGATGAAACATGTCCATTGGCTTCCCTGGTGCCATAGAACTGCCCTTTCTTCCTTTTCTAAAAGGCTTGATACAAATGTGGAGTTTTGTGGTCACAGCGTAACTGACCCGAACAAGAGAGACTGTGGAGTTATTTGAAATGTCCGGTGAGATAATGTGCCAGACAGAGCGGGGATTTTCCCAGGCAGGGGCCTACCACTGGGTTTGGGAATTGCTAAATGACAAGGTAGCTCAGCAGGTTGCTGGGGCTCACATGTCACTTGGGGCCAGAGGGAAAAACCAGGAGGAGACTTTTCATGTACTGCTGCAAAATTCACGCTGCTGCTCTCAGGGCTGTAGGCAATAAATGTTGGTATTTGTTAATGTTAGTTACAAGGAAAAATAAAGTGTGGTGGTGAGATTAGAAAAAGAAAATGACCGTGTTGTGTGGCAGTGGACTGGGCTCAAAAAGTTTATTAATCTTCCAGCCATTGTATCCAGAAAAGAGAATCAGTGCTGACTAAATGAAATATAATTTATCAGTGGGCAAATAATCACTGCACATCACCGATTTAGGCTATTAAGTTGTAATAGTGATCAGTGCCTGCATCAGAAGGTGTTAAATAGAAGACATACCAACAGCTTGCTTAGCCGTAAATCATTTATTAATGTCTTGTGTCTTCCTGGATGTGATATGAAGTATCAAGGAGTTTATAATCAGGCAAATATTATTTGGATTTTTAATACATTCTGAAGAAAACATACCAAGCAATTGTGTTCTTCAACTAGTAAGATGGACAATCTGATGCCAGTTTTGACAGCTAGATGTTTATAACCTTGGCATCTTTTCCCTCCCTCTTGGTTAAAAAGTCTGTACTATGACAGCAATAATTAAATGTCATTAACATAATCAGAGTTGTATTTAACATGTTTCCATCATTCTTTGTTTGTTTGTTTGTTTTTAATACTCCATGGAAAAAATACAGTGAGGGACTGTGTCTTATCAGTAAGAAGAGGATAATTATTATCTAAAGCCAGGGAAATTCACCTTTAGGCTCTGTGAGTCAAAATACAAAGTGCTGTTTCAAAGTTTTACTCTAGTATCTACTGTATATCTCAGCTCAGATAAGACCTTTTAAGAATTAAAGTAAAAATTAAATCTTCGAACTAGCTGCAAATTCTTAAAGGCAGGCTGTTTTGACATATTCTTTGAATACTCAGTAGCAAAACACCTTATTGTAACTGAATGAAATAACAGTATCAAGAAATGCAAACGTTTAGTATGGCCTGGCAGAGCTGGAGTCAGGAGAGTATTTCCGAGGATGCTACCAAGGGAACGTGATTATTCCAACAGAGACAGAAAAAAATGCACAGACATTTTTTGCCAGCTCCTCACGATTACTTTGCTGGCTAAAATCAGATCCGATCAATTCAAGTCAACTCACTTTCTAGGCGTGCTGGAACTTGTCTGGCTGCCTCTAGGTGTTTTTAAAATCCAGGTTTTTCTGACCAAGGTGTGAGGCTGCGCTGGCAGGAGCGGGGCTGTCTCCACTAGAGGGCACAGCGGCAGCCCCGCAGGATGCGGCTCTTCTCCAGGAGTGCTCCATCCATCCATCCATCCATCCATCCATTCATTCATCCATCCATCCATCCATCCCTGCCGTGCCTGGTCAAAGCTTCATTTTTTGCTGACAAAAATGCTGTAAATCAAAGATGAAGGTTCTTAAACATAAGGTTTATCTGCATGTGTGTTTTACAGTAACCAAACTGAATACAGTATGAATTTAGTGAACTGAAGCAAATGGTTTTTTGAAAGCTCACACAACAATTAAGGCTCCCAGTTGTTTAAGAGAGGGCTTGCTGCTTATTGAAGTGTTGCCACAAGAAGCCTTGAAAACGTTACATTCTTTTGCAAACACCATCAGTCAGAATTAGGAGGCTGTTATTGTAGTTTTTCTTCTGTCAAAGCATATTCCAGAATCCTGGTATCATTTATATTCATTGGACTGCTCCTGTCTCCAGGCATCAGCATTCAGAGAGGGGTAGAATTATTTTTATGGGATAAACTACTATTAGAGAGTGTTTATCTAGCATTTATCTACTGCTGAAATAGTCACATTTTCTGTGTTGCCTGAGCTTTACTCTGTTTAAAAATAATAAACAACTGAAACCAAACTTTCACCATTACACATTAGGACCTTAAGCTTGTATCTTAGAAGTATCAAAAGAAATACAATATTAGGCAGCATGTATATCAGGTATTTTTTTCTCTTTGCATTCAAAATTTACATGATTTTTTTCTGTACATGATATGTAAATGGGGACAATCGGGTTAGACAATCCGAGTGACATTTGAGAGTAAATCCTATTTACATATCATATGTATTTTACTAAAAATTCCCTCTAAAGTAGTCATCTTTTTTTTTTTAACTTTCATCCTGGTTCTTCCTTTTATATTTCATGCTTTTTGTCATTGTCATTTTCTCTGAAAGGGTGGGTTGAAATGTTGCTAGTAAACAGTGGGTAAATTAAGACTCTGATAAGGTTCACTTAAGTATTAAATTCATAGGAACTCATTTCCACAAATTTAGAGTAAGACCAGTACTCGTCGTTCATTAAAGGCTTAAAAATCTCTTGCGGAAAAGAGTGTTTTTGTTTGGCTGTAAATATTCCTCTTCAGAATTTACATCCTCATATAAGCACTTAAAACCCAGCAACCGCTTCACTCAGACGCTAGGATTTGTCTGACACTTAACTTGGAGTTGACAATACATAACAGTGAAACTAGCTCTCTGCACTGTAAACAAATGTAGAAAATGAGGAAAAGGTCTTCATAGTTTGAAAAGTTCTTTTGTTCTGGGCAACAATTTATTAGCAACACATACAGGCCATTTAGAGCAACATGGTAGGACAACATCTACTGCCTTGCTGAATACCAGATTGCTCGAAAAAAATTTGCAGCTCAGTAGGGCTGTTTCCTCTGGGGGAAGAGACTCCTGAGACCGTGAAGGAGGTAGATGTGAAATCCATTATGTCAGGTGATGAGAAAGACCCACTGGGAAAAATAGTCACAGACCAATAGGGAGTTAGCATTATCATTAAGGACTTTTTGGCACATTTTTGGTGGAGCAGTGCTGTAGGTCCCTGCACTTGCACAGACCTCAGGAGATGGAGGTTTGGACCTGAATCTTGTGTTTCCTGCAGGAGTACTGTGCAGCAATGCCCAGAAAGTTGCTTTGCTTTGAATTATGCTGAAGACATAATTCAGCACAAGAAACATGCTCAGTTGAATCTTACTGTTTGGGGTTTTTTTCCACAAAGGAGATTAAAAAAATATTATTAAAAGAAACAAAAATAAAAGCATGATTTGACTCTGTTTTTGATAAAAGTCACCATGATTTCATTGGACTGTGAAGTACTGAGCAGTTCTGCTGCTGGTAACCTTGAAAGCACTGGCAAAAAGAATGCTCTATAGCAGCCCCAGTTTGAAAACTTACTGAGGCCACAGTTTCTGAGACTGAGAACGCAGCTGGGGTTACTGCTGTGAGTGTATTTTGAATTCTGGGTGTGGTTCATGCTTCCTAAGAAAAATGAATACCAAAGGAATTTGAGAAGGCAGTAGTTAAGGTAAGTGTGTGCTGGGGGCTCTCTACAGAGTGAACAGGTAATTTGATGGGAGCATTTCTCATCCAGTACAAGGAAATGCTGCAGTCTTGCCAGCAGTGTGAAATTATATCCAACTATTAGGTTTGATGAGGGCTGAGCTGGGATTATTAATGCGGTGCAATTGGCAGATGTCGTATTTACTAAACTGGAGAATTGCATAATCACAGCAGGAACTGGAAGAACCCAGGAGATTACTTTCCATGGAGAAGTACGCAGAGAAGCCATGATAAGTGCACGTGGGTTTTGTTTTTGTTTGTGACTTCTGACAAATGAGTGTAAAACATTGCCCTGAGGCAATGTTTGTGAGTGCTGGGTGCTGTGTCTCATCATGGAACACTTCCTCCACTTCCTCCTCTTTTCTTTTCCCTCATCCAACTAATAAACATAGCTTCAATTAGCACTCTTTGCCGTCAACATTGAGCAATCGGTTGTGCTAAGTGTCTTTGTAAATTCTGGGTTTGCAGGAGCTTGTGTAACATTTTCATCTCCCTTGACAAAAAGGCAGGGCGTAGGAGTGTGCTTTCAAGTTGGATTTGACCCAACCCTTTTCTCTTCTCCAACAAGCAAATGGAGCAGGTTCTTAGGCCAGATCCAGGGTCAGGCTTGACACTTGAGTTGAACACAGTTTTAAAAGTAGCAAACATCTTGATGGGATGATACATCAAGACGAATATAAGGATTAATATGAAGATAGATACAAGACATCACAAGAGTGATGCATCTGCTCTACTCAACAGTGGTAAGATCCCAGGAAGAATATTTCTTCCAGTTTCAAGCACTGCACCTTAGGAAATATGTGGGCTAACTGAGGAGTGAAGAAAAAAATGAAGAAAAAATGAAAGTACACTGCTATAGAGAATAAAACCAAGAGGTGACATGGTAACAATCTTCAAGTGCGTAAAAGGCTTCCACAGAGAAGAAGGGAAAACTTGTCCTAAACAAGTAATGACTTAAATTGCAGCAAGGCAGACTTCTAAATGTTAAGGCTAGGAGAGTAGATTATTTCTGAGTAGTCTCCATCACTGAAACAGTTTAGATAAACATATGTCCGAAATGTCATCCTGTCCGGAAAGGCAGCTGTTCCTGCCTTGGAGCAAATGGCTGGACAATGTGACCTTTCAAGGTCTCACCCAGCTATCTTGAATCATCCTGTGTGGGTAGCTTTAAATACACAAGGGTTCACCTTGAACTCAGCAGCTAGATAAAACTCGAGCATGAATTCAAGTGCTCTCTTAGCTTGGGGCCTCTTCCTCTCATTTGTCAATGATATATGTGGCTTTAATGTGATTTTAACATACACTTTCGCTGGCTGCAGACAAGGTAAAGACATTTAAAATGCTGCTTTAGTTAAAGTTCTTATGTCATGAAATAAAGCTTTTAAAATCAGATTTTAGTCTTACTTGGTTTAGAAATTTTGTCTTTTAATATGAACTCTACCTACTTTCCATTATAAGCAGGTAACTATTTTTTAAGATATTCTCACAGTGATTATTTTGACTTCAGGCAGGCATCACTTATCCCATGCCACTTTATTGAGTAAAAAATCCTTGACTTGAATAGGGAGAGTTCCACAAATGGAATAGATAAACCTTTCCATTTAACCTATCTCTGATAATGTTTCAAGTATATGTTGTTTCACAGTTGATGCTAGGAGCTCTGATCCTTTTCTTTATAGATGTAATTGAACTGTGTCAAAGGGCTGCTTATGGTACAGGGATGCAATGCCATTTATAGCTTTTACTGCAGCTTTCCTTAACTACTGTGGTTAGTAAGGTGGATTCTGTTGGAAGTTTCATCTGCATTTGTTAGCAGAATAGGGTGTGGTGGTTATCCAGTAATAAGCACTTTGAGCTGTATTTAACTTTTTCTTCTATTCACACATTACCTTTTTTCTTTCCCCCTTGGTCATAATGTGAATCCTGCAAATATTAAATGGGCAGTACTGCATCTGGGCTGAATATTTAAAGCTTTTCTCTTCACCAGAGTTGTTAGTAGGCTGATTGTAAAAGGCAAGTGTTTTCTGAAAGGTGAAGTGTTAAAAAGAAGGGAGTTCATCACTATGCAGGTTCTTCTTTTGACGAGTCAGCAGTTGAACTAAAAATCCATTGGAAAATGCTATCTTGGCCTCCACAGAGAATTGGGAGCCAGCATGAGTCTTTATTAATGTAGTTGCTCCATGATATTCTCCAGCTGCATGTTTCTGCTTTCCTGTGTGTGTGACTCTCCTTTTGAATTTGCGAGCCAGCCAGTATGTATTTGCAATTCAACCTCTTGTCACCTGAGATACCAACCCAAAGCCCTCTGTGAGGAATCCTTTCCCAGCAGGACTGGTTTCAGAGTTCCTAGGCTCTTTTCTCCCATCCTTCATCCCCTCATTGCCCTTCAGAGGTTATTTCCTACTCCTTGCAATGTTTCAGTAGTTCATGTGGCTATGCTCTAGGTCAGATGGATCAGACCTGCTCTCGTTAGTCAAGGAAGATTTAAAAAAGACAGACAGACAGGAAAGACTACATTTTGGAAGAGGTAGGGAAGGTGAGAATAAAATTATGAGGAGAATGAATGTTGTATTTTTAAACCTCTTTAGTATTTTAAATCCTCTTAGAACAACATAAAAATGCTGGAAAAGTAGAAAACCTAACTTCTCTTTAATACTACCAAGTGTTACATAGGCTTAGTCAAAAAATGTTCAAAGAAACAACTAGTTGAAATTGGAAAATTATGTCAAAGTTGGCATGCTCTTGTCAAATATTTCAATTGGGAAGTGTCAAAACAAGTAATTTTGAGTTTCTTATTTTGATGATGATAAAATGTCCCATTTTGAATTTTTCATTTTGACTTTTAGATTAAAATTGTTGTATTAGGATGTGTAAGTGTAATTGAGAAGCACTTTGTTTTGGAGTTTATGTGTGTGTGTGTATATATAATTTCATAACCTACAGCAAACATTGACTATTTACATCTAATCAGAACAAGATAAAAAATTTGGCTTAGGGTGGGAAATTAACTTTCTAGTCATCTCTGATTGAGACTTACTGTTGTTGAGAATTTGACTACGTATTGTAAGCCCTATAAGAACCAACCATTTTATCTTGTGGAAACCTTACTTTTATGAGATGACAAGAAAGGGGGGAATGGCTTAAAAAAGCAGTTGTGTTGATCATCCAGTTAGTTGTTTTTTTACTTGATAGCACATTTCTCATTCAGGTTGCTTCTTGGTTAATACGATATTCATGAGACAACTAAATTAAAAAAGAGCACATTTTCCAGATTGCAGCTGCTGTAAAGATAATAGATTTATGGTTTATTTGCAGTGAAGGCATTTATGGACTAGAAGCTTAACATTTGGTGTATTGCAGAAACCTGACCTCAATATCAACACTGGTTCCTATTTAAACATATATATATATATATATATATATACACACACTGATCTAAGTTATAGTCTCAAAACAAAGAAAATGGATAGGGTGAATCACCTTTATAGATTATCATCAGTTCTGTTTTCCATTTACTTTTTTATTACCTCTGTTATTCATTTTCTTTAAGTTTTTATGAATAAAGTATATGTAATGCAATGTTTTTTAGATAAGTCTTGCATAATTTTCATAATAAATAATTGAAATGTATAGTTGTACACTGTGGAAGTATACAGCTTTTCGTGTTTGCATTCAGTCACAGAAAACCAAAGTGATCTTTCCCTATTAAACATCAAGCTAAGCAAAAACATAATTGCTTCCAGTTTTGCTAATGTTAATGTATTTACCCTTCCCAAACCTTCTCATTTCACTTCTAATACTGCAAGCTCTTGGAGGCATTTCTGTCTTTCCAATGCACAATAAAGTAATACTATTAATAACAGTAAAGTGTCCTAACAATTTCTTTCCTAGGACTGCATAGCTGCAAGGGACCATCTAGGTCATCAAGTCTTTCCCTGGGATGAGAAGCTCTTGTGTCACGGATGTCTGTTCCACATGCCCCATGCACCGCAGGCCATCAGTAATGCTCTTCCCCATAACAATCTGCAGGCACGTGCTAAAAGAGCAGCAGCCACAAGTATAATGTGCTACAGAAGATAATGAGGGCATTGACAACAGTTTAAATTTCTACAATAGCAAAGAACTTTTAACTTTAGTTCGCTTTGTTTGAAAGCTTGTCTTTATCTGGTTTTACTTAGTCTGTTTTTCTGTTTGTTTTTTTGATCTAATATACCTGGCTTTTTCAGCCTCTCTTTTCTTTCATGCACGATTGCATGGACCTTTATTGCAGAGTTGGTAATACTGGTTTTGTTTCAATTGAGAGCCATTCTCTAGAATAGCATAAATGACCTGCAAAATGGCTTTTCCTGTAGTAAACTTGTCAATTTGACTGGCGTAAAAGAACTACCATTATCTCTTGTCAGCCTCTTGAGCTAGCCATGTATACATCCTAAAAAGAGGTCTAGTGTTTAAAAGGAGGCAGGTTTATACTCTGCCTCAGCTGAGATGCCCAAAAATTGGCAGTTCTGCTGTGCCAAGATCAAAGTTTGCATTTAATCATGTTTTTGGATTTTTTTTTATTTGTTCTTGTTTGTTTATTTGTTGGGGTTTGTTTTTGTGTTTTTTTTTATTCCCCCCTGGATATGAATTTGTGTTATTTCAGCTCCTTGAACTAATTTCAATAATTTAACTTTGTGTCTTAATGCAAGCTTGAATCCATCTTGTATTCCTAACTTTGTTTTGGTACTCTCTGAGGTCCAACCCCAGACTTTGATTTCCATCGGTCATCAGGATGCAATTTATGTGCTCTGCTTCTCCATTGCTGTTTGCAGGCCACACTTGTCTTACAGCTTTCTCAATTATTCCCATAATCATCATAGCTATGCGCTTTATATTCATTAGTATTCTTATTCTTGGAAAACCTTGTCGAAGTAACGTAATATCCTAATTTTACAAATAAGAAGGTGGTTCTGAAGAAGTGACTACCTTGCCAAAGTTAAAAATGCATCATTTGTGTTTCAGCGTGTATGAGTTGCTGTTTTCTGCAATAGCCCAGTTATCTTTTCTGTTTCCCCTTGCTTCACTAAATTTAAGGCTGTAATTTCTCTCTTTGTTCTCATCCTTGAATTCCCTAATCTAAGATTTTAAATCCCAGTCAGATCTTTGATCAAATAACCTATGTCTATCTGGAAAAAAATCCAGATTAGAGTTGACTAAGGGCTCTGATCAGTGCAGAAACAGCAAGGCTTAGTTTGGGTCTGCTGTAGATTTTGTCATTTCTGATGTTCTTCTCTTCACTCAGGCTTGCAACAGGAGAAGGATGTGTGTCTCAGCTGTTTCTACAGCAGATACCAAACTGCCACATTTTATACTCTAATATAATAAGTTTCTTTTCTAAACACAAGTGTGTTTGAAGGATAGACAAATATTGGGTCAGATTTCTGCTGGCTGGCACTTTGACAATTTGGAAGGACTGTGTCCCAATCTTTTTGGTTTTACCATTAAGTTCTTGGAGAGAAGAGAGTGATGGTGTTTCCAAAACTGTAAAATTATTTTTCCTGTAATTAAGCTTTAAGAATAATAATCCAGATTCAGTAATTACTAGTCAGAAGAAAGATTTCCAAACCAATCAGTTTGCAGCATTGCTGACTCGAATTCTTTGGCTGTTTAAAAAGTTTATCTTCCTCGGAAAATTAGCATTTTAAGAGGTAGAATACTATTATTTTACTGCACAAATATGATAGCAGCTTTTACTGGGAGTGTATCTTCATGAACTTTTAAGCAGAAAGATTATTGACAAATGCTGTATAACACATGCATTTATACAGAGTCCACGTACAATGCTGTGCCTCTGATGCTATAAATCATGCTGAAGTTTCCTGTAGAGTACGTATCTGGCTGAAAACAGAACTGATAGAGCTTCTAATACAATCAGTGCTTTTCAGTGTCTGCTGTTTTATCACTGATGGTGGTTTTGTTTGCTGGGGTTTTTTGTTCTGCAGAAACAGTGATAGGTTTAAAAAAAAAAATACTAGGTTTTAAAAAGCTGTTCTTCTTAGCTTGCAAAGTATGAGTCCTGTCCGTAGTGTCATCCCCCCTCCCTTAATTTGAAAAGGAATTTAGATTATCTTCTCTGGACTGTTAAAGCCATCAGTGGGGGAAAAAAGAACCTCAACCCAAAATAACACAACAAAACAACAACAACAACAACCAAAACCAGACTTTATGCTTTGCAATATTTGGGCCTGCATCCCTAGATTCCAGTTATGGAAAACTTTCCTTATTTAGTACTGCATTTACATTGCTACTGTTATGTAAATATTTATGCAAGTGGTGTTCTACAGATGGGTGGACTGGAAAAGATGTAGATGTTTAAGATTTATCTCTGATCTATCTCGGAGCTTGGAATTTAGTTGGCCCAAAAGTCCCAGGCAATTTGCAAAGGTGGCAATGAGTTTTGCAGCATTGTTGCAGATCCTAAAAAAGTTTCTGGAGAGAAGGATCTTTTAGCGTGCAGAAAAGATTGACTTCCACCTCCCCATATTGTTGCAGTGGATAACAGCAGAGGACTACAGAGGCTAATCTATCTTCTGATGCATGCATGTTGCATTTCCCTTTAAGGGCTGGGCTTTGGGATTTTACTTTAACTTTTTTTTTTTTAATTTTTTTTTTTTAATGATGTGCAAGACACATTTAGGAGATGCACAAACTAAATATTCACTTGGATTTTATGATCTGTCTCCAAGGGACTGAAATGTGGCCTGAGAAACAATAAGCACACACAGCTCACATCAAATTTAAGTGTAAACACTTATTGCATGCTGCTTCTTGAATGCAAATTTATGTTTTATTGTTCTACTATTTATACAAACAAAATTCCTGTTAGCTTCAAGGGATGACCCAGAGATGTTAATGCATCTTTTTTTTTTTTTTTTTTTTCCCCAGGCAGTCATAGATAATAATCTGAAGGTAAGGTCTTTAGTATAGGAATTTATGTCCACCTTTATCTGCAGAAGTTTGCTGTAGTTAGTGTAGGCTGTAAAATAAAAACAATTCTTTTAGCTTTAGCCTTGACTCTCCCATGGCT
The DNA here is from genome assembly GCA_013400195.1 of Aramus guarauna. Taxonomy (NCBI): domain Eukaryota; kingdom Metazoa; phylum Chordata; class Aves; order Gruiformes; family Aramidae; genus Aramus; species Aramus guarauna. Next base: position 95,177 of record VXBL01005533.1, read on the forward strand.
GTATTTGAATTTCATTATTTTATCCCTATTCTGCTGTTTTATGGCAAAGCTTAGTGGGGGTACATAAGAAGCCAACATTCCTAGTGAAATTTAAAAATTCTGTGGCCAGGGAGACTCTCCAGTGTCTAGTTATGTCTTGCATTGACACAATCATGTTTTATTGATCATCATAAATCAACTGCAGTTTTAACTTCATCTCTCTAATTATCTAAGCATCTTTGAGAATGATGCTGGTACAGTTGTACAGCCAGCCAGTTGGCCCTCTTTTTCCAATAATTTATTATTTGGAGATCTAGGAAAAGGTTTTTTTGACTTTTCAGTAGAATTCAAATCCATTTTGAGGTTTTCCATAAAGTAGGAAAAGGCAAAGAGAGGAAAGATGTAAATTTTTTATAAAAAGAAAAATAGTTGCTACCCTTGCAAGTCTCAATTTGGCACGACACTTAGAAATGTGACTGAAATGTGTGCTTGAAGAGAAGTGCCTATGTAAAACCTTTGCCAAACTGACTTGTGCTGGAACACACTGGTAGGTGTTGCTAAAATATTTATAGGACCTTTTATATCTAGAATTTAATTTAGGAAAAAAAGAGGTTAAATTTTACCCTCACATACTTCAAGGCAGCCATAAGAGCAGTTTGGGCAAATTTGAAAAGAGCCTTTAGCCCACAAAACCTTCCCTCTAATTCTGTACTGTGCTCAACAACCCTTGGTGCATACAAAATATTGCAGTGTGGGATCTTTGGTCACCGTGCAGCTAGACACCACTTTCCCATGGGCAGTAAGCATGGCTTGTACAGTCTTAGGAAGAGAATGAAAGGGAGTGATTTTTACCTTGGTACTGAAAACATATTGTGTTTCCCAAAGTTGATCATTATACTTTTTGAAGGTATTTGGGATTTGGAGGCTTTCTGGTTGCCTGTCTCATTGCTGATGTTTATATTTGTATTATCTACTTATAATTTATGATAATGTAGTTTGCTTAATTGTAAGGGTAAAGGAAGTTCATTGGATTTCAGAGTGTTTGAGGCTCTTGAAAAGGGAAGATGGAGCGAGCAGAGCAGAGTCATGGGTTGACTGTGAGAGCATTTGCTGGGCAGGAATGAAAGGCCTGATTCAGTTCACTCTATACATTTCAGCAGCCATATTAATTCTGTGGGACTATTCAGCCTGGAAATCTAGAGGAAAGAGATCAAAACATCCATGTTGATTAAAAAAATAGGTTACTTTGAGGACAAATATTCTGCTCCTTTAATTTATATCTGCAGGGAGCCAGAAAGCAGAGATAGGAAAGGATATATTCAGAAGCTCTGTAGGGAAGCAGTGTCCTTTTAGGGAAAAATACTGTATTTTCTATTCTAATTCAGTTTCTTTTTCAGTCTTTAAAAAGAAGTAAAAAAAAAAATCTGTACTCCTGAAGAACTGCAGAAAGGAGGAACTGTCTGTTACACAGTTTTAGGAATGTCAGAAACTTCTTAATTATATAGGACAGGTAAACTGGAAAAGGAAAGTTCCCAACCTGTTTATCCCTGCCAGGTGACTGTTCTTATCAATGGCTGCCCTGTAAAAAATATCTGAGGAATGAAAAGACTTTTTGTCTGGGTCTATGCTGGGGTATGCTTCTAGGCATTCAGGAGCAATGCTTCCTTTTTCATTCCTGAACACCTGTTTGAGCAAGGCATGACAGGCTGGGAGGAGGGCAGGCTAGGAAGGCAGAGTGGGACCCTTCTGGTCCGTAGCACTTCTTCAAAGATACAGTTGTTTATATGCTCCTATAAACATGCTTTTCTGAGGGGGAAAGAGGAAAAAATGAATAATGAAAATAAAGATAAGTACAGGCTGAGTTTGTCTGGCCCTATGGTAATCTATATATTTACAGCTGTACTGTGGCAATAGTGGTTTAATTTGTAGCTTGACAGAGTACCCTCTGACCATCATTGTGGCACTGCAAATCACAGCAGAAAGCACTAAGATATAACCCAAAATAATGGTTTCATTATAAATGGGATGCTGAACGTAAATGTGTTCTGCTCTTACTGTACATCCCTCTGCAATTGTGGGCTGTATTTCCTTAACTTGTTAACTGACATGGTAGATCATTTATCTTCGTTTGCCAAGGGAAATTGCTCCAGTCTTCATCTTTCCCAGGAATCCTAAAACATGTTTCTGGTTCAGAGGTGCCCATCCCCCCAACTTGCTTTTTGTTAGTAACAAGGCATCTCTGCTCTTACTCACTTAGGGATTTTGATACCCACCTGCCAAGGTATTAGTAGAAAGTTCATTGAACTATAGCTATTCCCAGTGTTCTTATTTATCCAGCCAAATGGCATTTGAAGAATAGCCATCATTCTACAAACACACTGAGAAATCCCATGTGCATTTCATGATTTAAAGTCATGTCATGTGGTTTTTCTGCCTCCCATCCCTCTTGATATTTATGCTGTAATATATTTTACTTCGCATTTGTGGATTTAGAATGGATGGCTTTGAATTTTGAAATAACTATTTGTAAGCTTTGCTATAGGTTTCATCATCATCATCTATTAAAGTACTTTTTAAAGACTGATGAATTTAGCCACAAAACTGCCACATCTAATAACTGCTATTATTTATTTTCATTTTACCTATGGAGCACTGTAGTATTGAATGACTTGCCAAGATCACACACAGCAAATTTGGTGTAGGCACAAGAAAAAAATCTCACACTTCTAATTTGTGTTTTCATGTTTAACCTTCAGAGCAGACACTGTGTATACTTCATAGTGATGGAACTACAGACTTAAAATTGAATATACAAGAACTACTCACTAAAATACACGCTGATAGCCTCTTTACAATTTCTCTCAGAACTCCACCATCCTGCCAACAGCTCTTTAACTTCCATTTAAATATTTGGCAATCCAAGGCTGGGTTTTTCCTCTCTCTGTTGCTGCAAGATGCCATTCAAGCTTGCTGCTGAGTAGAGCTGCAGTCTCTTAGAGTAATTAGGGAATCTGCTTTGCTTCCACGGGAATACTAATAGACAACTTACAAAAAAAAACCCCACAAACAACAACAATAAAAAAACCCCAACATCTCCCCCCCCCAAAAACCCACGAAAAAACCAAATCCCCCCCAAACACAAACAAACACAACACACACACACTTCTATGTGAAGTTCTTAATTTAGTTACAGATTGTATTTCTTTGTCATTTTAGAAAACCTTCCTACAATTTCAAAATTTCCTACTATTCTGTTCTCATCTTTCTCACCTTTATGGTATTTAATTTTTCCTTCAGTCCTATGAGCAAGAAGTAGAAGTGGGAGTTACGTGAGGCCAAAGGAGCAGGCAGAGATCTGCGCTGTCCTGGAGCAAAGACTTGTCAGAGAAGTGGAGGCCTAGAAGGGTCTAGGCTTACATTCAGCATCTCTTGTGTCTACGTGAAGGAGATACTGAAGGCCGTAGAAAACTTCTTAGAAGAGGACAAATCTGGAGAAATGCCATAAGGATAATTAGATTACTAAGACATTTTTCTAAATGCTCCCTTCAGATGCATTTCACTAAGAACAAGAGTTTCTCTGCCTTGGTGGGCAAGGACAAAAGTGTGTGACTCCCTAGCATTTCTTTTGGCCTACGCATCAAATGTACTTGGTCTTTCATTAAATTCTGCTACATATTTACAGGTAGCAAAAAAACTGACTTGGTATTGTAACTGAGCTCAGCTTTGGGACCTACCAGCAGAAGAGGTACTCCAAAATTTAAGCTCTGGTGCTAGAAGAAACCTATATGCTTTAGGATGTGGCCCAGCACAACAACTTTTCAGATTCTTTCCTTGATCTAAAGATTGTATAGTGTGTAGCCTAGAAATAAATATATAACGCTCATTTTACCTTGAAAACGATATTTCATTCCAAGTTGCTGAAGAGTTGTTCCCAAAAAATGATGACCAAGAAAACGCAGCCAAATGTAAACTGTTAATTTTCCTGTGCAATATATGCAACTGAGCATTTAATCTAATTTATAGGTCTTTTGCAATATAAAATTAATGACCTGTACGATTTATTTTAAGGTCTGCTATAAATTAAATGCATCAGCTGGATGTTTTCCTTTTCTCTAAAGAACAATTATCTGGTTTGGAAATTTAATCAAGTCATCAAGTAAAATTATTGTCTCAATTCTGAAAGATATACAATTGTCTGAATATTTAGAGCAGATTTATAGGAAAAAAATATATTAAAAGTTTTCTAATCCTTTGCTTAATAACTTCCATGAAACATGTGCTCCATTTAGCTTGGAATGTCTGGCTTTACAATGACCACAACACATTTGGAGCCTACTTAGCAAAACTGAAAACATGAGAATTTAGTTAATAAGATGAAATTAGCTCACAGTCATACCACGCAGTTCTGTGACTGTTACTGTACAGTTTCCTAAGTACTTCATCTTGGGCATTTAGCACTGACGTCAGTGGGAGCTAAATGCCCAAAATCTCCTTAAGCACTTTGAGATGTGCAGTAGACAAGTTATATTTTGCATTTAGTTTGGGCGAGTTTATTTTCTATTCACTTTGAATAATACGGGATAATGTAAAGGTTTTACAGCTAAGTCAGCCTTTCACTTGGGAGCAAATTGAATTCCAGCCACTTAGTCCTTGAAATCAAAATAGATAGAAGACAATAGTCAGTCTTGGGACACGATGACTTCTGATCAGTAGTCCCATGTACTCACAGGGCATTTGAATATGTGTTTTTTGAAGAACATTTCCCATCAATTCCTGAAGAGCTCAGCTCTGCAGCTCTCACTGCCTGAGGGAAGCTGCTGGTCTGGGGAGCACTAAGCTTTATGCTGCCAGGTCTTATGATCCTGCTTGTCTTTGTTTCCTGTTGCTGCTAAATATTATTTAACGAAATGTAAAATGTCACAACTGTGTTGGAAGGATGCAAAATAAATTAGAAATATTTAGAAGGAGCTGTGGGACATGGTGGATTTATATGTTGAAAATATTTATGAACCCATGGTTTGTGAACTGGTGCCCCAGTCATTTTGTTATCAGTGTGTAACCCCTTATATTAATGTACAGATAGAAGGAGTGTGTGTAGGTACATGTATTTATGCTTGGGTGTATATGTAGACATATTTAAAGACAGCGTCCCATATCAGTTTTACAGTAAATTTTCTTTGTCTTCATTCTTTATTTCCATATTTATACATTGGTTTTCATGGTCTCTATAATAAGGATGTTATTTTGAACACTTGGTATATTAACTTCCCAGAGGTACCATTACTTTTACTGTTCTAAGAGTCTATTCCATGCCAAGTTTTGCTTTCATTTATTGATACAATGTCATGTATTCAGAAAAGCACAACCATGTTTATCCCAGCTTAATTACTGTTTTCAGTATTTTATCATCTTTTTTATACTCCATACAAATCAATGTGATAAATCAATAGAAGATGGCAAAAAGGATCTTTCTGTGAAGTTTACTTTTACTTTTCAACTTTTCACTTCTATTGGTAACTCATACTGTTTCTAATACTACCTCTTAGTGCATTCAAATAAAGCTACATAAGGATATCCGGCTTCTTCTGATCACTTTTTTTTTTTTTGGCTAGTCTTTATACAAGCAACTTCGCATGTTGATGATCATTGCGCACTGCTGTACTTACAGATGTTAGTCTAAATTCGCTTTCCTTACTCTGGCAAAAATCCCAGTGGCTCCAGTAACAATTTCCCTGTTAAGGTTTATAGCTGTCCCTGATGGAGCAGCCTTGGTCCAGCTGCTCACTGGGGCTGTCTGGAACCCAGGAGGAAGAAGGTGCATGAGGCTCAAGGAGGAAGAAGGGTCCACAGCACGGTCCGGTCAACTGATGTGTGACACAGCTCTTGGGAGGTGGGTGATGGCTTCTCCTTACGTCTTATGGCTGTGGCATACTAACACAGGGCCTTCAAAGGCTGTTGGCATCGGGGGCTAAAACTCATGTTGAAACAAAAGTCAAATCATGTGGCATCAACACTGTAGTAGGTATCTACTGCTTCAAAACTCACCATGGACTGCAGGATCAAGTTTCAAGGGAGAAAATCCTCTACTTACTTATACATCTAATTGGTTTCTCTGTAGCAGGTGGATACTTTTTGTGTTTGGCATGAGTTATATGCTTAGCATATAACAGCGAATAGCAAGAATAAGCTTAAATTAAAACAAGATGATTTGAGTTTACTGCTTTTAAAATACTGTTCTCCTATTTGGGGAAGCAGGAACCGAAGAGACTCGGAATGTCTAATGACTTTTCATAAATAGACCGCATTGGCAGATAGGCCTATGTAATTTCCTGCTCTTGAGAGTTTTATGACCTCTTCAGCCCTGAGCCTCTGTCTTTTACTGCAGCCCTCCATCTGCTGAAGAGAATGAATCTTGTGAGAAATAGTTGTAAGTAGCGAAGCAGCTTTGTTTCTCTCCCTCAGCAAACTATTACCAGCTTCCTCAGGATTCTTCATTAGGACACCTGAAGTGATGCATTTTTGAAGAGGGTTTAATTATAGGTCTAGTGAAATCTGAATAAAGAAGGAACTCAGCAGGCCCACAGATGTTAAAGCAAATTATACAAGGCGCTTTGTTGAAAGAGGAGCATTTTTAAACTTAGATATTCAAAAAGATCTCTCATAAGTTTATCAAAGTTTTAGCAAAGAAATTCCCTACCCTTTTTACCCCATAATGATAATACAAATGAAAAACATTCTCAACTGAATATCAGTCCAGGCTCAATCTGTATTTTAATTGGGAGTGGTTGTTTGTTTTGCAGATGGTTTTGTAAGAAACATGTTTTTAATTCTTCTTCTTTTTTTTTTAAAGGTTTGACTAAAATGGGAAAGTGTAGTCATTCAAGAAAAAAAAAAAACCAACAGCTTTCACCTTTTCACCCTTCAATTTTCAGTGTTTCTCTAGGAAAAAAGAATCTGTTTTTTTGTTTTGGTAATACATGACATTTTGTCATGTATCTCATTTTTCAGAATGAGAAAAACAGTGATGCAGGCAATTACACTCTTAAACATTAGAACATATTTTGAAACTGTAATTTTAAAATTTCAGTTATAAACTGACTTGATGATTTACCATTGTGTTTTTCTTAAGATCTAGGTGATGGAATTTTTGAGAAAGGAAAGATTATTATTTTATGCTTTAGTGAAAGGGGTTTGTGGAAGTTCTTATTTTACTTTTCTTCCCAAAAGCATTTGGTATGGTATCACATGGAAGTTGTTAGTTCAGCTAGGGAAAATGGTTACTAACAGAAGAATTGCAATAGACATGGCAAGTCTCTGTGAAAGAGAAAGTAGGAGTAGCTTCCATCCAAGCAAATAAAAATTCTCATAAATTGGCTTTGAGACTGGTCTTTTTTAGTATTTCCATAATAAATTTGTCATAAAAAGTGAGAGTATGCCAGTAAATTCTGCTGTTGTACTGCTGATTCCTTTTAATTTGTGTCAGAGGAGGACTAGGAAATCATGTGAAAAATAATTAAGGGATGGTGGAGTATGAAAAAGGCATGAAATAATACAAAGTTAAAATTCACATTTTTGGTGATTGATAGCCAACATTTCTGCTTCTGAGCTGAAAAAAACCTTATTATCTGCCTCCTTACTACAGAAAGACTGGACCTTAGAAACGTGTGACATGGAAAAAGCAAATGTGCTGCTAAAGATATGAGAACCAGCTTTTTCAGCAGAGAGAAGGAACTACACTGGTATAACTGAGCATAAAATACCACATAAAGTTTTGCTCATTCATTTGCAATAAAAATTCATTCAAATTGCAACAGGTGCAGATGAAACCTATGTGGTATGAAAGGGGACAATTTATTCTCTGTGAGGTAGGATAAATTTCTTTAGTCTCACAAAATAAAGTCTGAAAGAAGATGTAATAGCTTTCTATAAATACATTTCTGGAGGAAAAACAGGAGATATTTGAGGTAAAGAACACACAGTTATACATTGGCCATGAATAAATTTATGCTATAAATACAAAGATCAGTAACCAATAAAGCAGTGAGGTTCTGAACATGCTTCCCTTTCAAAGTCGGAGAGCTCTCTTAAGAGTGCATACCTATAGTTTACGAAACGTTATATAGTGGATGCACGTGGCTGTAGGGTGCTGGAGTCCTAATTCCAATGTAACTGCTGCATAACTTAAACTGCTTCTTTCAGGTCCTGTTGTGTAATACTTGTGGAGGAAAGTGTTTTGTCCATCTTGGGAGATGATGAATGAGCCCTTCAACACTGCTTGGTGAATCTTCCACAGATACACACCTGCAGGAGCAGTGCAAGGGAAGGGTGTTGCCCAAAGTCTTTGGTTGAAGATGTAAGAGAAGTAGACATGTTCACAGGCAATCCACCTTTTCTGGCGTGTTCTGGCCTTGCAGTTCCCTTTTTTGCCATGATCTGAAAAGACACTTAAATCATGCATACTAGACTCTAAAGTGAATGCCACAGCTTCTGCTGCCGGGAAAGCAACCCCATGGGGCTTTGTCCAGGAGCCTTGACTTGTGGTACCACCAGCAGTGCTGTCTGCGGGCACGGGTTATATCATAATTTTGCTGTTTCTGCTTCAGCGTTCCCAATGAGAGCGGGTTTTTAGCATCACATTTGTGTCTAACCTGCTGGCTTCCACACAGGCTTTATGGCATGGCTGTTTACAGATTTCACTCTAGGTTTTTTCTATAATGATACTGATAAGTATTTATATCACCCTGCTGTATTCCTTTGCAGTCTGTCCAAACCTTGCAGCACAGTTTTATATACTGTGAGGATGCCTGGTCTTTGGTTTTTAAACCCCCTGTGGCCCCTTTGTAATGGAGAATTGAAAATGAAGCATCATACCACTGTGTTTGAGCCCTTCCAGTGTGCCCCTGAAGGGATACAGGCCTGTCACGCACATCAGACAACGCATTCTGTAATGCTGTAGTTAAGTTATGCTCAAGTACCGTGTTTAGATTGTGTTGGCTCGTGAAGGTGAAGTAATTTCAGTTACGTGACTAATGCATGTGTCATTACAAAGTTGATGTGATAACAATTAGTAAAATTTTATCATTATATATTAGGCTTTTAACTAGCAAAAGCAGTTTAAAGCTAAGTTAGAAATTTAAAGTAATTAAGAAAAATCTAGAGATATTAAAAAAAAGAGAGGAGGAGGAGGTGTATGTGTCCCAGCACCTGCTGACAGGAGAAGAGAAAGCAACCTGTGAAAGGACAAATGAGCGAGGCTCTGGCATTTCAAGTTGGGAAACATAGTGAGAGGATTCCAGGTCCTTGCTCTGTGCCATTCCTCCCTTTTCTGAAATGTCATTTAGGCAAAAGAAACCAGAAAGTCTCAGTATAAGGTTCAGGAGCAAAGAGAATCTTGAAAAAGTGAGAGAACTGGCCGTCACAAGAGCTGTCTCAGAGAGACCAAGCAAATCTAGCACCAAAAGCTTGCTGATGTGGTAAGCTTGAGAAGCTAAGCTGGTCAGCCTAACAAAATAACTGTACTGTTGGAAGTGCTGGCAGTATTCTCTTGCTTTTGTCTTCTTGGATCTTGTTTCAGTCTTGCAAATCTGTTTACAGGGCACAAAGAGCACTGAATCACTCCTCAGTTCTCCGGTATCTCAGTGTCTGTCTTCAGAGTATCCAAGGGATAGCAGGGATGTACAGCCTAGTTAAAAAAATTGGAAGAGAGAGTTAGGAATATCTGTGTGTAACAACCATTGACTCATCATCAAACTAACCTAAAAAAACTCGGTGGTAGGCAACTCAGTAACAGAGTGTCAGTTCTTAGTGTTCTCCAGGAGTTTGCAACTTTGATATTGTATGGTTAAGGCCTGAGTATACATGTATTTTAAAAGAAATCTGACTTAAAGACTTCAAAGAACAAAGACTCCAACATATAGTTTCATCCTACAGTTATAGAATAGTCACCAAACCAATTTTCAGAAGGTCCACTTCTGATCTCAGTTCTTTCAACTATTGTCTGTGTGAAAGGACCTAACTGAAAATCAATTTCTGTGCCTGGTCTCCAGCAGTTTTGAGAACAGTGTTTCCTTCTTTCTGCCTTTTCTCTTTGAGAGTGGTGGCAATTTTTAATACATTTGGATGCTTTCTATAGCAAGGAAGACTCCACCCTGGTTCAAAACACAGGGGCAGTGAAATCACAACTGTGTTGTTTGGACTCCAAATTCAAGCCAGCTGGTATTTGTGTTGCCTGTGCCTCTTCATACACAAAGATTTATGTCCAAAGACTTTAGCAAGAAGAGGAGGAATGACTAAGGGAGCTTTGTACCCTGCCCCATCAGAACCAGTTGCATACGTCTCAGCGCCATATGAACAGAAACTCCAGGAGGTTAAGCTAACTCTACCCTCAGAGCTTCCAGAAAAGGCATGTGTTGCAGCAATTGTTTGAAAAAGAGTTGCGATTTAGAAATTTATTTTTGTTACTAGCTCATTTCATATAAATAACATTTTTTTTACTGCATATTAAAAACATATCAGGTAATGGGAATACCTGAGAACCCAAACTTCCATTACATGTTAGTTTGATATTGAATTTTCTCTTTTGCTTCTGATTCTGAGTTTTTTTTTGGTTTGCTGAAGCACCATTAGATGTACGGTATCATATCCCGTGACCTTGTTAGCACCTAAGCTCTGATTATAGGGCAGCAGATATCAGAAAAACATTATAGTAATAAGGACATGAATGTAGCAGGCAAATTTTGCTCTGGCTGGAAACCTCCTCCTTATGAGGAGAAAGTGCTGCAGTGTTTTGCCTGACACTAGTTTAATATATTCTTCAAAGTGATTTTTATCAGTCTAATTGGATAAAATAGGAATGTGAAATTTTAGATTTTCTTTGGTGATGTTGGAATATATATTTCCTACTCCAGTGTATAGACTGAACAAGCAATAGATTCACGCTTGTACAGTGTTCAGGCTTTTTTAATACTGGTGATGACAGGCTTGCAGCTCTGCCGTCATGAATCAAGCTTTACCATGCACCATATTGCAGTGATGTCTTCAGCTTTACTGACTCCAAGATTAAATGCCATGAGCTTCAAGAAACAATGGGATTTGTTAAGAAATAATCTATTTGCATTTTCTGATTATTTCTTGTATAATTTCTGAGTTGTCCAGACTAATTTTATTTTTTTTTTCTCTCTAGAAGCCAAAGAATAAAAGCTGCAATCTTTATTCAGTGGCAGGACTTTTGTAATTGATCTTTTAGAAAATACAGTATATGTGAGCTAATGGAACTTATCTATGAGAGCTCAGTAGTACATTAAGTCTATTTAATCTCTTGCCATTATTTGGCCACCTTTGCCCACTGGGTCTTAGATACTCCAAGCAGTTTGTATTGCTTCCCTATTTGAAGGTCTCTTCACACACTTGTTAGCCCATAAATTAGACCGTGCCAGCTTGCGTTGCCATGCCCTAGGCTGGTAAACCTTTCTCTAAGCCTTCCTTTAAGCCTTCCTTGCTGGTGCTGCACCTTGCTGCAGAGAGAGATGGTTTTGCATCCCAGTGTGGTGTATGGTGTGTTTTCTGTCTAGCTTGAGACTGAGGAATGGCTAAATTCTCTCATTCAGGCAAAAAAATTGCATCACCCTCCATGGTTGCATGACTTGGCCAATGGATTTTTCACACAGTTGGCATTAACTTTAATGAGTGCACTGGTTTTATGTAGCACTAAATGGCACATGGTGCAAACAGATCTCTGTCCCTGCTATCCTCTGACACTAACTTCAGAGCAGCAGTGACAAAGTTCATTTGGTGGTGAGGGAACTTTGAAGGCAAACGGTGAGGTTAGCAAGCCATTATCTGCTAACAACTGAAACAGGAACACAGAGTGGGGTCTACTCCTCATATGAGGAATATGAAGCTCTTTTATTATTGTTATTTTAGCACTGAATGTCCTTGAGAGCTGGCTGGGTGGCTGAGAAGACCACAGAATTAATTTCAGTACTGATCCTGAAAAAAATGTTGCTCAGTTTTCTTCTCCCTCCAATCCTATGGCATCTCAGGATTTATGAACTGAATTTTTAATTCAATAATAATGTTTTTCCCCCCTTACAACTTCCATAAAAATATTTCTTGCTGTTAGTGAGGCAGTAGTAATGTGTGAATTGTCAGGCTGTGATCTGCTTTGGGAGTCTGGCTTCCATTTAAATCCCCATCAGTTTAAAGCCAGAGATTGTGGCTATTCGCATGGCTATTCACCGCTATGACATCTGGGGCATTTATACACATCATGTCTCTTTTATCCAGTGTTCCCTTTAGACAACCTGCTTGAGTATGATCTTGAAAACTGTGATTAAGTTCTGAAAACTGCAGATACTTCAAGGCTCTTAAAACACTGCTAAGGTATGTGAAGATTCTGAACAGCCCTTTCAAAGGGGAATTAGGATTTCTTAAAATATGAGCTTTTTTTCAGGTATATGTTTTATATAGTAAAGTTGAATTTGCATGCGTACATGTGCAAGTACTCAAGCATAGTTTTCCCAAAAGATTGTTTATACATTTTATTGTCTTCTCCTTTCTTTCTTTATGTCTCACTGTAACCTTTATGTCACTGTATTTTACCTTCCTGTCTGATGGATTTTATTTTAGGTAAGCTAGGGATGAGTGTTCAAGAAAATCACCACTGTGATTCTAAGGCTTCAATTATCTCCTGAGGCTCTGCTTTCAGAAACATACTTTCACAGTTTCTGACTTCATGAGAAGATTCTGATTGAGTAATAGTCTTGAAATCAATTAGGAAGCATGTGTTTTTTCGAAGAAAAATATGGAGAAGGTGGCTATTTTCCCATAAGCAAACTGTTTAATTTTCTTGCAGTCTATCTCCACATTACACATGTGCTGCTCCTGTTGTTGTTCATTAATTTTCCTTTTGAGATGCTTGTTCAGTCATTATTTTCTGCCAAGTCCTGAAGAATGTATTTATATAGGGGGTTTTTTCCAACTCCTTATTCTTTCTGTGAATTAATTACAAATTGAATCATTTGCTATCTGCTTGTCTATGTTCCAAGCAAATGATAGTTGAGTGTGCATTTGATTGCATCAGTTATTATTTTATGTATTTCAATTTCTGGAGTAATCATAGTTTGACAAGTGCTGTCCATTCTTCTGTGTCTCAAAGACTGCACAGTCAGAGAAGGGAAATTACAGTGAAAACATGCACCACAGCTGAATGTGCTACGTGACTATCAATTTAAGGACAGGTATGGCTTCTTTCCTTTAGCGTCCAGCATCCAGAGTTTTAATGAGTCTTTATAAATAAAGTAGATATTTCCCTGATACAGATTAGGGAAATGAGTCGCTATCACTCAGTGTAATGTACTGGTTGTTTTGTAGCTGTGATTAAACTATGGCTACTTTTGTAGGACTCATGTAGAATTGGAAGCATTTTCTTTTTTGCTTTGAAGAGTCTTTAGTGCTGATGGATAAGAGTGAAATGAGAGAAGCAGAAACTTATATGCTAAAAGAGTCTGAGCCATGGTACATTGAACCATGATGGCTCTTGCTAGCATCTTGGGTTGCCACGTGGGATTTGCCTGTCTGCATGCTTGTTCTGTCACTGGCCTCTGCAGTAAGGCTCCCAACAAACAGAGTAATTGGAAGTGCAGAGGGTGGTTTTGGCTCATATCTTCAGAGATAATTAAGAATGTTACAGCACTGGGATTTTGGTATCTAAATACTTTTCAGGATCTAGGTCTTTCTCATTTTTTTTTGCAATACACTTGCATACAGAGAAGTTCATCAAGAGAGACTTAGTGCTGAGCACTTTGGTCCCAGTCCAACATAACCTTCAAACTTGTACTCAATTGTCAAGCTTTTGGGTAATCCCATTGAAATACCTGTGTGAGTCCTTGGCTGGAACAGAGTAGACTTGGCATCTTTTAACCTGGCACTGTACAGAACTGCTTGTCTAGCCAGAAATTGCTCATCACAAGTCCAAAAAAAAGGACTGTGATTGCCAACTCTTCTTGTGTCCTTTGGGTCACTGAATAGTTACTGGACAGTAATGATATCTTATATCTGATGATCCAGAAGTTAAAGGTTATGTCACCATTCCTAAACCATCTCTCTAGTGGGGAAGCATTGAGCACTCACTGGTGTGTGCTGATTATCTTTCTGGGTCAGTGGCTAGTAAGTCTTTTCAGATTTGTTGAAATGTTGGCAGTTCAGGCTCTTTTATATAAAACAGCGTTGTGCCTCTCCTAAAAATGAACAAACGGGAAGCTATTGATTTCACAGCCTGTTCGCTTTACTGAGCCTGATAGTGGATGAACAGAAGGAATGTACTAGGTATACTTAATCCAAGGTCTCAGTAAGCATTTCACATAGCCTAGTGAACAGCAGATATCATGTTCTGCCCAGTCTGGACATGGTATGTGTTATCTGTTCATGCATGGTAGATGCTAAGGCTTTGACATCTTGTCACTCTTGTACAGATTACTTTACTTGTAAAGCTGAGCTATAGTTTATTATGTTTTAATTATCTTGTGCCATGCTGCTGGGATTTCCCTCTTCTCAATCTTGAGTCACTGAACTCTATTTTTTTGGTATACCTGCTGCTGCCTGGAAAAGGGTCTTGATTGTTGTTGCACACAAATTTGTAAAGGAAGGAATGTTTTGAATGTCCACATTATCGTGGATGTAAAATGAAGATGCTATATTCTGCAGCCAGTATTTTTGGCTTCAGTGCACTCATATTCTCTGAAATGTGATAATTATTTAATATTTTGAATTCACGCGTTATGGAAAAAAGCAACATTTTTGCCTTCTGATGATAATGGACTTTTTGCATGGCACCCACAGGAAGCATCGCTGCGGTTCTCAGGTCTAATGTTTCATAGATGTCATCTATGTTGTTGGGGAAAAGAAGGGATGGATAAGAGAAGGTGTTAGCTGAAAGTGTCAGTAGATGTCTGCAAATTACAGCCCAAATACTGTAATTACAAAGGCCAAGCCAGATGTAGCAGCGTGTGACAACAGGAGGTGCTCCGTCCTTTGGTTTTATAAAGCTTAACAAAGCAATGGCCCCTGTGCTCACCTGGGAAAGTAACTGGTTAGAAAAATTATACATAATTCTAAATAATTGTAGATGTTTGTGTTTGCTTGTTGCTGTTTTTCCTTTTAAATGGGTTTAATTAATGGTTTTATTATTTTCTTTTAGGGCTTGGTCATGCACCATAATAGTAACTGGGCTTTTTTCCAGTGACTTGAATGTGACCTGCTCTACAATTAGCTTTAAATTAGCAGCTAACATAAGGCAGTGAAACCAGCAGTGGATACCGAAGTTGTGCTGTGTCCAAGACAGTTATTAAGGAATTCCTAAGAGTTTTTGTTAAGGGATGATTTATACCCTCACAAATTTGCCACCTGACTCTTCCATCCTTCAAAGTGCGGGTGGATGTTGAAATAGATCCAGAAAACCCAGATAACACTTTACAAACTCACCTGTGTTCAGCCTTCTCCAGCTGAGGACAGAACTTGCCTTCTGTGTTTCAGGAGAAGTCTCCCAAGGGTATTGTGGAAGCATGTTCTCATATTTACCTTATAAGTAGAGTAATTCCATTCAGAGTGACTGTATCCTCTGAAAAGATAAACTCCTAAATCACTTCAGTCTGAAACTCTATAGCTGAAGCACCTTATAACAGCCGAGACATAAAATAAAATGATTAAGAGGATGGTATAGCCTTTTGCCTTTATAATTTCCTAAGTAAAATTCAAGGCTCCTGGCTATTGCCAGGGGCAGCAGGCAAATCTGTTGCTATTGCTGCAAAAGGCAAATTTTACGACTGGTCATTTAGTTTAAAGTATAAAAACCAGAATGAACAAAACTGTGATTTAACATGATTTAAGAAATAATGTTGCCGTCTGTTCTTACCATCATAGCTCCATTTAGTCCCATCTATGTGAGAGCTTTTTTAGGGAAAAGACCCAGTAAACTCTTCTACAGTCTTTGTTTATGGTTGTGGATACTCATTTCAGCTGTTGTAATTCTTTGGACACTACTGAATTAACAGAATGCAGGATTGGAAATGTTAACCAGGCCTCCTAAAGCCCTAGCTGCAGTAGTTATGGAAAACAAATTACTACCTTGAGGTGCAAGCAGATTGAATATCTGATTTCTTCCTTCTATGTTATTCCCAGTCATCCTAATGAGCAGAATGGGATAACGTGGGATTTCATTGTGTGCCATTCTCGGGCTTTCTGTAAAGGTGCCTTTTGATGTTGTTGCATTTTCAGTGTCTTTGAGGTTGCATATTATCCATTTTTAGAAAAACTCATTCTAGTTTTTGTTTAACCCAGGTAACCACCTGACGTTGCCTCATTGTATCTGTTCTGTGTATAATACTCCCTGTGCCTTTCTTCTCCTGCTGTTCTCTAAGGATGTATCAGTGAATGTCCTTTGCTTGAATACTGAATTTATTTAAGGTCATCCTATGTAAAATCAAAAGACAAGGGGGTTCAGAAATGAGCTAGAAAATAATTGGGGTTAAAAGACCTGCCCAGATGGACAATATCTCTTTGTCTTGGACTTCATAGTTCTGAAAACCACCAGCAGAAGAAAGATGGAAAAACTAAGGATGCAGCATGCAAAAAGGCAAGGCATATCCAGTAAAACTCAAAGTAACAGCAACAGCAAAAAATGCTGAAGAAAACAAGTGGCTGTGATTTTTTTGGTCTTGTTTTGTTTTTCATGTGACTCAAGTTTAACCTGTAAGAACTCACTGCCAAAAGTTATGGAGGCTGAGAGCTCTGCTGAATTTCAAAGAGAGTAAGTCACTCACAAGGATAATGTGAGCATCCCCACCATAGGCGATAAAACTGTGCTTCAGGGCTATGTACCATTCTTAGGGCTGTGACATATAAGATTCTTAAATGCTGTTATTTCACGGGAACTTAATTTTCCTCAGAGGTTACAAATTTCTCTTCTTTCCCAATATTCTGCAGGAGACCATTAACTGTTAAACAACTGAAAAGTTTTAAAGAGTTTGATCTGTTTTCCATTTGCTACCAGTTTGAAAAGGGCTTTCTATTATAATAGAACAAATGGAAGTTGTGATGTCTGCCTGAGGAAATGCAAACCACTCATTGTTTACGTTTTTAGCTCTATGTATTGGAGTAGTAGGGGACTGGATAAAGACATTTTCTTGAAATAGTGGTATATTAGACAACTGTCAGGCTTCTTCTGGCTGTGGCATGATGTACTACCACATTCATTCTCTTTTCTGGATCTTTTTTCCCCAACATCTGTACAGAATTTCTGTACAGATTTTATTTACATATTTTCATTTACCACTCAGAGACACAAAAGAAATTAAAATCACACTTTGCATTAGTGGGATTAGAAAGCAAAAAGCTATGAATACAGAGGTGGTTTTGTAATTAGTATGACTTTAAATCAATCATATATTTTAAAAGTTTGGGTAACAAAAAATATATTAATGTGGGATGTTCTGATTAGATATTAAGATTTTTCTTTTTATCATGAGCGTGATCAAATACTGGAATAGGATGCACAGAGAAGTTGCGGTGTCTCTGTTCTTGAAGGTCCTCAAGACTCGCCCGGACATGGGCTTTAGCAGCCTGATCCAAACAGATCTGCTTTGAGCAGAGGTTGGACTAGACAATCCTGGGAGTCCCTTCTGACCTCAATTATTCTGTGATTCTGTGATTCCGTTTACCATTTTGAAGAAACTCACTGCTAACCGTGCTTTCAATGAAAAGGAGTTCTCTCCCCTTTCCCACAATGTGGTGAGATTACAAAGGTTTCTAGTAGAAGCTGTGTTATACAGCATACATATATAAACAGTTGCTGTCTCCATAAAATCTGAGAAACTATGCCCTTACTGAATTATTAAGAAGGTTATTCAGGGGTTTATCTGAAGCAATGCAAGAAGAAGGAAAAAGATATTTGTAAGACTTATTGAAATAAAAATTAATTTAAGTAAGACCATCTTTCCTGTAAATGCTGTGCAGTCAATAGGAAGGAGTTATAAGTAGCATTGCACCCATATTGACTCTCACTGAGCAGCTATTATTCAATGCATTGATTGGACTCTCAATTTCTGAAATGCTTCAGAATTTTGTTTGCAAAATGTCTTTTACGAGGCTGTCAGTTTACAGGGAAAGATGGAAGTAGAAAGGGTTTTTTTGGTGGAAAAAAGGGCAACAGAAATAACAGCTGCTGTTACAGCTGGTGAATGCGGTAGGTAGCCATAACATTTTCAAAAATGAGTAAGCAATTCAGGACAGCATTGGGCAGGTGCAAGCCAGGTTAGAATGAAATCAAGTCAGAGGAGACTCTTCAGCTTCATAAATTAGATGATTATTTTTGTGATGCATCCTGTTCAAGGATACAGTAATTCCAGATACAGTTATATTTTCATGGATTAATGGCTGGGTCATGGCGGCACACTTTGACTCTCTTTGGGGGCAAAGCCAAGGATATTTTATTCAAATGAAATCACCTTTGCACCTCCTTTTGGTCTGTCATTGGCCGATGTATGTCTAAGTCATCTCTCTGTAATGTAGCTGGTCAAATACAACAACACAATTACAGGGTACATTCCCAGGTACAAATTACTTTCTACAGATCACTTGTGTTAAATTCCTCTGCAAATAGCCCCATTTCTTGGTCTTGCTCCAGCTGGCCCAGCTCAGCACTATTCAGTATTCTGGTTTTCACTTGAGTCTCACTTGCAGCATCTTTCAGAAATTATTAGCAGATGCCCAGTTTGAAGGTACGGGTCCTCTGATCATTGAGTGCATATGCTCTTTTGTCATTCTGTCTCAATAATTGAAAGTACTGTCAGATGAGAAAACAAACCCCTGCTAAGATCCTGAGAAAAAATTGTTTCTGCCTAATCAGCTGGATGAATTTTCAGTTTACAAGCAGTTCCTCTGTACATTTATCATCTTCTGTCCAAGGAAAGTCTGTCTGTATTGATAGCTCTTGGCTTTGCTTCCTGAGCGCCTGAGCCCATTCACCATTTTTTCTTTTGCTATCATCTTGTCTTTCATTTAGAGAATTTTTCAGTTATTAACGTAACTTCTTGGTAATGAAGAATTTCCTTCTTATCTCTTTGCCTTTTTGGTGACATTCACAGTATTCATATATATGGAAATAGTTATTGTCTGGCCATTTTGTTCTGTACTGTTGAACAGAAAAAATGATGTTGGTGAAATAAGAAAGTTTTTTGGAGCCCTCTTTGCAAAAAATGATCATTGGCATCTTTGGCAATTGCCAGCCTTGTGTTTCCATATTGAACTCACTGAAATGGAAACTCAGCTTTTGTACTGAAGCATGTTTAGCCTTTTTTTTTTTTTTTTTCTTCAGTATAAAGATATATTTCCTGGACAGGCTAGAGAGTTGGGAGGAGAGGGACCTAATGAAATTCAACAAAGACAAGTGTAGGGTCCTGCACCTAGGGAGGAATAACTCCAAGCACCGGTACAGGTTAGGGGGTGACCTGCTGGGAAGCAGCACTGCAGAGAAGGACCTGGGAGTCCTGGTGGACGACAAGTTAAGTGTGAGCCAGTGGTGTGCCCTTGTGGCCAAGAAGGCCAATGGTATCTTGGGGTGCATTAAGAAGACTGTGGCCAGAAGATTGATGGAGGTCATCCTCCCCCTTTACTCTGCCCTGGTGAAGCCACATATGGAATATTGTGTCCAGTTCTGGGCTCCCCAGTTCAAGACAGACAAAGAACTACTGGAAATAGTCCAGCAGAGAGCTGCAAGGATGATTAGGTGACTGGAGCATGTCTCTTATGAGGAAAGGCTGAGAGAGCTGAGTCTGTTTAGCCTGGAGAAAATCTTATCAATACTTATAAATATCTAAAGGGTGGGTGTCAAGAGGATGGGGCCAGACTCTTTTCCATGCTGCCCAGCGGCAGGGCAAGGGGCAACAGGCACAAACTGGAACACAGAAAGTTCCTTCTGAACACGAGGAAAAACTTCTTCACTGTGAGGGTGACAGAGCACTGGAACAGGCTGCCCAGAGAGGTTGTGGGGTCTCTTTCTCTGCAGATATTCAAAACCCACCTGGATGCAGTCCTGTGCAACCTGCTCTATGTGATCCTGCTTTATTGGGTGGTTGGACTAAATGATGTCCAGAGGTCCCTTCCAACCCCTACCAATCTGTGATTCTGTGCTTCTGTGATCTGCTTTCATCATACATAATGGAAAATTTTTTACAGCATCTGTTAGAGAATACTTCATAGCTGATTTTCAATGGCATCTCACACCAAATTGTTAGAGAAATATCTTGTGGATTGTATCACTCTTAGGCAGCACAGGGGTCAAAGGAATGCTCTGTACAGAGGTCAACAAAAGAGCGGTTTTCTGAAGTTATTTAACATGTTCGGAGACAGCAGTTTCCCTGATTCAGTGGTAGAGTGAAACATGGAATAATGAATGCTAATTTACAAAGTTTTGACTTGGGAGATATGACTCTTCTATCAAAGAGAGTTGCAGAAGTTACTAGTTAATGAGAAGTGATGGGACTTGAAGTGGTGTTTGAAAGAACTGTGGGAACAAAGAGACACAAACTCCAGTTACAGAGTTGATAGCAGTTTGGGGGGATGAATTATGGGAACACGAAAGGTCTGATGTTTGAGGATATGAGAGGAATATTTTTCTGGTAAAGTTAATTGGTTCTGATAGATTAGATAAATGAGATCTTTTAGAGCTTTCTTGAATCTAAAGAAAGCTGTTATCTACAAGGAAAAATATGTTGTGGAGATGAATATTAGAAATCCTATTTTTACAGTTAGCTTCTTTTTCCAAGAAAAGTTAGTTGAACAAAAAGAGGTAAACTGTATGCAGTAACTCATAACTTTGCTGTTCTGAATTATATATCCTTTTGTGATATATAAGTGTAATGGATAGGCTTAAGAGCACCCCGTTCCCTTTTGAAATGCAGTCTGATCAATTACAGGTTGGATGTAGGGACACACTTGTTTTCAACTTCAAAAATAGTTGTACAGGAAAGGCAAAGATCATATCAGCTTGGATCTGATCTTATTTCATCTCTACGGATTCAACCGTCCTCAGGCTTTTAAGAGATTTATAACTAGACACTTGAGAAATGCTAGTAAAATATGCAGTGAAACAAGAATAATAATTGCCATGAGAGCAACAGTGAAAAGGCTTGTTGCCAGTTCCACAGACGTCAACTAATCAGAATAATTTAAGTCTTGGACACATTTCAGAAAGGCCATTTATATAACGACTCCAAGTGAACTGTCTAGCTTAGGAGCTCTTCTCTCTATTGCTCATTTATCAGCTTTCATTCTAAGAAAACAGAAGATGCTGCTAGTAGTTTTAAAGAATTCTGTAGTAAAGACCAGAGATGAAATGTAGAGCTTTTATGAGCCAGAGCTGTGATTTTCTAACAACTGATGGAGGAATAGTTTTTTGTTTCTCACCTGTCATACTTCAGTGACAGAAATAATAGCTGTGTTCCACATTCCCGTTTTTCAGAAACTCTATTCTGCAAAGATCAGTGCATGGCCTCAAATGACGGAAATGGTGTTCATGGAAAACACGCTTTCCATCATCCTGAAACATTTCCTAATTACATCCCTTATTTCACAGAACCTCCCATCTGAAATTTCTTTAGGCGCCTTCCACACTTCAGTATAAGAGTATTCATACCAGAGTAGGTTACGTTCATGAAATTAGGGACTATTGACCAGAGGCCATTCTCCAGGCCTTTACTACAAGAAAGATCAGTTGAATCAATGAGTTTTGTTTGTGTAAAGGTTAAGACTGAAATTCAGTGGTCTTCGATGTGACATGACTTCACCACAGACACATGAAAAATGGAGAGTTGGGTACTATGTATACCGTGATACTAGGCAGTGCAGCCTAATAGACTAGGGACTTTGTCCAAGAAATATGCATAGCTGTCCAAGAAATATGCATAGCTTTGCCCCAAAAGTATGTCATGAATAGTTTTGTACTATACATGTGTTAACTTTAAAGCCAAACAAATAATAGGCTTGTTTTGGAATTTGTTGTGTAACTCATATGAACAGCTGCATTGATATCAAGCAGATTATCTGCAAAGAGTGACAGCTACAATGTCATGCTTATACAACATAAAAAACATTTTAGACTTTTAAAAGTAAATATTAAGTTGCATAATAGTAAAGGTAGTAGGGACAAACACTGTCCTAACATTCCTTCAGCAATGAGAGGCTTAGTACAGATCGTATAACACAATTATAAAGAACAGGAAAATTACTTGGTGACTGTATACCTGGAGGGGAGGGGAAGAGTTCAGGATATGATGGAAGGGAAATAGGTATATTTTGTTCTGTAGCTACAGATTCTATAACATTGAATAGAAACTAAAGAAATGAGCAATTCTGTGCTCGCATCTGAGAACCTGGATGCTATTGCACATGCTAGACATGCTTACTAATAGGTTGTCAGCTTTGAAAAATCAACTGAGAAATACTTACTAAATTTGCAGATGAAGCAAAGGTGAGAGGATTAAAAGTACATTGGAGGGTTGGATTCAGGATGATTGTGACAAATGAGAGCAGCATTCTGAAAGAAATAGAAGCCAATTCCATGTGAAAATGTGCAAGAGTCTGTTCCTCCGCATAGTGTCTGCACCATTATAGGAATGAGAAAAGATGGGCAAGACAGAGGATTCATATTAGAAGTTTTAAAGGCTAAAATGGATCCAAAGAAGAAGAAGAACATAAGGCTGTCTATTCTCTTCTGAGCTCATACGGCCTTAACAGAAATGCTGCATCCAGGCTTGCATGTTGATTACACGTTGCAGTTAACGAGACCAAATGAGAGGACAAAGAAGATGTAGCAAATGTGACCTACATGTCTGGAAAGTGTAGAGAAACATTAAAGGTTAGTAAAACAGGCAGCAGGCTGAAGTAGAACTCAAAAATATTTTTCAGGTACTTAAAAAGTAGTTGCATAGGGAAAGGCAATAGTTTTCTCTCCCTGTCCATTGTGGATAGTATAAGCAGTGCTGGGCTTAGATCGCACCAGGGTAAATGAGAGTAGGGGGTTAGGAAAACCCTTGTGAGCAGTTAAGCTGTACAGTAAATTGCCTAATGACATGGAAAATCTCCACTGATAGAGATACTTGAGAATGTATTAGACAAACGTCTGGCAGGTATAACCGAGCTTGCTTCCATGCAGGGGGATGCAACAGATTTCTTCTTGGTCAATTTTCTATGCTTTCTGTGAAATACATAAAAAGATACTTTGTCTTTCTCCAGAAAGCCATTTATGTTTCCCAAATCATTTTAGTTTGAGACATTTTGGTTGATTCTAATGCTGAGTAACTACTGCTGGCCAAATCTTGACTGTTGTTGCTTATATGGGCCCTGTGTCTGAGGCAGAGGAATCCATGTATTCGCCCTGGAAATCATCTTAACAGACCCAGAGCAAAGATCAGTTGGAAAAGTTGCATTTGAGTTGATGTCCTCACAACTAGGAGTAAGGTATGGGCTTTTGCTGGTAGAATCTTTTGAGACAAAACTGAGCAACAGTTTTTTTCTGTTTTAGAAAAAAAATCTTTAGGAAGTTTTATTACTGGTTTATTATGGACAGGCTTTATAAGATTAACATACTGAAATGTTGACAAGATGTCAGTCATTCTATCAATACTGAATGACAGAAACACAATTACCACAACCAGAGGAAAACATAACAGTATTTCCTTCCAGAAGAAATTAGCACAGCAACAGTTTAGGAAAACTTGTGGAGATTCATTGCTATTACCCTTCAGTTGTCACTGTGTTTGCTTTTCATTCCATTTTAAAATGTCAGGTATGACTGTCTGCATCCATATATGCTGACAGAAGGGCCTTAGGGTAAAGTTTGAGTTCCCCTGAGTCAAGGAACTTTGCCAGTTTCTTGCATGAGGTCAAGATTGTCTCCAGTCTTTTCTTTTTCTCTTCATATAATGTTGGGAACTTTCTTAATTTGTATTCTTGCCTTCAGAACGGTAGATGGAAGTCCAGGGACTTTATGAAACCTGAGACTCATGGGAATTTTTCTTAAAGTGAAAAGAAATAAATCAAAACTGGAGCAGTGTTATATGAATGGGCTTCTGAGAGCTGGCTAGACTAGTGGCAAATGCCTTGTGCTTATTTGTGATATGATCTGATGCTGGAACTCAAACGGTCAAAGCTGCCAGACATGTTCATGCCTTTTCCTCAGAATAGTAAATAATGGATATGTTTGTGAGTGTCCTTCAGATGCTCTGAATTCCAGGTTGTGTAATCACCCTGAGTTTCAAGCTTGAGAATGAAAGCACATACTGCAATTACTCCTCTGGGATAATTGTTGTCTTGTTGAACACGAATTTCATTGCTTTTGTTGCTCAGCCAATCCTGTATTAAGCACTTTAAATAACAAATACAATAATTGAATTCATATTTTATTTAGCGAGTTTGGTGCCTTGTATAACACAACATGTTTTTGGTTGGACTCACATTCTGTGCTGTATTTTTCAGCACCACCTCTGGCTCTGAATCCAGGCAGCTGCCCTGGCTCCCAACCTTCACCTGGCAAAGATCCTCCTTCAGAAAGCCAATGTTTGCCGGGACTAGGGAACAGGTCAGAGCAGCTGCAGATCACTACATGGGTATCTTCTAGACCCAGTAGTAAGTGATTACTTGAGAATTTGAGAAAACTCTAATCTCCTGTTCATTAGTAGATATAAAATTTGTTTATTTTTGATGGGCTGGCTGATTCAGCATTTGGTAGGCCTATCCCAAAGCTGAGAGAGATGAAGCAAACATCTTTCTTTAGAGATACATTTAGCTTATTTGCTTAATTACTATTCCTTCCACAAACAAATAGTTACAGTGCAGGTTTTCTTGTTTGCACTTTGATGCTACTAAACAGTCTTCAATTAAAGCTTTTCCAAGTCTTTTCTAAATGTATTGTTTCATTTTTCATCTTTAATCCTCCTTTGAACTCTTTTTGTTTTCTATAGTTTATTGAGGCCTTCTCAAGACAAAAGAAACCAAACCAAATACAAAAAAACCAACCATTTTCCCTCCCTCAGAGGCTGGTGGCTAATTATGTCAGTATGTTCATCTTTTGAAAATGAATCAGAATCTGACTGCTTGTCAAGCAAAACTAAAATCTAGGCAGATTTTTTTCTTTATCACTATTCAAGCCAGCAGGAGTAAGGAATGTAGCAAAATGTCTGCACTGTGGTTAGATGTCTGGCAACTTAACGCACAGCATCTGTAGCATTCAGGCAGTGTCTTGCCTGGTAGTTAGTGGGACACATAGACAGATATTAGGATGAGAATTGCCTTTGTGAGAGAACTTGGAGTAAACTCTTTTTCGAAAGAGAGCATGAGAATGCTTGAATAGGATGTGGCTTCTGAAAGCCTGAGTTAATGGACCCACCTCCAGCATGGCTAGCTGTGCTTCATCCTCACACTGCAGTATCTTCTCCTTCTCATTACGCTATTCATTAAAATATTTTCTGCAGACCAGACAGGACACATGTGCTGAGCTGTATTGCACTAACAGAGGTCTTTTTCTTACTTAATAACCAGTACGATTTGTTTGGTATATTAAAAACCCTGCATGTAGACCTTTCCAGCAGATGGGTGATTTCAACCTAAAGCATCCTTCTACCCTTTTTTCTATCATTCTGGTGGAATGAATTTTTTCAAAAACTTTCAAATGTATTCTGACTTTTTGGGAACAGTCTTGACAATAATGTGTACCTAAGCCATTCTGACCTGGAAGAAGCCTATTTGCCTCTCCTGTGGTGCATGGCAGTTTCATGAAAAAGCTATACAATTCTGTGCCGTAATTTGCCAGGTCAAATTACTCTATATTTTAATTTTTTTTTTCAAGCAGGAAAGCTGGAAATCTGGGAACATGCTTTCAGATTTCAGTTTTGCCAGATATATGAGGACATGTGATGCTTCTGGATGGAGAAACATCAGTTTTCTTCCAGAACTATGTTGAAATACATTATTTAGATAGCAAATCATACAGTCTGCTCAGAAACACCTTTGGAAGGAAGATTCATACTGCTAATAGAAACCAAGCTACGTACACATACTCATTTTGTCTGTTTGGTGCATGAAAAGGGAAGTCTGTGTGAAAAGCTGACGTCTAAAATTGCCTTCTCCCTCTTTGTAGAATATTTGGTATTTACTCAGAAATTAAATGCTATAAATTGAAGAAGATATACTTTTTGAATGCATACAAAAAAGAACTTGTCTTTCACAAATTTGAGTTAGTGAAAGATCTTGAAAACAGGCGAAAAAAATACTAGCTTGTCCTTAGGATTTGGAGACCATTGCTGCTTTGCAGCAGGAATTGTTACTTGTCCTCTCTTTCCCCTGTTCTGGGTAGAAGCAGAAATCTTCTGTTCTAAAATAATTAAATGGTCTTTAACTAATTAAAAAAAAAATCTCCAGCTAATTCTACCTTCTAAAAGATTTACTGACTTGATTGCAGCCTTTGTTGCAGTTTTCTCTCTATTCCCATAGTGTTTTGGGTTTTGGAGTTCTGTGGGGAGAGGGTATTTTACTCTTTCATTACCATTTCTGTGCAGTTGATGGATGATGGTCATTCTTCACTACTTCCCATGAATTATTACTTCTGTCCACAACAGTGGATATAATCCAAGAAAAAGGAAAAATTCATTTTCTTACCTGTAATTTTGCCTTCCCTTAGTATTGATTAACTACTTAGTAAAGACTTTTCTTATACTAAAATGGTAATCTGTCTTAAATTTCTCTGGCATAGAAGTCCTGGTTTTTTTTGGATTTGTCTGAGTGAAGACAAGAGTGAGGATCACATAAGGTTAAACTTTCACATATTGGCACCTTGCTATGTCCTTTACATGCTCAGTCCAAAGCTGCTATGTGTGGATAAGTTTTGTGCATCTTCTGCTGTGGAAGTCTGATTCTAGGAAAGCTCCAGTGGTCAGTCAGTGTATTAAAACTCAAATAGCAGGTTTTTAAAAAGAGAGAGGAGAATTGCATAAGCCTGCACTCATCTAGGTCATTATTGTAACACTTGAATTTGCAAGCAGCAAACCCATCATAAGAGAAAACAAAGGATCAAAAAAGAGAGAACCAATTTAGCCTTTTCAATATGAATATGCTATGAAGAAAATTATGCATCTCAACTTTAGATATCTGAAGCATTTTTCTAGTATTAATCCCAACCTCATTATATGCTAAAGTTGATATTATTTCAATTTCATTGTTTGAAAGCAAACTTTATGGGGAAAAACAAAATAAAGCTCATGGCAGTGAGATTGTACAGAATAAAATAAAACAAAAAGATGTAGTCAAAACATATGTTTTCATTGAAAATCTTTCTGTCATTTCTTTTGGATTTTATTTAATAAATGGGGTTTTTTCATATTTGGGCTTTGGATATTAAAGAAGTTTAAAACCAGGTGATGCCTGTACCAACTGCTAAGGCTTCCTACTTAACTTGTATTGCTACTTGCTTTTTGTTTATTTGAACCTGTGAAAAGTTTCTAATCTGCTGTTTAAGGCATAGAGAGAACATTTTGGGGTGCGGGGACTCTTCCTTTTGCAAAGGCTAGTAGGAAAAGCTGTGGCTAAAATTACTTAAGCTGATAAGTAGCTCCATATCCATGTTACATTTAGTTTTTAAATAGTCTCTGAGGAAAAAATGGAAAAAAAAATTAAAAGTGTCATTGTTGAAGGAACTGTTGGTTTGGGTTGCTTTGTTGTTGGTTTTTTTTTCCCTTGGCTTTCCATTCATTATCCCCAGGGCTACCTTAAACTATTTATTTTGAAGGTTCTTGCTTTATTCCCTGTTAGATGTTTGTGTTAAAGTTGTATTGACATAAACTTCTGCATAAATCCCAGTTCAAAAGAATATTTAGTTGACGGAATTGTTACAGAGACAGCTGCCAGTTGACATCCTGTTACTGCAAGGCTGGAGAGACTGGCATACACCTAACATTTTTCCCTTTCTGCCTGTGTATAGACAGCTGAGTTGGCCTGAAATTGCATTTCATGTAGTAAAGAGTGAAAGACTGGGCCAGATATTCTACAGAGCCTGAGTGTTACTGACTCCTCATTAATTATTTAGCATGGTTTTGCTCACTCACTGTGATCATTCTATCATTCTTCATCCAAAAAAATCAGGAATCTGTACAAATTTTAAAGAAGCATAGAAGCACTGTAACATCCCTGTGCACGTCAGCAAATGAGAGGGGGGAAATAAAGGTAACACAGTAATTGTCCAGTGTTGGTGTAGGTTCTGTCTTGTCAAAGTCTATCATCAGGCGTAGTCAGAGGCATACTAATCGCTAATAGGTTTTTCATTTTCAGTTATGGGGGTAAAATTACAGTTTTTTAAAGCAGTAACATTTTATTTTCATAATTGCTTCATTACTCCTTACTTTCAATTTCAAAAAGTGTGTAAGGGGATACCAGAGAGGCCCTAGGTTTTGGAGGGAGAGAAAGAAAGGAGGAGATATTTTTTGTTTCCCCTCTCAACTGAAAAAGATTAAGAAACACTATGCTTGGGTTTTGTGCATGTATTGTAATGCCAGGAGAACATTCTCTAAATCAAAGCATTCATGGTAATCTTACTTCACTGAATTAAGCGTGTTTGTTGTTAGAATAGAATAGAATAGAATAGAATAGAATAGAATAGAATAGAATAGAATAGAATAGAATAGAATAGTTCCAGTTGGAAGGGACCTACAGCAATCATCTAGTCCAACTGCCTGACCACTTCAAGGCTGACCAAAAGTTAAAGCATATTATTAAGGGTATCATCCAAATGCTTCTTAAACACTGACAGGCTTGGGGCATCAACCACCTCTCTAGGAAGCCTGTTCCACTGTTTGACTACCTTCTCAGTAAAAAATGTTCCTAATAACTAGTTGCATTTAAAAGCATATGAAAGCTTTATGCCAGTTGTCTAAAACAAGTAACATTCCAGTGTTGACTAGTTGACAGCAAAATATTCTCTTTGTCTCAATTATGAGAAGGTATTTAACTGCTGAAGCAAAATTAAATCATGCTGTTATTTTCCTTAGAAAATGAGCTTCTGAAGTAACAGTATGTTGCAAGTGTGTACTGTCCGTGCCTATGCTGCTGGACAGCTATTATTCTAATGCAGCCGAGGAAAAGCTACGGAGGCTAAACAGTATCCCACTGGCCAATAGGATTATAACACTGACCCTTGTGAATAGAGTAAAACAGAGTGATGTGCTGCACTTAGGTCTGAAATGTAATTGCCAGAAAACAAAACAAAAAAGTAGTCTCTACAAGTTTTGTGTTCTGTTCTCCTACTTGCAGGAAAATTTCCTAAAGGTTTTATTATGTTCTTTATGGACTTCTAATAACCTTGTTCTCAGTCATTTTTTTATCCTTAAGAAAGAACTTTGGGGTAGTGAGAAACTTAGAGTTTAAATGCTCAGAAATTATGGTTGTTTAATGATTGTTTATTGGTATATAATGGTTGTTTAATGGTATGACTTTGTACCCTTTACTTGCCAATGCTGTCAGATATCTGACAGCAACACAATAAAACAGTTCTGACTCCGCATATCTCAGCAATATTTGGTTCTGGATCATGTCCTTAATCTCTGAGTCTGTACATTGCTAGCTACAAATGCTAGCAATGTGCAGTTAATACTGATGAATTCAAAAGTTGGTGAAAATATGGTCAAACCTACATGCTCATCTACTGACTTGCTAATAAGCACTAATCTTCAAATCTAATCCAACTAATTTAAGTAAGTCTTATCAAACAAGGCTAAACTAAGACAATGTCCTAGAAACTGGTGCCTGTATAAGGCAAAACATTGAATAACTTCAAGGACTCTCTTCCTTCCTCCACAACCTGATACATTAAAAATGAAAGCAACACACGTTGTTTATGATATATGCTTTAAAAGTGGACCAATGGAAAGTCTACCTGTTTAAATCATCTTGACTTCCTTGGGGAAAATGCTAGTGTAATATTATTGAACACCAGTATCCTAAGATGTATTATTCTGCTCCTACTGGTCTGTAATTGTGACATTCAGTCCCATAAACAGGCAAATTTAAGATGTCGTGTTGTACTTTGGAGTTTGAGGTAAAGCTTCTGGATGAACCTGGTCAGTACACTGACCTCTCCTTCACATACACTCACACGCGTGTGGACACTCGCACACACAAAACCATCAGCCTAGCTTTGCAAGGAAGACCTCAGTTCCCGCTTTACACTATTCACATCTTTAGCTGCCCATACCCAGAAAATGCTCTGCAATGATCACGGCAGATAAAGATATTTTGAGTTGCTTTGAACAGCAGCCCGGTTATGTGTCTCCTGTGGCATTTTCAGGCTCTGCCACAGAAACAGGTAAAGGTAAAACTGGATTCCCCCAAGACAGTGCACTACAGTCCATTGACAAGCCATAGGGATGAGATGTTACAGGAAAGTCGAGTTTAACATATTAAGGACTTGATCTGTAGTAAGTTAGTCGTCAAACATTTGCTCATTTGTTTTCTTGCAATAACAGATTTGTGCCTTATCAAACTGTCTGCTATAGGTGCTATCTAATCACAAAGGAACACAAGGGGGTTTCCATTTATCTGTATACTTGCAAATATGTTCCTATTAAGTTATTGAAAAGTAAGTTTTAGTAGACAATTGTAATTCAGTTATAGATAAAAGTTTTTAATAGGTCAGAAAAATACTATAAGGATGGTAAACACAATTTTTCAGAAATGTCAGCTCGGAGCTCTGAGATAGTTGTGCTGGAAGGAGTGTTGGAGCAGCAGGCATTAGCAAGGGCTAATGGAAGGGAAGGGAGAAAGGGAATGGTTCTTCCTGAAGTGTCCCTTGATTTTCATTAGATGAAAATAATTAGCAATGAGGGTAGTAGAAATGATAGAGGGAAGTGAGCCAGATAATTACAAGCAGGTAAGGATTTTTTTGAGAGCCTTTACTGACTAGAATACCTTCCTTAGTGAATACTGCCTTGGTGAAAACTGGGGAATATAAATTCAGCAACTTGTATTGTTTAAGCAAAAATTCCAAAAGGCAAGGCATGAGTATTATTTTTGCTCTTAAAGACTTAGACATTTTTCTTTAATTTAGCAAACAATAGCCAGGATCCTTTTTTCTTTATGAATAATCCATCAGTCTTCCTCTGTATGAGTAATCCACAGCAAAGAGAAAGACAGAATTTTTTATTGTCTTATTTCTTAGTGGTAGGTTTTTGGGGTTCTCCTAAAATGCCCTGGCAAGTTTTATGTCATCTGTGATGTGATCTGGACAAAAGCAAAGGTTTCTGAGTTACCTGGAGTGTCTATAATAGCAAGTTTAACATTTGTGCAAAGATCATAAGACTGTTTTATCTGGAGTATGGTACCTCTGTAGATCCAGCTCACGCACAGATTTATCTGGCAGAAAGGTTAGGCATTCAAAATGCAAATCTGTTTTGCATTCTTACACATTAACTTTTTCTTGAATTCTCTGAAGCTAGCAGCAGGGTTTGTCCAGAAAGACAGGCAGAATGAAACTCGAGGAAGGCCTTCTGTGCTTGGTTTCTGTTGCTGGTAATTTCTTTTTATATTAAAAATGTTGATGTCGGCTGTGGGCACTGTTTGCCGCAGAGAATCTGAAGCTGTGAAGAATGGCTAGTACATTGCTCAATTGAAATTTATTTCTCTTTTCTTATTGAAGCAGGTGAGAAGGTCGTCAATATACATCAAAAAATATACAGCACAGTACAACAGTAATCTCTGAAAGGTCAATGTTTTACCTTTTTGCTGTGTTGTCAAGTTCTTCACAAATCAACATAAATGATTCTCATAACTGATCATCAACAAACTCCTAGTGCAGAGAAAAAAAAATTGTTAATCTCATTTAGAAAGTGAGAATTTTTCCTGAAAATAAGGAAACTAATGAGAAAGTTTGTTCTAATTAAAATCTGTGAAGCATGAGCTAATGAAAATACAAGTATCTCTTATTTTTTTGCCTTTCACTGTGTACACATTCAGTAAATCTTACCTTACTGAAAAACTTTTTCAACTAGAAAGTTTTTAGAAGTCACATTTCACAGAAGAAATATCAGTTGCTCCAGCATAGCTTGAAATGCCCTTTGGGGATTTTCCAGCTCAGGCTGGTGGTGTCTCAAACTTATGGTCAAGCTTATTTTTCAAGAGGATTGATGGCCGGGGATTGCTGGGAAATTGCTTTCTTCTTCTTTCCCAGTGTAGGGAACAGAATCACCTGCCATTTAGACTAATTTCCCATAAAGTACCTTTGGAAATCTAGACGAATAATGGGCAGGGAAGAAACACGAGGATTTTACACTGTACGTATATCAAGGCTTTTTCCATCTTAATAAAATCATAAATATATTGGGTCTTTTCCTTAGCATGTGAACTTGAGGCCTGACTGCTAGGTCCATTTGTACATCTCAGTCACAGCCTTCATACTCTTCAAGGTCTTTATTTGATCATATGTTTCACTTACGGTAATAAATAACATTAATAAAAAAAAATTGTGATTCCAGAGAAAAGATTTTTCTGAAACTTTAACTATTGCTGCTGTGAGTATAACCACTATGTTCTGAGAAATTGCTGTGGAGCAGTAGTAAAATGGCAGTCCATTGCTTTTCAAGCTTAGTTATCGTGTTCCTAGCTAATTGCTCATACCTGGGAAACCTGAACACAGTGTTACAAATCTAATTAGGACTTTGGTTCTTCATATTTTTAAGCAACATAACGCCTGCTGGGAGGTCCAGGTATAATTGAAATCTTGGCCCAATTTCCACATTTGCTTTGCAGGGAACTGTCTACCCTCTTTTGTGGGAATGTCTTTGCTCAGGTGCCAGCGGCAGCGGGTGCCCCGAGGCTGCCCGGCTCCCGCTGGCACCTCTCCCTGAGCTCTCAGTGGAGCGGGGCTTGCCTGTCTGCCTGCAGAAAACGAGCCGTAGCGTACCTTTGAAAATGGCATTTGAAAATGGTCTTGGCTACGTTTCTGGTTTTCGCTATTGCAGCAGAGCAAGCGAAAAGTAAAACCAAATGTAGACTGCTGAAAGGCTTTGCTTATTGGGAATGTTGTTGGTGAGACTCGGTTGGTGTGTTTAATCATTTGAATGTAACTCAGAAAGCAGACAGTTGTTCATTATTAATTGGCTAATAAGGCAAATACACCCCTGTTCTAATTTGGTGGGTAGGAATGTATTTAGACTGGACAGTGGAAGTAATGTAAAAGAAGGTTTACTTCTCTTTGTTAACAGACTCCCAAACACACTGTAGGGCATGCAAAGGCTTTTAATGTTTATGAAAATAAGTGTAAAAAGCTTGTTTAGGAATGTTCTCCAACATGCCATCTTTAAAAGTCAGCAGTTGGCTTCATTTGCCGCGTCAAAGAAATTCTGGATATGAAAAGGATAAATAATAACTGCTAGCAATTTTTTGCTTGTATAATGAAGGGAAAATTTTATCTTTTTTATTTTGGCTGGGAAGAAGAAAAAAAAGACATTATTTGGTAAACATTTTGGTGACACGGGTCAGAGATGGACTTGGCAATAGCCATCTGCACCTTTTTTAAAGTCAAATTTGGCCATCAGCAGCTGATAAATAATTGAATTGTAAAAGGTTTATTCCAGCTGTTAAATTGCAGACTTTGGTAGATCTCTGTTACTGAATTACAGGAGAAAAAAAAGGCATACACACTGAGAAAGACATGAATGTGTAGTTCATAAGTTTCCAAGGCAACAAATAATTGTTATTGCTAGTTTTGGACTTAAAGCTAGCAAAGAAAGCAGGAATTGTAAATACAAGGTGTATCATTCAGCATTTCTGCATTCTGCATTCTGGTTATTCAGTAGGCCAACAAATCTACAAAGGGGAAGATGGGGCAAAAGGTAATTTCTTTACATTTTTTGCATATGCATTTGCGTCTTCCACAGGCAGTGTGGGAAATGTTACAAAAGGCAGAATTTGTTGCTGTCATTGATTTCTCGATCAACTGTTGCTGACATTGGACAGGAAGGAACCAGTAAAATTTAAAGGATATATTTTGCTTGTCGGTTTCTTCCTGGCAGTGAGGCAGAGATCTCAGCACAAGATTAAAACTACAAATAATATCTAGATGCTGTGGAAAGGGATAAAAGTGTCAACTGTTGAATCAGATAGATTCCAATATCTTCATTTTTTAAAGTTTCATTTTCACTGAACTCACCTCACCAATAGTTAGAAAAAAAGCTGAAAAACCTCAATTCCTCTGAGAAGTCTTCAAACTATATATCCTGCCATATTTATGGGACTGTTGGGATGTTTGAAGGAAAAGATTAATGATTTCCTATTGCAGAGGGTTTGAGAAAGGAGAGGTACTATGTTGTGCTTGTCCCTCGGAGCATAATTCTGACTAGAATCTGATTCCTAGCTTTTTCAGTTCAGGTGAGATCACGGCCGGTTTGGAGAGATATAGACAAGAGGGATAAGGTCCTGGAAACGTGCTTCTGGCTGCAACAGGGTGAACAAGTTGTGAGTGTGGGAGAGTCCTGAAGGATGTGCTGCCTTAACAGGCTGCTCCGCTCCATGGAAAGCCGTGCCAGTTCCCTCAGGTGTTTTAGGTTACGCAGTGCAGCAGTATGCACAGGTACTTCTGGTATAATGAC
The DNA here is from genome assembly GCA_013400195.1 of Aramus guarauna. Lineage (NCBI taxonomy): Eukaryota > Metazoa > Chordata > Aves > Gruiformes > Aramidae > Aramus > Aramus guarauna. Next base: position 129,835 of record VXBL01005533.1, read on the forward strand.
AGTGCATTGTTAAACCCGTTAATAACCCTTGTTAACATTTCCCTGCAATGAGTTCCACTGAGAGCAGTGGTTGGAACCTGAGCCAGTAGTTCAGGGATGGTCTTTATTAGGTCAGCGGTGACATCACACTGATGTCACCTATAATACTGCTTGCAGTTGCATGCATGCCCAGGCGGGGAGCTGCTCAGGGTCTCTGATCTGTGCCCTGCTGCACATTGGTCACAGGCTCTCTAAGGGGCTTACAGCAGTTTTAAGAGGAAGGACTTGGAGTAGAATTAAAAACAAGTAAAGAAAACTGCAAGAAGCAAGTGTGAACCTTCTAAATAGCAAAACGGTGACAAGCCTTTCCTTTTTCCTGCATGCACATGCTCACACACACATATATACCTGGTGGGAACGGAAGTTAACTCCATCATTTCAAAGTTATTACCTCTAAATTTTTTACACAAAGATACTTGCTTTCTTTGTTTTATACTTTGTGCAGAAAAATCTGAGACTGTAGTACAAGGCATCCAAACATCAGCCCTTCCTATGGGAAGCACACCTTTATATTCAAGTCTTCTAAAGTCTGTAAGTGAATAGCGTTATCCCGCATCTCAAAGATAAAACATTTTGGGAGCCCGTTGTCATCCTGGACTGTGTACATCTTCCTTTGTATGTTCAGTGTGCTAAAGTAGACTGAATTGAAAAAATTCAGATCTTGAAAGAATATGAAAAGAGGCAGTCACAGAATTGTGTGGGTAGTAGTAGCTATAAGCATGGGAAACCCAGAAATAAGTGTAGATGCACTGGGCAAGCATACCATGCTGCAGATGGGATGAAGGTGGTCAAGTCCCAAGAAAGGCGTTTTTGATACCTTTAGCAACAGTGTGGAAAATGCACTAGAAACAGTGTTAGAGGTTACTTTTTGGCTGCTGTAATTTACAATTCAAAGTGTTGGGAGTGGAGACTTCTTGACCAAATTAAATAATGGGAAAGAAATGAGATGAGCACAGTAAAAACAATCAATACATTCAGCAATAGCAGAGAGAGGCACGTATAATTAGTGCATGTCCACCATGTACACTTGACTCTGCACAGACAGCTGAAGCTGACACAGGAGATTTTGGGGAGCAGTCTGGTGTCAGGCATCCTGTTAATTCCCTTAGATTAATTCTTTCACCTTCTGCACCTTCATTGACCACATCATCTGCTCCATCTGGCAAAGTCTGCACTGCTGATTGTAGAGACTATGTTTGAGCATGCTTTTGTTTTGCTTTTTGCTTTGTACTTCTTGGTTTATCTAATGGCTTATTGCCAAGTGCTAAACCTAGAGGCAGAAAAATATGGATATTAACGTGGTATAGACTGTGAAAATAAAAATCCATGTCTGCTGTGTGAAATCTACATTAACATATTCAGAAGAATAAAATAAATTTTTGCTTTTTTCATTTACCTTTCTTTGTTCCCATTGATGTTAATGGAAATTATACCTGTGGACCTAGGGAAGGGTATGTCAGAACTTTACTGGTCAAATTATGCAACCGATTATCTTTTTGAAAACTTCTCATTTTAAAGTTAACATCTTGAGTTGTAGACCAGGACATATGTGTCCATGAATGGCATTTTAATGGTAAAAGAGTTTTGCAACAGTATCATTTCTCTATCCCAATGTTAGATATGCGTCAGATTGCTTCTGGTCCTACTATACCCAAGGGAACCTTTCGGTGGCCTCAAGTCTCACAGCACATAATTCAGAAAGGCAAGAGGAGGGGAAAGCATGTACATATCTCAAAGGCAAGAAGCGGTTATATTGCACGGATAGTACTGCACCACTGTGTGCTGGGGACCAGGCTGGTTTGGGCGTGCATCTGTGCCTTGTGTAACCCAGCAAGCCTGGTCTCAGCAGCTCCCTGTTGATACTCTCAGTTGCTTTTGTGCCAGATTTCTTCTAATGCCAACCATATACCTAGAAGGTACCAGCTTCTTGATCAACACATGAGAAATGCTTGGTTTGGAAGCCTCAAGTTGTCTTTGCTGTGACTTCTGTTAAAGCACTTGTTGAAATAACAGTGAGTAATAGGACTGAAGCATTGCAATATGAATTCTCACTTCCAGTATTGCAAAATGCAAAAGGACAGTAGCATTACAATCCCATGGCACATCTTATTTTTGTATCTCATTTCTTGTTATTGTGTTGTATAAAATGGGACAAAGTGTTTTTAAAGGTTAAAATTTTTCAATGTGAAAAGGAGATAAAAATAATGCATTTTATTATGGCATAATTAGCCAGAGTGTTTGGTAGAGATGGCTAAATCTGTCAGGGACCGTTGTCCACCCACAGTTTAGGTAAATCATGGGTATTTCTTGCACAACACAGAATAGAATAAGATTAACCAAGGAAACACCTGACCTAAAACAAAGGCCCTTCTTTCTTGCTTCAAGAATGTGTGTGGTTCTTCTTAGAGACAGAGAATAGTCCAGGCTGCTTTAGATTGTTTTTAGCTTCTCATTTGTAGAACAGTCTTACCCTGACTTCAGTCCTTGTGGGCATCTTAGTAGATCCATTGTTTTCAGTAGGCTTTTTTAACTGAATAGCAATTATTTCTGTGAATAAGCATTTGTAGTGTTGAGCTCTTAATCAGTATTGCAATTGCCAAGTGTTAATAATGCACAGAGTGTTCTGCATGAAGTTACGCTGGCATTTGCCTTCAGCATCCCTGTGAAACTCCTCCATTGCAAGTGGGTGAGACAACATCCTGGCTCCCATGACTTGATCTACCTTTTTTTACCTTTTTAGAACTTTCTAAAGTAATGCTTAATCTTAATAAACATTAGTTGATGCCTGTCCTGAATTGAAAGGATTGCTTCAAGATGTTAATCAATGAGGAAAAGCAAAACTAGCCTTTGGCTTTCTCCACCATCAAGTAGGAGTCATGTTACTGCATCCTTTCTGTTTCCTGTCAAGTCTCTGATTGCTTTGGCTGGACAGAAGTTTTGAATGAGTGTAATCTGTGGACGATAACCAGTCTAGATGCAAATTGAAAGTTTCTGGTTTGCACTCATGTCTGGCCTGCTGGCTGCTCAGCTGCTTCTTTCAATATGGCTCTCTGTGGAATTGTGTCACTCACAGTTCATCAGTAAATAAATGGGATGATCGATAGTCTTAGTTGCAGCTTTTATAATTATATGACAACTCATTTTGGAGTAGGGATAGCTCAGATCTCTCAAACAGATGTATCTGGGTTATCAGAATACTACCCACTCAGTGATACGTTAAAGCCAGTAGGAGAACCTTTAATTAAATAATCTAGTAACTCCAGATCTTTCAGAATATAATTAAGAATGTACAGTGTGTGATTGGGCACAGTATGAAATTTTATGGCTCCAGTTGTGATAAGTGTAGGGAAATCTGGCCCATTAATAAATGAAGATTGCTCTTTTTTTTGCCTGCACTGGAAGAAAGGAGTCTCTTGTTTCTCCCATTCTAACTCCAGGGTTGTTTGTATTCTTATATTATCAGCAGTCTGGCTGGGCTCTGGCTTACAAAAGAAATTGCTAGAATTTAGAGATCTTGCTTTGATTTTACCTCCTCTTTATTTGTAGTAGCATTGATTTTTACATTTTTTTACTTGAAGAGGAGTCAAATTCTCAAAAGTGCTGAGAGAAAAGGTGAGCAAAAATGCTGCCGTTTTGATGTCTTCAAGTCCTTGCGCAAGATGCCACTCTGCATTGTAGCAAGTGTCAAAACTTTGATGGCTTGTCATATTGCACTGTGAGGCAGTGAGGGGGAGATCAGTTTGAGTTCAAAAGCAAGTCAGTAGAGGCAGGTAACTTGCTTTTCTCTGCCATATCGAAAGCTTTTTCTCCTTTCTGCATCTGCCTGATGCAGTAGACAATTAAAAACCAATAAGCTAGAGATTTTAACACTAAATTTATAGGCTGCTATGTTTTACTAATGACTGCTGACTGCTTGTGCAGGTAATGTTATTTTACTGAAAATGCATTTGCTTTTGTTTATTACCTATTGAGAACCACTTGGATGGAGTTCATAGAGCTTCAGACTCACAAACCACAAGTTAAAAACTGTGAATTCAGTTAATTAGCTGAGCCAGAACTAACATAAATTATTTACATAGAACTTGGTCCTTAGTACTTTTTCATGAGAGATAGGAGACAACATGGTATAATATTCATAACATAATAGTAAATCTTATCAGATTTTCTCGGGAATAATTTAAGATTGCTTAAGGCTGTGGTTTCGTATCCAGTCTACCTCTGTTTGTGTAGTTATCTTAGGAGACTAATCAGCATTCCCATGTTCTCACAGAGACATTCTTTATTAGTTTGCAAGGTGGGATGATAGAAATCTCAAATATTTTATTACATTGGTTTTGGGCTAAAGAGAATGTGGTTTGTTGACCCGCTAAGACATTAAAATCTGGCATAAAGTTTTCAACAGGATGGGCTGGAATTTTGCTCTTAACACACTGGTAATCTCTTGAGTTTTTTTAAAAAAGGAGAAGTTTGTATTTTCAGTCTGAGCTGCCTTTGTCTCACAGTAAGGGAGTAAGCTGCTTTTGCTCCCAACACATAGTGTAGCATGGGAAGTTCAGCTGTGCTTTTCATCTGGGCTTTTCAAGTACATACTGCTGGATGCAAAATAGCTTTAAAGCTTAATGTTCTTATTACAGAGCAATGTAATTTTAAACTCAAAACTTGCATGTAATTTTTACCAGCTATATGCTTCTATGCTCATGTGACAATCTGCACTTAGGAAGCAATATATGCCACTTAAAGATTAAAATCTCACCTAAATGTTTGTCCAATCTTCTCTTTAAAATAAAAAGCAGTTTAATAAGTGCCATTAGGAAGCAATTGCTAAAAAATTGCTAAAGAAGTAAACCTAGGTAAGGATGGTAACTTCTGTAATAGACCAAATGGTAAAATTCCCATGTTCTTTGCATATATGAGGGCAACTTGATTTATAGCAAGTATGACTGCTTGCTTACAGAGGAGTACATGCCTTTTTCTCTCTACCGAAGATGAGCAAGCAGGATGTGGCATTTAAAATTTGGAGCTGCTTGCTTCTCTATTTTATGCTGTTCATAGGCTTCTCGAGTGACAGTAAAGTTCAGGGACTACCATTGGACAGCACGAATGTACCTTATCACTTTAACTGAAATGTATAATATGTGGTAAAATCCATACAAAATATCTTATTATTTAATACTGAGAAAGTGGTAGTTTCAGGGGATAAAATGGTGAACATCATTGCATCTTCCATGCTAGTGAGAGAAGACATGAGCAGTTTGTTATAGCAGGGCTTGCTTTGGGCATGGACAACGCCAGGGCACCTCAGTGCCAGGGGCATCCAACCACTGTGGCTGTTCTACTTTGTCCATCCCACAGGCAAGGAGGATCTGGTCTGCTGCACCACGTGATGGGCAGTGGGAGCAGAACGCTCAGGTCCCTGCCGTTGTTGTCCTTTCTCCCAGGCTTCCCAGCTGAACCCTTTGACTCCAGCAACAGGCCCTTTGTACTGTTGTGGCAAAGCTGAGTTTTGCTTTTGCAGACAGGAAGCCTCGGGCTGTCCCTGACCCTACTGTGGGTCACCTAGAGTGGTCAGGCTAAAGCTAGAATCAGGACAAGGGCGATGGGGCAGGACCATGCAACCCCGGAGGAGAGAGAGAAGAGTAATTCTCCTTGGTGATGGTGACCTGACAGCTCTGCTCAGTGGGTCTGATCAGATTTTAGGCCACAGAAGTATCTGCTCTCTCAATCCAAACCTGTTATCCAGCTCTGGGAGCAATGGAGGAGAGGTCCTGCATTGAATAATGTACCAGCTGTATGCACTCACTGAAGATGAGTTGGGTCGTGAATGACTTGGAAGCTTTGTGAAGAAAATAGCGTAACTGTGTATTCAGAAATGCTACCATAAAGCATACACAGGGAATAAGTAAGTTTGCATTGGCTTTTCCTAACTTTAAAGAACTGTTCTTTGTGAAGGTTTATTGACACAGAATGTGTTTTGGAAGAAAAAGGAGAACAAGGAAAAGGTGAGGAGATGCTGAAGGGCCTGGGATTGTTCAGCCCTAAGAAAAAAGGATGAGGGGGGATCTCACTGTTGTCTGCAACTAAAAAATGGGAGGTGGTAGGACAAGTAGAAATGGCCACAAGTTGCAACAAAAGAAATCGAGTTAGATTTTATGAAACAAATATCACAACATCAGTCATGATTTGAGTAGGGGATTGGACCACATGACCCCCATAGGTAATTACTCTCTGAATAATGATCCTAGAGGTTTTTTGGTATGTTATGTCCTGTACTGATGACCTGTTGCATTTCTCCGATAAATCATGCTGGCTCCTTTTTGTTTGCTTTTGAGCTATAATTCTTTTTAATCTTTTACACCTTCTGCCAGTTTTGGTGATTTGTATTTGTCTTTAAAAAAAAAAAAAAATTAAAAAAACTTGGTTTAGGCTGCAGTACCAATCCTGTAATTGTATCTTCTCACACTATAAATTCATCATCATAATTAGTCACAGCTAAATTCTTCTCTACTGCAAGTCCACCAACTTCAATGTTACATAATATTGATTTGCCAGGATTATTAGATTGCACACGTCCGGCTCACTGAGTTATGGCTGTTGATGGAGTTTGTCTGACAGATGTCCTGGCCACTGTCCACATTCCTCCTATTCTGAAAAACAGAGGACATGAGTCTGCAAGTCTGCCGAGCCAAGCCCTTTTGCAATCTTTAGATTAATTTATTTCCATGCATTTATTTTGGAAATACATCAGTAAAATAAAGTTTGTGTTGTTGCTGACAGACTTATATATGCCAAAATCAGAATATAAAGTATTAAATACTGCCTTTTTTTTTTTTTTTTTTTTTATTCATGGCCTGATTAATTATACAGTTGCAATATGGCTCAGTTCAGAAAATTGTTTAGAAAAAATATGACTAAAGTTTTGGAGGAAATAAGTAAAATTGATTTTGAGAGCTCAAATGGGTAAATGACTGTTCTCAATTCCAACCTGAAAACTCAGCTGTTTTAAATCTTTGACTCAAATGTGATCTTAATTTAAAGAGGAAGAACAGAAAACATGGAAAGAGAAAAACAAATTTTTGGCAGGAATATGACTAGACAGTCACTGGGGTAGAAAAAAAGGAGAGTTCACTATCTCCAAAATATGGCATGATCTCACAAATGTCTCTAATTTCTTCACTTTCATTCTGTTAAAGATGACTGTACAGACATTAGGAGTGCTGTGGAAGACTCCCCATAGACTAATGAATAAGCTATTTGAAGAAATAAGTGTGTGTCTGTGTTAGAAAAAGGCTAGAGAGGTCTTGTTCAAATTCATGTGTTTTTCATGACAGTTGTTTTGTTGGGAGCCAAGTTCTGCCTTGGACCCTGCGCAGATGTTTTTCCTGCTTTGCAGAGAGGAGGGAGGGATTTGATACCTCACAAGCTCCGTTTGCTTTTGCCGAACATGAGTTCCCTGTGTTGTCTGAGGGCGGAGGAGAGTCTTACGCTGCCTGGGATCAAGAGTCAACACTGAAAACAGGGAGAAGACCTCGTAAAACAAAATCTGTGGCACTGAATCAGACCAGTGTACAATCTTACTAGATCGTTCCCTTTGATGTTCAGTACCAGCTGCTTCAGACTAAGATGTGAAAACCATTATAATGCACCTTAAATACCTTTTTTTTTCTACTTTTAAAAGTTGAGAAGGGGTTTTTTTGTTTGTTTGGTTGGGTTTTTTTCCCTAAATCACATCCCAGTAGTTACTTTACAAGTCTTTAATATGTACTTTTAATATTTTTTCTAGTGGCTCAAATACATATTGCCTGTTTAAAAAAAAAAAAAAAAAAAAAAAAGAAAAAAAGAAAAAAGAAA
>VXBL01005533.1:137764-167671 GCA_013400195.1 Aramus guarauna
AAAAAGGAAAAAGGAAAAAATAAACCCTACAGATCTAGTACATGTCTTTTTCTCTTGGAAAGAAAAATGGAAGCATACCTTGCTGGCTAGTAGCTGTTATAAAATAATAATTCTTATAATTTTTACCGTCCTGTTTCTACCAAAAGAAATATGCCTTGGGATACATCATAATAATAATATCCTAAAAATAAGTTAATGCACATGTGAAAATGTGAAATGTAGTGCTTAAAGATCCCACTATATTAGGTTAAGTATAGCTATGCTTTTTCCTAAACTCTGTAGGATTTTTTTGGGTTTGTTTTTAAACTGTCCTTAGCAAAACACTTGCTATATAATTACAGTTATTTTTTCCTAATCTTTTCCTAACGCTTTCAGCAACTGTCATTTCTGCTTTTGGAGAATCAGAATGAGGTCATCCAGTGGTCAGAATGAATATTTACAAGTTCTGATATAAAAACATTGACATGCTGCATGGAACAAGTTTATTCTTAAGTCTTCAACTGAGATCACCAAAACATATGTTTAAAAGATGGGTATGACATATCCTCATGTCCTAGACCATTTCAAATACTGCTATCAAGTCTTATTGTACGTTGTAATATTTCTGTATTGATCTCTACTTTCTTTTACTAAAATGTATTCCCTTATTCACTTTGCTGCTGCATATAGGGTAGACTTCACCACTGAGTCTTTGTGAGACCTGGATTTTTTTTACATACCAAAATTACTGGGAAAACTGTACAAATGAGATGTGGTCATAACTATCCCTTAGAGAGTAGATCACCTTACCTTGTTTGTATTTATGTCCTTCATCTGAGTTTCCTATTTATATATTTTGCATTCTGATCTGAGAGGTGCAGAAAATCTGCCTCTTCCAGTAAGGTTTTACAATTACCTATAGTCCTAATTAAAACAATTTTTCATGTTGGCACCCTTTTTAGGTTATACAAAAACTGTCCTGGAGACTAAATAGTTATTTCTCTTGATGTTAAGGAAAACCTCCCTGTCTTTGCTCTTCATTTCTTGTATCTTAGCCATCATTGCACTTTCTTGAAGGCAGCTGCTATGAGCAGCAAAGAGTTAAGAGAAATTGAAAAGGCTTAAAAGTGTAAGAAGAAAATAATTAAAGAATTGTTTTGTGGTAGGAAAAAAAAAGAGGTAGGTTTTTATAACCACAGTTAGACAGCTCTGCCAGGGCATATGTCATTTTGAAATAGAGTTAAAGCTGAAGCTGCTAAAGGCATAAGACAAACAAGGCATTTGGGGTCTAACATTATTTCAGCCCAGCCTATGCTCTTTGATGTTTAATTGCTTAATTACAGTTTACTGTACATTTTAACAGCACAGACTCTGAATCACTCAAGCTAAAGCAATGTATGATGCTGTGGTGCTCACTGCATTTTTCCAGTCTAAGTGGAATTCATTAATGTGCCTAGTCAAGCAAATGAAATGATCTTTTGTGCCATTTGCTCTTGTTCCTTCCTGGTTTTCTCAACTGACTAGCATCTTTGGGGGCGGGGGGGGAGGTTAACAGCTTTGTAAGTAAAAAAGGGAAGGAATAACAAATGAGTAATGGGCTACTTTTTTGTGCTATTGAAAATGGCAAAAATATTGGTCGACGATACTGATTCATCCAGCATTTAGCAGAAAACAGCAGATTTCCATTTTTCAAATACAGATCCCTGATTTGTTGACTATTGATTTATCTTGGTCACTGAAGCATGCTATAGTCTTAACACAATATTGAACTTCCAGAGAGTCCTTCAGGGCAGTGTTAAAAGCTTGTTGATGTTCAACAAATCATTTGATCATTAATTAAACTGTAATTCAGTAATTCAGTTCCTACCACCTTTTCCTTTGTTTCTTTCTATTTTTATTTTTCCTTTTCTTTTTCCCCTCTTTCCTTTCCTCTCATTCCTTTTCCCCCTCTTTCTTTTTCATGAAACAGAACACAAAAGCCACATAGCTTGTTTAGAAATTTGCATGCTCTAGTTTGTAGTGAATCCATGATTTCAATAGAGATTATTTACTACTACAACCAAACAGCTACATGAGTGGTGGGGAAGTACTTTTGTAGTATGTTAATAAACTCACCAGGTTTTGCTACACTTTGATAAATCATGATGGTTGCATGGCATGGTACAAAAGATAGCTAGAATTATATTTCTCATTTTCTGGGGTCTTGTGATTTTTTAAGTACTTTGATTGAGATCATCATTTGTAGAGTTCAAATTAAAGCTTGGCTGTAGTCAGGGTGATAAATATTTGATAGACATTCATTAAAAGTGTCACCAGCTGTTCTGGATGATACACTTCAGAGAGAAACATGACTCGTTAGCTGTGGAATGAGTAGCTGCTTCTTTCTTCCTCATTAGTCGATCAGTAGTGCCCTCATCAAGGGAGCATGAAGGACAGCAACCTCATTGAAACCAGGCATGGAAGGTAAAGTGTTTCAAGCAATCAGTAGTAAAACCATATTTGATTTCTATGGGGCCAGTGTGGAACCTGTAGCAAATGCCAAATTCTTCTGGAGGTTTTTTCTGTGGAAGTGTTGGATGGTTTATTGCAATTGAGCTGGCTCCAGAGCAGACTATGTTCCTCACTGTTCACTGGGAACTGCCTAATGGTTGTATGCAGCATTAGATTGTGCTGTCTGCATCGGCTACTTATTCCTCCAAAGAAGTAGCCAGAGGACTGGGACTCTTCTCAAGTCCTGAAGAAAAGTAGAAGGTCGGAGCCTGAAGAACAGAGCAGTAAGTGGGGCAGGGTTGGAGGCTGAATCTGGGTCCAGCCATAGCAGGAGTGTGCCACTGCAGTGCTTTAGATAACGGATGAGCATTAGAACAGTTCCTGTTTACATCAGTATTTGTGCTCGGATTACAGCTTTTCTGTGTACCGCTGGCTCTTATCCCATTGCTGTCAGGCCATATGAAGTAGAATATGGTTTTGTACGTGTTTATCCCCTCGTCTTCCTCCAAGGGGAAAGTGCCCATGGGTCTGCAGTGAGCTACTCTGTTTTCACAAGGTTTTTTTGTCATGAAGATTTTCTTGTGATAGCATCTTGCTTCTCTACGTGGATTGTAGAGCCCTGCGTGAAAAAGGACAAAGCCACAGCAATGTGCCCTGTGCATGCAGCAGGTAGCGAAGAGGGTTGTGATGGTCATTCATGCTGCCTTGGACCAGGTTCTGAGAAAGATACTCCCCTAGAGATGGCATTTACCCTTACAGTAGAGATGCTTTATCTTTGCTGTGTCAGTGTCTGAGCTTCAGACTTGTAATACTGAGCCTGGTGCTTGCATGCTTATTTTATCCCCTTAGGAGCAGGGCATGGGTTATTAAATGGAGGTACAGAAAATAGAGGTTAAGTTGGTGCCACAGGTGCGAATGAGAATCTTTGCCTGTATTACCAAACTGAAATTGATGGTAGAAATGAGTTAGTGTTAGAAAATTTGTGAAAAGATATTTTCTGCCTTACCTAGGCATCTCTTTATTTTTGCAGCTTGATTACTGCAGGAATGATTTTTCAGTGCTGTCACTATTTTTCTCCCAGGCCAAATTGTTGAGTGCCAAAATGAACAATTTTTTCACTTTGAAAAATACACAAACTTCTGAAACTGGAGAGTTAAATGGAAGTGAGAACAATACCACCTTACAGGGATTACTCACTGATGGCAGTTTCAAAATGTAATCTGTTTCATATAAAAAATGCACCCTTCTCCTTTCCTAAAAGTGAAATTATGGTCGGAGCAGTGAAGGAGGGATAAGACAAAACTCAGTGAACTTCATTAAATGGCCTCTTCTGCTGAATGGAAGACCAAGCAGCAGCAGAGTGGTGTTTTGAGGGTATTCTTCATTTGTAGCTATGTGAAAAGAGGTATTCTGCCCTTTCGATCGTCTGGGCAGGCAGGATACTGAAATATGCAGCAGTCCTGCCATACATATTGTTTTGAAAGATAGGATTTTTGCACATTTCAGCATCATGCCTTTTGAGATAAACCAGACAGATGGAACAGAAAAATGTTTGATCGTGTACAGAGACATACGCACCATCCACCCAAATACAGGCAGTGTCTAGCCTTAAGTTTCCCAGCATATATAATCTTCCTCTAGCTACAGTAGTGTAAACTGTTGCCGTAAAGCACCCTAAAGAAGAGTGTTAGCGAGTAGGTAGGTTTTTTCTCTTACATGATTTGTATTCTGATGTGTATTATATTCTGATGTAATCACTAAGGCTCAATTCCACAAGCACAAGGTGTAGTTTTTCTCACTGAGCCTTTTCTGATCAAGTGAAGCAGTTAAAAACGAGATCTGTTTGAGCTTTTTTGTGCTATATGTCTATATGCACATTATAACAAACAGGCTACAAATTGTTTCTCAAATGTAAATAAAAATACTATGATTTCTGGCCTGCGGATGCCTCTGAAGGCTCTGTTAGCTCACAAAATTTGAAACGCGCTTCTGAAGTCCAGAGGGAGCAGTGGGTGCCGCTTGTCTACATCTGCCTGTACCCATAGCAGAAAACATCCGATCAGAGCGCCCGATCCTGTCCCCCCTCGCTTCACACGTGCTGCCTGCCTGCTGCCGAGGGAGATGGGTGCTGCTGGTCCCTGCCACCGCCTCGTGTCACCCGTGTCATGCCTCGTGTCACCCGTGTCACTGGCTGTGCCGGGGGAGCCCGGGCTCCTGCTTTCCCTTGCCCCTGGTGTGTTCCAGGTCTGATCCAGAGGTGTGCCTGCCCGCTCCTCTCCGTTTTCTATGAGCTGAGATACCTCTTATATAAAGTGATGTCAGGACTTGCCATTTATATTTAAACTGTCAGGCACTCACATTAGGAAAAAGTGAAACAGGATAATCATTCTTAATTTCCATTTTTAGGTATACGGATCATGTACCTTGCAGCTCAGTGGAACAGAATAGGATTTCCAGCATACAGTACAAATCAAATTTAAAAGCATAACTCCCATTAGTGCAACCAGTGTGGCTGGTTTTCTCTGTGCTGAAAATACATCTATTGCATTCATCTCAGATCCACTTAATTGCTGCTTACCATTGAATTTTTCTCATTGATCAAAGTTCAATTCTGCCTACTGCAGTGTAATGCTAGCTGTTACCAGACATAGCAAGAGCAGGATTTCTTCAAAATTAAGGTTGAGTTCCAGGAAATCCAGGCCTGTGCTCAGTTGTGTTGGGGCAATTTTATCGGCAGCTGTAAAATGCTCAGTTTTTAAATCCTGGCATTAAATTCTCTGCTGTTAAAATCAGTCAGCAAATGAATGTGAAGTCTCTTTATATGTTCTCTGTGTAGTTTTGAATTTACGCGTGCTCAGTTTTTGCCAATCTTGAAACAGTTCTCTTAGCAGCTAGAGAATCTAATGATATTGCAAGTTTCTATTTCTTAATGCCAGTGTGGCCAAAGTACCCCCTGGCTTCCTGTGTCTCATGGGTCAGGACTGCTCTGTGTAGACATTTTGAAGATGCTGGTCTGGTTTATCTTCTGTCCTAAGGGACTGGTCCTGACCTTCTTCACTATGAAAAGCAATAATCCTGGTTTTTGGTGTGACTGACAAATGCAATCATATCTTACTAATCACACTTATATAGGCTTTTGTCGGGGGGGGGGAGTGGCACAGAGGAATGATTTAGCGTGGTGTCTATGGAAGCTTTTTTTGCAACAAGGATAGATTTTTGCAGGAGCCCAGGTGTTCGTGTAGCTTAAAATTACAGATGAATTCCTACTTGTCCTAATCCTTACACTATTCTATCTACAGGAGGATTATGTGCTTTTTCAAAGGTGGGGGCATATTAAAAGGAAGTATTTGGTGTTGTTTAGACCTACTGCAGCCAGTTTGTAAACGGAAATCAAAATAATCATTGCGGCTCTACTGCCAAAGCTCAGCTAATTATTCAAGGCATTATGGTAGTAGTGAACTGGAATCACTTTTTTAGGGAAAGCTGTTTTTGGCCAAAGAGAACCTACATGACAGCAAGTATTATTGCAGCCTGTGTCATTTACTTCTCCTGGATGACTTTGTTTTGCATTTCACTATGTCTTTATTGACTTATTTGGATAGCAATTATATCGTGTGCCAGAATGGTATTGTGTACGTAGGAATCAATCTCAAATACAATTCAAAGGCCACAGACTTGCTCTGAAGATCTGAGCACATTACTGAACGCATTAACACAATCAAATTACAAAATGCATTAACAAATCTACAGTCTCTTTTAAATTTAAACCCTCTAGGACTGTGGAAATCTGTAGCAGTGAAATCAGTTGTGACAGCGTTACTGCCCACGTGTTAGCAAAGTCTCAGTAATAGCATAACCCAAAAGAAGCAGTACTTACACTAATGTACCATAACTATTAAAAAGAGAAAGGGAAAACTAAGAATAATTGAGAGGCCAGAGACAGAGAATACATTAGCCAGAGCAGAATAAATGTTCAACTAATGTCAGTCTGCCAGGATGGGAAAAGCTCTAAACCTAAATCCACATAATTCTCTCAGATCTCTTCTCTACAAATTCACATTAGTCATGAATACCAAATACACTGATTAAAAAAGTACATCTGTAAGCTAAGTAGGCTAGAACAGAAAAAAAAACCACTGGTAAGACCATCCACTGGTATTTGTGATGACATAGTTTCCAGACCAAGCAAACAAAACAAAACAGAAAAAAAGAAAAAGTGAAATCTGCAGAAATCGTGTCTTGTGCACAACCCCTTAATTGCTAGCAGGCATTTTTTCCCATGGTTCTTTAGAGAACAGATGGTGTCCCTGTTATTTGTAAATTGGTTGCAGTACTGCAGAAATGAATGTAACGCTGCAAGTTATTACATTTTAAATTGTACTCTTCCATTGCACCAGGATTGTGCATTGTAACATCCATAGCCAGCCCTTTTCTGATTACTTTTAACATTTTATTCATTTTTTGTCTGTCTGAAGCAGGAAATGCTTGTTCACAGGATCAGTGCCCTGCCATGACTGCCGATATATAATGGAAGTGACCTTCAGCTTAATCTTCATTCTTCTGAAGTTTCTTACAGAGATAGTTAAGTCAGACATTTCACATCATGCTTATGCTGAAAGCAAATGGGAATATTTGTAGTGTTTTTTAAAAAAAATATTACATGACCAAAGTGATAGATTGCATTATATTATTTCAAAGGAGGGATAATGTTCAAATGCATACTGGTACATATGGACAAACTATAATGGTATTTCCCAGCAATTCAGAAAGGTATTTTTGCCCCTTTGCAAATAGAGCTTTATTTCTTTTATTATTTTTTTTCATACACAGACTTTTTTTTTTCTCCTCAATCTCCTCAGCTTCAGTACTGAACACATCATAGAAGAAAAACATGACGTTATGATGGATTCCAGTCTGAAAAAAAAACCCAAAACAACACCCAATGCCACAAAAACACGGTTACACAAAAGTAACCTTTCTAGAAAAGGAGATGTTTTCAAAAGAAGTCACTCTCGGTTGGTTTAAGAGCTTTGGTTGTGACCAGTGGAACACGATTTCCAATGTGGTGAGAGAACTTGGAGACCAAACACCATCTGTAGATGCATGTACCAGCCAAAAGGGACTAGAAATAATATACATTATTAGAGGCCATCACCTTGCCTCTTCAGAAATAATCCTGATAAACTTGAAAAGATTGACAAAGGTGATGTTTCTCCCAGTGAGAAGTTTGATCTGTGTAGCTTATCAATGAGAAAGCAAAAGGGTGACATTTCATGTTCCAGAGGAATCCTGGTGAAAACATTTATTCTAGTAGAGAGCCACCTAATTTAGCAGAAAGGTATAAAGTGTTCTAATGACTGAAGGCTTCAATCTAATATATTAAGACTTGAAATGAGACATCATTTTAAAATGGTTAGAATAATTAACCCCAAGAACAGCTTGCACAAGTATTTGGCAGATTCTCCTTCACACAGAATCTTTAAATAGAGTTGTTTGCATGTCTTTCTGAAAGCTATGTTGTAGCTAACAGGAGGTTACGGACTTGATCCAGAGATAGAGATGTGTGTCTGAGCTAAACCCGGGCCTCTGGCAGTCTCTCCCAGCATCCAGAACATCCATCCCTGGATCTGGGCACCTTTTGTAGCTTGAAATCTTATGGAGAATTTAGGATCAGGGAACATCAAGACCCCCCAGGGAAAGTTCTCTTTGACACAAGGACAGGGTGATGGCAAACCATGCTGAAACTTGGTGACAGGCACAAACTACCCACTGAGAAGTGGTCAAGAGCAGCTTTTTAACTTGAGCGAGTACTTCTGGATCTATTTAAGCGTGAATCTGTGCAGGTTATGTTCAGCCAGCAAAAACAAAGAGCGAGTACCTGCAATGGCGGGTGACATCCGAGAGGTGATTTACGGAGACAGTGCTTCTCACCTGTTTGGGGCAACCTGCCGGAACAAGTGACCTCAGGCCCAGCCTGCCTGTGGGGAGCACTCAGAGTGCATTAGTTCCCTGTTAAAACCAGAGGGCACGATGCAGTCTCGTTGCATGTAGCACATCGGCAGGACTGTGCAGCTGTATGTCCCGGGGCCGGACAGGAGCTGCCGTCGCAGGTGAGTGGTGGCTGAGGTTGCCCTGCCATGCAGCTCTCATAACCTCCCGACTGGGGCAGGAGATCCCCAGTCACACAACACATGGGCAGGTATGTGCTTGTGCAACCCTCTCCTTTCCATTTTGTTCTTTTGCCCGTCCACATCACAGCTGCATCTTGCCCCAAGAAGATGATTTCTAGCACTTTTTATTCTCTTTACTATCAGCAAATACTGTAAAGGATGATGTCTATTAATTGTCAGAGAATATCAGTGAACAAATGAATGCAGCACAGTGCTGTTTTCATTTTAATTACATTCTGTTCAAGGCAGCATCAAATGCTGTTTTCATCCTCATTCATTCATAAAGGATATTTTGCTGTTGTGTGTGTACATGGCACTTGAATGCAAGTATTGCTGTAGAAACCTCCATAAAACGTGGCGAGAGGAAAGAAAGCTTGAAAATGTGTACACATGGCTTGGAAGTACGCTGTGGATGCAACTCTTGAGGTGAATTGCTGCCTTAGTAAGGACCTACGTTCTTTTTCCCTTTGGCACAGTGTTTCCTTGTACCTTTCTAGCACTTAGTGCAGGAAACATTCACCCTTCTGGAATCACCAGAAGTGTTGCCAAAAATTACTCTGGTCTAAAACTTTTTGAAGTAATGGCAGGTCCTATTGAGTTGTATGTTTGTTTTTTTTTCCTGTGGCAATAAAAGGAGTGGTGGGATAACTGCACCTAGATATATCCAAGCACTGAAAATACCAAAAAGTGTTGAGAATGAATGAAATGTGAAGTTTACCCAATATAGTTTGATCTTATGCTCACTCAGGTTGGTAGCAGCTGTGATGGTCCTGGATAGTTGCTGTTGTAAAAGAAAGTACTATAAATATTTAAATCACAAGCAGCATACTCATTGGCTGTCTCAGCAACATGCATCCAAATTGGCATTAAAATTATCTCTTTCATTCGTGGGCTGGGAGGACCTCTGCAAAGCAATTTTCTGCTCTCCATCTTCTTCCCATGCAACGAACTGGGAATGAATGCCATTCTCTGCAGCTGCTAATTCCACACCAGCCATAATGCAGAAATTTTTTTTGGTTTAAAAGGTAGTGTCTAGGTCAAACTTTTCATTCCGGGGGCAGGATGGAAACAGTGGGGGAGGAGAGTGTCAAAGAATTCAGTAACTGAATTAATAAAAGTATAATAAGAGGAAAGAAGGCTGCATCTTGGTTCTGATTGACTTTCACCACATCCCTTTCAGTCACAGAAAAATTTAATGTTCAGCTTTGTTCTGCAAATATTGTCAAGATCGTTCATTTACCCCTTTTAACTTATTATAAGGCATTCATGCAGTGGATTTTTAATTAAAAAATAAAAGGTAAAGCTCAGCCTTTTTTATTTGGACCACTCAGTTTGCATTTCAATCTTTTTTGTAGATGCCTTGTTGAGCCCTCAGTTGCATGTCATTTACAGCCTCTGCATCTATCCTCTGGCATGATTTGAAAGGAGAGAGTGGAGCTGTCTCATTCAAATTTGACAGACTTTTTCCATCTCAAAATTCCTACACACCTTTTTCTGCACCCAGTTATATCAGAGCAGAGAAATAACGCTAGCAACAGAGGCAGCATTTATGAAAAAATGAATCTAGGCACTGGCTGCAGGAGATAGACCCCACAACAAGCCACTTTAAGTTATATGGTTCTCACTTATTTAATTCCTGAAGGAAGAAAGAACTCACAAGTGAACTGCATGGAAATTGGAGGGTCTTCAAGACTGCCTGTGTTGTATGTGGTTTCAGAGTTATGTAGCAACACTTACCTCCCTGCTGAGTTTCCACTTCCAAGCAGTTTAGCTGTACGTATATGTCTAGTTTGTTCCTTTTTTTTTTTTTTTTTTTTTTTTTTTTTTTTTTTTTTTTTGCTTCCCCACCTGATTCCCTAGGATGTTATTTCTGGTAGCGGGATGCAGGGTTTGGATGAATGACTCCACAGGGGTTCTCCTGCTCAGTATTCTGCAGGGGTTCTCCTGAAAACCCTTTAAAGCCCGCTGGCAGCGAGCAGGCACCGCTGACGTGTGACCGCACGACAGCTTTCCTCTGGCGCTGCACAACACCTTCTGGAATATTGTTACTAATTCTCATTTGTTAAACTCTGACACTGTGCCAGACACAATACCGAGCCATAGTCCAGAGAGACGTGGAAGGATAAAATGTATGGGGAGATTCAAGAGGCAAAAGAAATTTATATGTAGGTGTGATGTGTATGTTGAATGCATAAACATGCTGTCGGAGTGCCCTGACCACACGATCAAACTTCCAAACAGATTTATAGCAGGCGACTAGGTTTAGCACCAGTTCATTTGTACCTGAATAAAGATGTTAATAATGAAGAGGAAAGATGCTGGATGAGAAGGAGCTTAACAGGAATAAGACCGCACTTTGATGAGCTGGCAAGTGCTCTCTTAATAAGTCCAAATCAACTGACTACAACAGCACAGTTTTCATCATCTTTAAATGGGAGTGACCCTCCTGTGACTGCTGAGGCTACTTTCATTTACCTGACACCAAAAGCTGATGTCTTGGGTTTTTATAAATCTTTCATTTGAATTTTAATACCCTGTGCTACTTTATCTCCTTTCAGAAATGGCTGTGAACTCTATTTATCACTTCTGTAATATATATTTCTCACTTTCTATACAAACTATTTGCAGGTACCTATTTAATGAGCACTACTAGTCCTTTATAAAGATAGGAGTGTTTGGCACATTTCCTTTCAAATAATTTGTCCTCTCCTTTTGTCTGCTTGCTCCACATCTGCTTTCTTTATATTCTTACTACTCCCATTATCAGGAAGTTTCTCACTGCCTTGCAGAAACATTTTAACCAGCTTGATTAATGTTTGTCATATGCAGTTCATTCTTTTTCTCCTTCCTCCAGGTGAGAGATTGTTTAAAAAACAATGTTTTACTTTTAAGGGGTTTTTGAAATTATGTGTACGCTATATTTTTATGCTATAAAATACTGTGTTCTCAAAATCAAAGAGTGCCTATTGCACTTGGGGGAAAAACAAAACAAAACAAAACAACAAAAACCCACAACTACCAAGATGGTGAGTTTTTCAGCTCCCACAGAAGTTTATTCTAGTCTGAAAATTGTCTTCTGCGCAGCTGAGCTTTATTCCATTGTGATAAGCTCTTTATCTGTGTGTAACTATAGGAGTCTTGTTATGGAAGGAGAACATTAGATTTCTGGCTGTAAGAAATAGCACGTGGAAGTTGAGATAGTATTTTAAAGTTTGTCATTGTAGAAGGAATGTTTGGCTTTGTTTCTTGCCAGTTGATTGCTCAGGTTGGTCTGTTGTAGACCAGCTGGCAAGAAAAAAAGTTGGATCATCATTTGGGAAGAAAACAAAGCACCAATATATGTGATTCTTTTAATTTATTCCAAATGATGGGATATGCCTAAACGTGGTCCGTTCCATTGTCCATTGCTTTCAAAGTGTCATGTGCTTAAGAGATTGTTACTTGCATGAGTATCATTTCCATTTTCCTAAAACTGAGAATATTTGTTTCACATCTGTATGATTGGTATTTTTCTATTCATTTTTCATGGGACATAAACAAAATATTTAGGGAAGGTGCAAAATTCCAATTTTATAGTATCAATATTCCTGTCACTTTTCTCATTCTCCTGGTATATTATAGTGAGGCGGAGGTTTTTTCTGTGCCATAAGAAACCTGATTTTAACCATCAGTGAACCTGTTTTTTTCACAGAGGTGCATTATGAAACCCCTGGGGGTGGGAGGAAGAAAAGGAAAGGGTGGCAGGGAGAACAAAAAAGAAAAATCTAATACCATGAAAAAGTCAGTTTACATTTAGCAAGCAGAAGAGAATTTACATTAAATCATTTCTACATTGGACTTTTTCAGTAATTTTTACATTTGTTTGAGACTTTACCTTTTGATCTGTAGGGCAGGGACCACACTAAATCTGTTACGCCTGATGCCAGTAATTCATGCAGAATGACTGGACTGTGATGGATTGCTTTTGTTTCAACAATTGAAGTAAACAGATGAATTTTTTTACCTTGAGACTTAATAAGAGATGATGAATGAAAATGTCTGTGGAACAAGAAGTAAAGTGTGCTTTCCTAGGGCATGCTATAATGCTGAGCAATCTCTGGGAACATGATGAAAAGCAAGCAAGCAGTTCCATGGAAATACACACTTTTCCAAATAGAGAAAGTGAGGCACTCAATGGAGCATGACTTTGTATGAAGTGGTCCCCAAAATGACAGTAGCTGGACTAAATGAAACCTGTCCTCCTGGCTTGTTCCCTTTTGCTCTATTTGTAAGACTGCAATAGAGCAGCTCTTCCAAATTTCATACTTAATTTAGATGGAACCAAAAAGGTGTTGGCATTGTTCTCTTACAGGCTTTCTCCCTTCTGTGAGGAAATTATTATCTAAAATGCAGTTTCAGACATTGAATTTCTGCTAGTTCCAAGTTGGGACACCATGACATTTTAATTTTAGGCTCTAGTAACCAATATCTTGCAGTTCTCAAGTCCATTGAATGTTTTGATAGATTCAGAGTCTGGCCTAGCTTCGAGAAATTGTTTCCAATTATAGTCTCGCCACAGCAAAACATGAAGACCAGTATTGTCAGATCTGTTCCTTGCTAAAGGCATCTGACCATCTTTTTTGCTTATCAGAACTGAGTCTTGTAGCCCTGAGCTGGAAGCCTGTTAACAGAGGTTACAAGAATTTGCACACGTACAGTACTCCCACTACAAGTCCATTAAATGAAACAAACATTTGTAAATGAGAGCTAAATGTACAACACAGAGAAATGTACCAAATTGTTTGGAGTCATATAAAAAGCTTAGTGCATCCCTACAATATCCTAGTATAGATAGAATTTACTCTGTTAAATCAATAGCCTGCAGTCTATGTTTACAAACTGGCAATCTCCATTTAATGAATCAAATTGTCTTTGTTTTATTCATCAACAGTCAGACATACTGTGCACAGTTAAATTACTTCTTTAGAGGCATCTCTGTCTTTTTTTTTCCTTCCTTCTAACCCCACCACTTTTTCTTCTTTCCCTGTAAATCCGATGAAAGGAATTCTGCCTCCTCCTTGCAGCATGTGCTCAGTAGGAACGGTGGGGCTCTCGATCCCCCTTGGAAAGCACTGCAGACTGAAAACCAGAACTTGCACTTCTCCTTTTGGTATTGTTTGATTGCCGGTGCTTTGCCCTGAAACACAGTAAAAAACCACCACTGACGGATAGACCGCATTCATTTGCACGTATGACAATTATTACAGCATTTTAACTAGACGATATATTCACCATGATGCTCCCTTAATTAATGTATCTGAAATCGCCAGCTTTACTGCAGCATTCAGAAACATGTATTCATTAAAAAATTTAATAACTTGATGATACAGCTTTAACTGCATGAGTGGTTTAAACATGCAGACATGTCTGCCTCCTGAAAGTCAAACCTGGGACACTTCCAGGTGTTTATAGTCATCTCTCCTGCTCCTTTTTTCTTTATTGTTGAATCCAAGGCTGCTGGATTTTTCTAAGTCAGCACAGTAGTATGTCAGTGATTTTAAAACCAAGCTTAAGCCTGTGGAGCTCATGAAAATGAGGTGTCTCTGAACTACTTTGCTGAATAAGAAGAGATGGAGGGGAGCGGTGGGCAGGAAGAAGGGTTGCCATTTAACGTCATCTGTACTGCATCTCAGGATGGACACTTGCCTGTCTTGGTGCTGTGGTGGATCCCTAGCAAGTTAGCTTTTTGTATAAATTCAACAACAATAACACTGGATCTTGTGCGAAGTGAGTTTACAGAACCTTAATTTATGTGACAGGCAGGTTAAGAGGGTAGGTAACAATAATTAAAGCTCTCTTTTGGAATGTCTCTGAGTAGTTCCAAAATATGTTCCAATCCTGTATTTACTTGTATGCTGGCTATAGATATATGTCCCATTTTTACTACATAAACAAAACAGAACCTGATTTCAGGTTTTAAAAAGTGAGGTTAATCTTCCCAAGCAGAGCCAATTTGTTATTTCATTAATGTGAAACCCACCAGTTCCACTTTGATAGTCATGTAAGCCTCACTCCTACCGAGTAAATGCCTTGTACTCCTGTGAAAATAAGAAGGCATCCTCGTATGGCTGATTCAAAAATGTGTGCAACTCCAAGAGCCAGGATGATCCACTGAGTAAAAATATTAAACAAGGACTTGTTCTAACTGTGAGATTTGCTCTGTTGCTTTTTCCCTGTATGATGGTTACAGGGTTACTGTGGTCAAGATCAGCAAGTCCGTACAACTTGTGTGCATAAATTCATTGCTAGGTTTGAGTCTGACTTTGGTTTTGGAAATTGTGTCATGTGACTGTAGGTACCTATGGAGCTGGGTTAGCTTAAGTCTAATCAATTAATTATCTAGGATTCCCTTGTAACCAGTGGGGAGAGGTAAGTACCGCCAGGTTTGATTCAGCCCAGCATAAGGCTGGTGTAGGAAATGCTGGGACAAGTGAAGTTCTAGATGTGCTGGTGTGTTGTCTTTCAATGTTGTAGGAGCTGAGGCATCTAATCAGACTAAATATAACTAGTAACTTTTAGTTAATTAAAAGTTAAAATTACGTGAAATTAATCTCCAGGTCTATTTGCTCTCCTCTATGGTCAAGACACTAGGTAGATATTGTGAAGATAAAAACACTAGAAGCTGTGAAGTGCTTATATTGATGACTGTGATTTGCTACTGTTTTCTGCTGTCCCACCACTGTAAAGTCTGAGCGCCTATATGTCTCAGCTTTAGACATGCACTCATACTCACAGGCAGTTAAGATGGTGGAGAAAATAGGGTTTCTTGGGGGGCTGGTTCAGCTTTACAATGCATGTAATTTTCTATGCCTGATTTTTCCAAAATTTGATGCAGTTAGAAAACCATTCTCATTAGGTATTTTCTGTCTTAGGTAATTCTAAGAAGAAAATCGAATAGGGAAATGCTGGATTAGTGCCTCAGGCTGTATGTCATTCTCAGAGACCAGGAAATACTTTGGGAGGCTGAATAACAAACAATCCAGTACACTTTTGTATTTTTTCAAAATTCCAGCATTTTTTAAAACATATTCTATGATTAATCTCTTTGGCTTTGAGAGGAGTATTACAGCATACAAAAAATTTCCTTAATGATTGCCTGTCACTCTGTTATGACATGTATTTTTCTTAAGTTTCAGAAACTCTCTTAGGCTGTCTTCAGATTTTTGTGCTGTTCTAGAGGCTTGCAGAATAGGTCAGCTGTACAAGAATGATGTTTTCAGTACATATAGTATTTACTGTCTGATACATGATTTTAAGGGGTGTTGGTAATTCTGGTTTTAGGATGCAGAAAAAATTCCTGACACAATTACGTTACATTACATCTAGATTGCAATGTTTTCCTTCACTCATGTTTAAGCTGTAGTTTTATTTTTCTTTTTGCTTCTATTTAGCTCTTCTTTAAGAGATTTGAATCCAGTAAAATGCTGCCACTCTTAAGCCAACTGAAGCTAGCTGTGATTGTTGATGCTCAGAGTGTGACTGATGGTGCTTAGCACCGAGCAGAATCGGCTCCCCTGCATGTGCTAAATCTCCTCATGGACTGTTTAATCTGCAAACAGAGCTGTTATCTTTCAGCGGGAGTTTTCTCTAGGTTCCATTTCTAAAAGCAACTGTGAGAACAGATAAGGAATGATACCAGAAAGAAATAAGAAATGGAAAAAGAAAGAAATGAGAACAAAAAAATGAGAGCAGATAAATATTTGAAAGAGAACAGTTATAAAACATTAAAATTGACATTCTTATTCTCCTAAATCTTACAATCACTGGAGATTTTATGTATTTCTGTTAATTTAATATATAAATTAATACATACAGGGACTTCAAATGAGCTGACAATCTCGCTACTTCAGCTAATGTGCAAACATGTGAGATGTAGTATTTACCCTGAAGAGCCTGCAAGCTACACAATGAATCTGTCAGAGAAGGTGGCTATTTCAAAAACTGATTTGTTTTGGTTTATTTTGGTTTGGTTTATTTTAAAGTGGAATGACAATGGATGCTTGTGAGTGTTTGGTTTGGGGTTTTTTTAATTGTCAGGAGGCTTTGTTTTTTCAAGTTGGAAAGATCAGAAACAAGAAGTTTAATACCAGATAACCTGCTATGGGGAGATCAGCATAGGTCTTTCATATCCTCGGTTGGTGCTTTCATGTTCATCTCCTTCTTGCTCAGTCCTGATCAAAAATAAAGAACCTGCAACTTTGGAACTAAATGTAGCTCCGAGCCTGCAAATTGTCTGCAGCTCCATTTCACTGGTCTGTGGTACTAACGTGTGACTTAAAGCTCATCAAGACAGTTTTAATTTTTTTTTTTTTTGGTTGTTTTACACTTCAAAGATTTCTTTCTCCTCACAAGGAAAAGGCTTGCCACGTGGGTGTCTTGGGGGTGAAGAGATGGCTGGTCTGTTATTTCATGCTCTCCTGGTTTCCCACCTGATGTTGGGATTCCTCCCTCAAAGGCCTGTGATTCAAGGACAACGTGAATGGATACAGGAATTTCTTGTGATGACGTGAAATTTGGTCATGATTATTCCCAAGTAACTTTAATAAAGACAGTGCGGAGGAAATGTGGTTTAACCTCTCATTGGTTTTGCCTCTTAATTTTAAGGAAAAATATTACTTCCATAAGTATAAGCAATATTTTCTTAATCAGGGAATTAAAATACTGCCATATTTGCATGTTTTATGGATCAGATATTAGGTCAGTTTGGCACTCCAGAATTACCCAAGAGTTTTGTTGTTAAATGCAGTGGAACGAGATTGAAGAGTTAAAGAGCAGATATTCTTCTTGACAAATTGCTACCTAAAGAAGCATTTTTGGACACTGAGATTACACTATACTGATTTACTGATTTATTGATTTACATTTAATTAGCTCTGGACACTCTGTACTTCCGAGGCAAGATACATGATTTAGAAAGTACCTCTACTATACTTAATCCTCTGTAAGAAAGAATAATGCAAGCCACTAAAAATAAATTAGTAAGGTATAGTCCTTCTTCAGCATCAGATCTGCTCCGTGTCATAACAGGTGAATAAAGGGGAAGATCAAGGCAGCATTGAAAAATTTTGTTAAGACAGAAAAGACACTTGGCAAATTAATCTAGGGAAGAAAAGGAAAGTACAGGACAAGGGTTTGGAAGAGGAAATTAGCGAAAGTACAAGAATATTTTTCTGTACTTTTTAAAGACTGCTTAAATGTCTATCGAATTGTTGTATGTGAATCTTGGGTTTATAGAGAAGCCTCTCTGTGTTTCCTTCACAACACAGAATAAAATACAAAATTTCCCAAATTTTATCTAATTTAAAGCACCTTTACTCAGGTAGACCTCTTATGCTTTGGCATTTGTGAAGTCAAATCTGTTGCTTTCCTTTTCCCCAAGCTCAGTGCTGGAGGCAGAGGGGTCTCCAGTGCTGAACGCTGTTCTCTGAGTGCTAGTCATCCCCATGCCAGTTCTGTTCGCTTGCATAAGATGGTTAAAATGACATTATTTTGCATGTAGAGGCTAGTTAAAAGGAATGCGAACTCCTGATTCAAGCTGTCTTGTTTGCTCAGTTTGATGAGGAGCCTGTTGCAAAAGGGGCAATGCCAGAGTTACGGAATTGAACAGTCTGCTCAGAACAACTTTCCTGACACTTTCCAGTCTTAGCAAAAAAAAAATAATAATTCCTGTCTCATTGCCACTCTTGGATGTCTGCAGTCTCATCCTGAGGAGGATATGTCATATGAACATTATTTACTTACCTGATGAAAGCTTAATGCTTCAGATGATGAAGTCTGAATGCGAGGTTTGTATTCTGTTATCAGAAAAATTATTTGTTGATTGCTTCTCTTTATTCCTTTATTTTTATATAAATGTGGTTTTTACATAATTTATGGTTTTCTGTGCAGCATTGGAGAACATGAGGTATCTGTCTTTTTAAGTCTTTTATGTGGTGTGTTTGCTGTTTGCAATATGCTATAGTTTTAGCTACCACTTACTTTGCATTGTAAGCAAGAATGTATTCTTCATAAAACTGCAACCTTGTTAAATATTTTGATAGATGATGCTTTGCACCGTGGCAGGAGAAGAGGCTAAGCGCCTGACCCGCTGGCCATTGTTCTTAGCACATTGTCAACACAGAGTCCCTCATGATGTGCATGTTCTGTTCAAAATCTGTCTTCTGATTTAATAATAAAAGAATTTTGTTAATATGTACTCTGTTCCCTGAGGAAGCGAAGTATGCAATGATTAGTAATCTCAACCATCTATAAATATTTCCTCTAAATTTTGCATTGTTTTGCAAATAGTAAGTTCCACAACATTTTTCTAATATACTTTGTTAAGTATCTTCTATTTATCTTTTGTATTTGATTCCTTTCTGCTATGTTGTTTACACATGGCTAAAATGAATTGCCTAACATTGCACATCACTTAAACCCCCTGCATTAGGCTTTGAATATGTCCACCCAGGTCAGTTCACATGCACCATTAGCCCATACATAGCAAAAGTCATTCAGATACTGGTGTTTTTCTGTTATTATTAATTATTATTATTATATAATATTTTTATAAAACAATCTTTATCATTAATTTAATATACCCAGCTGAGAAGCATTTTTGGACACCAAATAGGTTTTCATCCTTCATACAATTTATATAGTAGTTTGAAAGTTTTCAAATCAGTGCCAGAAACACAATTTCTAGCCTTTGTGAGGATAGACCTAGAAATGAAGAAGATGACATAGAATCTTGAATAAAATATTTTTAAAGCAAGTGAAAAAGTGAATTAAGTGAAATCAGAGCTTACCCACAGGCATCAAAACTGTGATTCTAGAATTTAAATTCAAGTTTAATAAAACCTTAAAATTGTGACTGGTTTTAGAACCATCTTAATAAAGGCAATTATATTTTTCACATTTTTAAAAATCATAGAATGGTTTGGGTTGGAAAGGACCTCAAAGACCATCTAGTTCCAACCCCCCTGCCATGGGCAGGGACACCCTCCACTAGACCAGGTTGCCCAAAGCCCCATCCAGCCTGGCCTTGAACACTTCCAGGGATGGGGCATCCACAACCTCTCTGGGCAACCTGTGCCAGTGCTTCACCACTTTAAGAGGAAAGAATTTATTTCTAACATCTAATCTAAATTGACCCTCCTTCAGCTTAAACCCATTAGCTGTTGTCCTGTCACTACACTCCCTGATAAACAATCTCTCCCCAGCTTTCCTGTAGGCCCCTTCAGGTACTGGAAGGTGCTCTAAGGTCTTCCCAGAGCCTTCTCTTCTCCAGGCTGAACAACCTGAACTCTCTCAGCCTTTCCCCCCAGGAGAGGTGCTCCGGCCCTCTAATCAACTTTGTGGCCCTCCTCTNGCTTGATCCCACTGTCCACATTGCCGACGAAGATGTTAAACAGTGCTGACCCCTGAAGAATGCCACCCATCACTGTTCTCCACTTGGACATTGAGCCATTGATCACAACTCTTTGAGTGCAACCATCCAGCCAATTGCTTATCCACTGAGTGGTCCATCCATCAAATCCATGTCTCTCCAATTTAGAGACAAGCATGTCGTGCAGACAGTGTGAAATGCCTTGCACAAGTCCAGGTAGATGACGTCTGTTGCTCTTCCCTTGTCCACCAACACTGTAACCCCATCATAGAAGGCAAAAATACCCTGAGTCATGCTATTAGTTGATAAATCTCAAAGTAATATTCCTGAAAATAGACTTATTTTATTTAAATACTTTGGATTGCAGTACCCAAACTGAAAAAAAAAGCAGAACCTGGAAGAAAGTGATTGAGGGTGGCACATTTATGTAAACATCAACTTTGTATTCTAAAAATACTGTTTCCATGCTGAGATGTATGTGGCAGACAATCCATTGAGTAGTTAACCTTGGCAGCACGTAGGAGTGCTTAAATGATATAGATTAATACCTCAGAAACCTTCTTTTGCATTAGACTATTTATTTATTTATTTATTAGTATCAAGCACAGAGGTTTTATTGTTGCATTTGTGTTTCAAACTGAAGAGTAGAGTGTGTGGCTCCAGGACAGGGAAATGGATACCCTCTTTTTTTGTGCTTGGGTCCTGCATATGCCATGACAATCAGACCTTTAGATGTCCATAATGCTGGGTCAGGGTGACTGCAAATAGTAATGTAGGAAAAGGCCTGGCAATGTTTATCATCTTAGGTAATCGTAAGTTACCCAAGATGTTTCTTTCACTTCAGTGCCCAGAAATCTGCAATATTAATAGCTTAGAAACTATTTCCCTTTTTTTTTTTTTGGTTGTTTAATATGAGGATTTTAATAAAATGTATATCTGTATTTAGTTTGTTTACTGTCAGTGGAAAATACAATGCCACTGTAAAGAAAATAGACAAAAAACGATAAGATGACATCAGCCTTGCTGTTGCTAAAAGCAGTGTGCAGTGGATAGGTGCCAGAGAACGTTGGGAAGGTCTCAGAGCTGTTGCCAAGGGAACTCCAAGTTGCACATTATAAACGTGCACATTATAAACGTGCAACTTTTTTTCCTGAAAAGAGAACAAATGTCTCTTGGACACTTTGGCTGGATCTTTTGCTCAGAGTTGTGGTGAAGTTTTAAGCTGGAGAACTCGAGACCAAGCAGGCTCTCGTGTTGGACCTGGAGTTAGTGTGTTTGATTCAGGATTGGATTTATTTAGATGTCAGGTAATGGCATCACCAAGGCCAGTCTTAGTTTTCTCCCTCTGAATAGGGACTAATTATTGTTGATAATTAGAGCTAAGTAGAAAACCTGAAAGATGCATTATTTCCTTCCATGTGGTTTGGGTTTGGTTTACTCTTTCTACGCCCAAGTAGTTTCATGTTTATTTCTCCTTCTGCTATTTTTTTTTTTTAAGTTCCATTTAGGATGTTCCTATTAACTTTCAACAATTCAAACATTCATTCGTCTTTTGGATGTTTGTTTTTTGGTTTGGTTTTTGTTTTTGTTTTAAGGTTTGTTGCTTCTGTTGGTGGAGACTATATCTTGAAATAATCACGGTAAAATGCAAAATGGTTACTGTGTTTATCTGACCATAGCTTAAGTTTATACTAATGAGAGAGGCTCTGTCTTAAGCTAATGGGGAGAAAGGGAGCTGTCCCTTACTTCAGATACTTGCATTGGGATGGGATGAGACACCAGCTAGTGACAGACAGGCATACCTGGCACTTGGTAAGCTTTCCTGATGCAGATGTCACCCTCAGGGTCACCTGAAACCCCATCCAAATCTTTGCACATAGCTGGCACTAATTGTTCACATCCTCTAATTTGGTGGAATTGTCAAAGGTGGCAAATATGGTGCACTAATCATGAGGCTTTCACAAATCTGAGCTTGCTTTTTGCTCATTCTGCTCTAAAATTTTAATTTACTGACCATCTCTCCAACAGTAACTTTCAACTAATTAGTGAATTCACATTGTCTAGGAGCAATTAACTGTTCCTTTGGCTTAGTAGTAGTTTTCATATTCTAGATGTGAGACTATATATGTAGGTCATTTTACACAGATCTGTGTGTAAAATATGGTTTCCCTGTATAACGAATAGAGGGATTAAGGTACCTTCAGAAGCAATGTATCCCGTTCTAAAACAGCTGGGATAAATTTTGTGGAGAGTTTCCCCTGCCACGCACACTGATTTTAGCAGAAGTCTAGATCACTAACTTATGCCGACAATTTTAACTCTGACATGTTTCTGGTCAGGTCAAATGATGCCTATCATCCATGCTGTAGTGATTCATTCACAAGTATTTCCCATTGGACGTCTTGAAAAGATTGGTACGTTAGTTTCTGGTAGACATTATTTCCCTTCAGTTAATTTTTGGGAAGCAATTAGTAAAGCAAATCTAAATTATAGCTTTCCTCATGTACACTAAGAACAACAGGTTTACAAGAGTGCCTGCAGAGCCAGTAGAATTGGAATAGAGGAAGAAATAAAGACAAGATCATAATAGAAAAGCTAACTGAAGTCTTTGTGTTGATGTTCACTGTAAAAAAGAAGCTGTAGAGATTTTCATGATGAAAATCTTGTGATTGTAGAAGAATTAAATCTTTGGATTTCTTTGTGGAGGACATGGTGGAGAATCTGTTGAAAAGAAGAATCTGTAGAAGATGTTGTGGAACAAATTGACAAAAAGTAGCAAGTCCCAAGGATGAGAGGGTGTTCAGCAAAGAGTCCTCACAGAGCTCATGGGTGAACACCTAACCACTTGCTTAAAACTGCTTTGGACTCTGAGGAGTGGAGAGAAGCAAATGTAGTGGTGTTTTTTATAACAGCCTCTTGGGTACATGTAGGGAACTACAAGCTTGATATCTCTGATCGTGCAGAGATGAGATGTAGAAGAAATTCAGTACAAATAAATCTAGTGATGCTTCTGTGGGGAAAAAAGCCAATGCTAACCACAAAGAGAATGACGGACCTGGAGCTGCTGACCATGACTGCTGGCGAGCAAGATCTAAGGGTTATGGTAGATAGTTATATGAAAGCTTCAGGTAAATGTACAGGAGTGGTCCAAAAACAAATAGAAGTGTAGAGTTTATTGGGAAAGTAATAGAAAACTAAACATGATAGCATCACTGTGCGGTTGTATCATTACACAGGGCACTTGTACATTGAATACTGTGTGCTGTCCTGGTCTTCCTGTCCCAAAAAGGAAAAAGTTCAGAAAAAGGCACCAAGGACAATCCAAGGTTGTTATGCTCATTATTATATTTTCATTTTCTAGTGTTATCACAGTGTCTACAACAAGACAATAGATCAAAGTGGACTATCTCAAAGTTAAGAAAGAGGATATTTTCTAACTGGTGTTGTGACACATAAATTGTATGATAGGAATCCTTCTTCATGTGTTGTCTAGATAGAGCTGACAATAAATAACTTCTGCAGTAGCTTCTCAACTGAAGTATTTGCAATTTCAGGTACTGTGCATCAATTTTGCTTTATCCTAAACATGTTATCACAGCCCTCTCCTGCTGTATGAGTAGAGGGTCTCTAAGAACCTTGCATATTTCAAGCATAAAGCTTCATTTCATTAATTTGGCTTACAAAAAGAGTTTTCTCTAGGATTGTGAGCTTTTAAATATCTGTGTTTGCACAACTTTATAGCAAGAGAGGTCTTGGGCAGATAGTGGTGGTGGTGTGTGCTTTTAAAAAGTCTGGTTTTCCTTTTAGCTGTAAATTTGCTGTGAAAAGAACAAGGATCAAAACAGCACTTTATTGTCTATAGCAGCACGTTGTTAGCAGAACACCTCGGGGCAGGGGAGATGTGATTTTCTACTTAATAGAAGCACCAGCAGGCAGAATTCTCAATCTGGTTGGTTTGTTTGTTGGTTTTTGGTTTGTTTTGGGTTTTTTTTTCTCCTAGAATGTTTTCATCAGGCATAGGAAATGTAATAAGCAATTACTAACAAACACTGTTTTAATTGTTCATTTTAAACTTCTGAAATAGGTGAAAGACATGGTTTAAGTTTTTTCTTTCTTTGGATAGTCAACAAGAAATCTACTAACTTTTTGTTGTTGTTTTCATTTCTCTGTAATTCCTTTGTCCCTGAGAAACATGTAAAAATGTGAAGAAATATGTATTCTCTAGATGAAACATGGTATAGTGAAGGTTGCAAAATGCTTATTTTAACTCTGGCTTATATTCTTATAATGATAAACCATAAAATTATAATGAGCTGATATGCTCCTATGCATGAGTACTTTCTGAACATTTGTTTTGCCTAGAGCCAATTCCCAGCACAGGAAAAAAAATAAGAATAACAACAACAAAAAACATATTTAAGCATACTGTGTTTGAGGTAGATGCATTTTTGAAAGACATCTCAGTGAACCGCTGGAAATCATTGGCCAATCACCTGAAACATAAGTTTGCTGAAGTGCAAAATCAGCTTCTGACAGAAATGTCCTACCCTTCATGGGAAGTAATTTATTTCAGTTTATTCAGTGAGTTCTGTTCAATGATTTGTTCCCTAAAAGTTAACAATTTGAAATTAGAAAAGCCTGAAAGTTGGCCTTATTTTTAATTTTCAGTTATGGTTAAAATACAGTGAGTGAGGGTACTGCTTACTAGTTCTAAAATTTTAAAGACTGAGCTAACCAAAATCAATCTATTTAAATTGCAAAATATATATAGTGCATCCTTTCATTTGAAAATATTTTATTTATTTGTGTAACTTTTGCTAGATTTTTAACGTCTCTACTGCATTTACGTGTTTAGATTAAATGAGTGAGAATCATTCCACCTAGCATTAGCTGTTGAATTACAAGCAAAAGTTTGCCTTCCCTTTTTAGTCAGTGGGATAACCATTTCAGATGGTAAATCATCTCATCATTAAAAAGAGGAATCAGTGAAGTTGCCTCTTATCTCCACTGACTGCAAACAGCTTCAGTTACTGTCTGAGGCTAGGTGCTTAACTTTTAGATGAATGAGGTTAAGTGAGATTACTCCCCGACTAATTTTTTTTCTTTTCTGTTTAGCTTAAACTGAGATACAATTTTCCATCCATATGCGTTGACCCAAATAAAGAATAAAATTTAACCATTAGCTAGTTAGAAAGAAATACTCCACTATATTCATACTTAAAAGTAAAAATTAAGAATTTGAATAAATTTGTAAAAAATGACACAATTGTATTGGTCATTGTTTATGGATACATTGTGTCTAATGCTCCTTGGTTGCAAGAGAGCTGAAAAATTATACCATCCAAAAAGACTCAACTTTTCTTTAAAGAAAAAACCCTACAAATGAAAAACAAGATTAAACTTGAAGATTTAAGTCAAGCTCTTCTGCTTACTGATTTAACTCCTGATTAAATGTGGTGATTCCAATCATTTTGATTTAGATCTTTACACTCTGACATACAGTGAATTGTCCCATTAATTTTAATGAGTCTATTTCATGTGCAAAGCAAAGCACCTGCGCAAGTCTTGGCAGGGAGTAGTCCTTGGAGCATAAGGTTTCTGTTTTAATTATTAGCGACTCTTGTTTTTAGTGTTAGTTTATAGTTTCTTATTTTCTTTAAAGATATAACATGTAAGTTAACCACTTCATCCACAAATTATACCTCAGAAGTGGGACTGTTGAAGAATTTTCTAAATGACTGAAGTGAGTCACAAGAAGATTTTGCTCGGTTCCTTCAACAGCTTGTCTGTGAACTAGACAGAACTTAAGGAAAGATGAGAGTAAAGAAGTAAAGCATTTGTGCTCTTATAAACCTGCTTCTTCTAAGCCTGTTAAACTGGAGAGTTTTGTTGTTTGGGTTTTTTTAACTTCTGTAATTTTGGTACCCGAAGTGCCAGTACTAATGGCTGTGGAAATTGAAGTTCATGCCAGGATTGGAAAGCCAAATTAATTGACAGGTTATCTGTATTGTATTTCTGATTCAAATAAATTCAGTAATATAGTGCATTTTGACATATTTTCCTACTGGATTTCAAAGGTCAAAGGACTAAATTGATGACAGCTGACAGAATTGTGTTTTGTCAATATGCTTGCTAGTACTCCTAGCAAACTTACTCAACTTGTAAGTCAAAATTCATCTTCTGAAAATGTCAACTCGTTTAAGAAACCTTCAACAAATGCATTCACTTGTAGCATGGTACTGAAATATTTAAGGTTAGCCTTTTCATGCTGGCAGCGAGTAATCTAACACGCTAGTTTATTATTCCTCTGAAAATAGGGGCATATGCAAGAGCAGGAATGAACAGATCGCTTTAGCAGAAGTCCAGACATCCGGTAGGGAAATGTGTAATAGTATTCTCAAAACCTTATGTTTAAAATGTAGGTCAGGAAAGGAGAAGTAAGAACAGAGAAGAAAAGACATCAGTGGTTTAGTGTACATGTAAAAAGTAAATGAAAAGCATCAGGTAAGGTTCGGCTAGACAGGCTTCCATCACTGGGCTGAGGAAGGCTGCAGGATGTGTGCGTTCAGTATGTCAGCATGACTTTATCAGAAAAAAGAAAAAGCGCCTCTAGGTCTTAAACTGATACAAAATAGATGTTTTCATTATAGACAAACGGGATTTTACAAACTTACTGATATCTTGGTGTGGCACCTGGTATTCTAAATGTTAGAAAAAGCAGCTTGAACTGTCAGGACTTTGAAGCAGAATTTTTTTTTTTTTAAATGCAAGAAAGGTAATGGAGCTTTTTATTTTATTTTATTTTTTAAACTGTCATTTTTTTTATGATACACCATGAGCAACCATTCTGAAAACAGTTCTAACAGAAGTTAATGTTTCATTCGCAGCCCACCCATGTGAATGAATGGGTCTTTCTCAGCTCTTGGTTCAAAAGGCGGCAGCAGCTGATGTGAGGAGCTATATTTTTGGCACCCAACTCTGCTTTGTGTGTGCTGCAGGAAGCAGTCATTCCCCTGCCTTGCCATCCTTCAGCAAGCTCAGGGCATGCAGCAGTGCTCTGCCCTGCTTATTTTTACTTGGTGACAGCACTTCAAGTGACTGAAAGAAAGAGAGGAGGGAAATGGTCCTCTTAGTTATTTTCTTATAAATCCCCAAAATGTTCGATAAAGATAGTGTGATGTTTAGAGAACATGCGCTGTTGAAGTGTGAGAATACCTTTAATTACCAGTGGTGTGAGATGAACTACAGAGCTTCCTCCTGCAGCACTCCTGCACATGAGGAGCAACGTCACCGCTCCTACATGCCAGTAAAGGTCCTGATTTCATGAGACATTTCTGTTTGCATTTATGCCGACTTCGCAACCTTTTAAGCCTTGTTAAAGAACATAAGAATTTCCTGCTAGTTAATCTCCAGCAGTTACAATCTGAATATGTGTATGTATTTGTGTGTGTGCACTTGAAATGCAAATCTATTCTGTGGGTTTTAGAATCCAGAGGTTATTTTATGTGACCAGCATTTAAACACTGTTATGCTTGAGCCTCGCTGGAGTTGGCAGCATTACAGGTGTTATTTTATGTGACCTGCATTTAATCACAGATGATCTGTGAGTCTTGTTAAACATGGTAGCATTACAGAGATCGTATTTTCACATTCTCTGATGTAGTAACAAGAAACCTTTGTGCCAGTGGGACATACACTTATGTTTCCTGATTTCCTACATCTAGCTAATTAGTTTATCCTGGAAATTTCAAGGAGAGGGTGCTTCCATTCCCTGTCAAACTCCTCCTCTTTCAAAAATCAGAATGCAAATGTTTTACTTTTGGAGCTGATCTAGATGCAAAGAATCTCTCTCCGTCTCTCTTCTCTCCTCCTTTTTTTCTCCCTCTCCCCTTATATATGGCTGAAATCTGAAAAATTCTGTTATGTAAAATATTTTTTACATCTGACATGTCTAAAAAGAAGCACACATTTCTCTGAACACTTCAGAAAATACAGAAGTATTTTTAACTGTTTACTTGTTATATTTTGTTAATTATTTTACAGATAATATTTACTTTAGTTCATGATGGCAGAAAAAGCCCAACATTTTCCCTTAAAAAAGCTGTGTTACCTGCTCCTACTTAAACAACATGAGGATTGCAGTAGGAATGTTACGGTATTTATGTATTATACTGTACTGCTGAAGCTGCAGTTGACACCAAGGTTCACTGAGGTTTTTTATGATTGTCTGTCACAAGTCAAGCTTGATATTATCTCAATAATTATCATGCTCCAAAGGTTTACACCAAGGCTACACTCCACGAACAAAGGCATTTAACAAGTTCAGAAAATCCTAGGGCCAAATTTACACTTGAGAAGAAGCCTGAGTCTTGGTGGCAGATGCCATTTAGGTGGATGGAGTAGGACCTTTCACACGTTGGGGTCCTTAATAGCTAATTTAACAGTGGTGAGTAGCTGTCAGCAACAAATTTTGATGAAATTAGCCTCTCTTTCTCAGTTCAGAAAAGCTTGCTGACTTGTTGCTTAACCCTCTGGGCAAGAGGTTTAAATATACTCACCAAATGTTTTTAGAATTATTACATTATGTGGCTCAACAACATGTATTGCAAAATCAGAATGTGTTGCTTATCTGTATTTGATCAGAGAACTTGTATAGCGTTTAATCAGATCTGTACCGTGGTTTATACCCCCTGTAAAATGAGATTGGGAAGCTTTATATTTCTGTTCTAAGTATGCACTATAAAAAGGCTTTATCAACTATATATTGCAAAGCTTTTAACATCACTGGTCTGCATTTTTCAGCACAAACAAAACGTGCTTGAATTTTTTAGAGTAGTCCACATTCATACTTGTTCACACATTTTTAAGTCTTATCAGGAGAAAAAAAGAATTGGTTTTAAGGGCATAACAATGAACACAGCTTTGATCTTTGGTCATGGAGTAGTCTTTTCTGGCAGTAAATGGTTTCTTTCTTTTTCGTATTTCTTTCACTGTTAGGGGTGGAGCGAAAAGGGTCAAGGCATGTTTCCAGAACCTGCTCCAATAATTAATCTTATTTATTGTTTTCAATATTTTTCTACATATTCTTTATTTGACTTTACATACTTTACAGCTAATAAAAGCTTGTTAAACAGCATTTGACAAGCTAAATTAAAGTTTCAGCTAGGGTGTATGCAGAGTACTTCATACTTTCTCAGGTAACAACAAAGAGTTGTTGTTGAGAGTGGGAGTGTTCATCACCTGTCCACTGCCTGAGGTACTCCTCTGTGTGCGTGTCTGTGCATGCACGTGAGCGTGTTTGCATTATGTCTAATATCTGAGAAGTAAGAGTCATAATGACCCTTCCTAAAATGCAGACAAGTGTTTGAAATTATTATAGATCTCTTCTTTTAAGACAATTACTTGCTTCTATTAAGGTACAAACTGCTTCAGAGTGGATAAGAGCTTGGAGATGAAGAGGGGGAATTAAAAAATTGCTTAATCTTATGCAGTCTTCCCCCCCCCCGCCCCCCCAAATAACAGTATTAATGAATCCATTGCTTTATTATGTCTTACTTGCCTCAGTAGTTGTCACTACATACACTTGTATCATCCTTTAGCAGTGGCTTTTTATTCCAGCTGGATACAAAAAGAGCTGCTACTTTTTGTGAAGAAGCAAGAAAAGAAGCAAGACCAGTTACTTACTTCTTTTTCGAGCTCCTTTTTCCACCAGGAACACTCAGTTTTAAGTTCCAAAAAGCTTCCAATGTGGTTTGTTGAAGTCATCAGGAGGACCCCATGCCAAGAAGCATTTTTGTTCCTTAGTGGGGAAAATTGACCAGAAGCATACAAACACTAGGAAAAAAAAAAAAAAAAAAAAAA
>VXBL01005533.1:167701-196342 GCA_013400195.1 Aramus guarauna
GTGAGGAGAAATAGGTGAGAAGGGAGGAAAGAGAA
The DNA here is from genome assembly GCA_013400195.1 of Aramus guarauna. NCBI lineage: Eukaryota > Metazoa > Chordata > Aves > Gruiformes > Aramidae > Aramus > Aramus guarauna. Next base: position 167,737 of record VXBL01005533.1, read on the forward strand.
GAAACAGAAAATAAAGACTCAGAAAGAGAGAGGAAGACGGATGAAAAGAAAGCATGGCAGGAGTTGTCCTATGTAAATGGTAGGCAGGGGCATCGTCTGTCAACCCACTGTGGCCTCCACTGGAGACAGACCAGCCGGGCTGTTTACGTGTGAGGATGGCTGAATTCAAAGCACAGCTAAACCAGGCCCTCCTCTGAACGAGGAAAGGGTGGCTGCTTTTACGCACATCTATGTTTCCATGAATCAATCGTATCTATGTACCGTATCTGCATTTTGATGTTAGCAGCAAAGAATGATTATTTTTAATGATGCTTTTTATTAAAATTAATTCAACTTATCAAAAGAAAAATTAAAAAATCAGTTATATTTGTATGTAGCAAGTCAGCAATGGAATAATCAGCATAGACATGTGGACTTTCAGTGAATGAAGTGACAGAAGGAAAGTGAGATCACCCCCGCCAAGAGTGTGATATAAGTGTTTCTATCCTAATTTTATATCAAAATTGGGAACTCGACTCTTAACATACTCTGTTCTTACATTTGATACACTGCCATTTTTCTCAGCTGCACTCTCAGAATTTATAGAAGACACCTTTGCTTTAAGCAATGCGTACTGAATAAAAAATTTATCTTTTTGTTGTTGTTGTTGTATCACTGCTATTTACTATTACTTGATTTGCTTGATGTTATTCAGCAGGATCACCTGGAGATGCAGACAAAGCTGTGAGGAAGAAAACAGGAAAGACACAGAACAGTTTCAAAGATGGGATGTCACCAAGAGAAACAGGAGGCCCCGTGAGAGTAGTGGGATTGCTAATAACGGGGAAATGTCAACCCCGATCCAGGTGGGCTAACAAGATCATAAGGCTTACGATTGAAAGAGAGAGAAAGTTTAAAAGTGCCTCTTGACCCAGGAGAAAAGAGAGCCAGCCAAAACTTCCGGAAAAGTTTCTCTGACAAATTGCAGAAAAACTGTTGCAGCAGGGTCGTGATTCTTTGACTTTTTATCTCAGCTGCATTGCAATGAAAGGACAATATTTAAAGAAGAACTTACAGCCTGAGTCATTAAACACATTCCTCGTTTCTTTGGGAGTTAGGTATGCTGTACACGGAGTCCTCTAAATATTTCTGAGGTTCTGAGGTAAGTGGCTTTGTAGGCCACTTACTGTTTTAATCCTCATTGAGCAAATAACTAATATATTATTTTGGTGAAGCACTTTTAGTATCTTTGAAAATCTTTGTGTTCCAGAGCGAAGGTTTTTTTTTGTTTCAGGTACAGTATCTGTGGGGCCTGTCTTATTTTCAGGAGTAGCGAACAGGAATTTTTCCTGATCCAAGCCAAGAAGAATCAGATCATAAGGGATCTTAGCTCAGAGAGAGGTGGAAGAGTCCAGGCCTACCAACATGATAGGGAGAGAGTGAAGGAATCTAAATTAAAGTTGTGATATAGAGAACAAAGCGCGTTGTTACTTACATGTGAGTAAACTGGAGAAGGAGCATGCTGATGACCTCTAGAAAGAGATGGGCAGTATCTCTGGAGAGAGGTCATGTCTTGAGAGAGACAGGGCGGCACTTACTAGAAGAACCCATCACTTGAGCTCTCTTGATTTCAGCTGTTCAGCATGTAATGCATTGAACAAGCCCGTTCATAAATACTAAAGATCTTCTCTGTCCCAAATTTTTTTTAGCTTCATTTAATGGCTTAAGCACAGTGTTCAGGAATCATCAAAGAATAAGAGCACTGCACTTTGGGAAATATTAGATAAGACAAACCTGTCGGCATGGCTAGTTTCCTGCATCGGCCCTGCTAATTTAATAGTGCTTTTGAACATTGGAAGCACAATTTGTGTTTTCTTTGCTTTGGCTTAGTTCCAACCATCTGAGAAATGTAGTGCTTTGCTCTTTTAAATGTATTAAACTATTCTTGTGGAGTGAATTATGTTGATAGCTTGTTTTCTTGGAGGAGAATGCAGCAATAAAAATGATTTGTGAACTTTTTTTAAAAAAAGATGGACTTCAGACATCCAAGAAACCAGGATTTGTCCAACATGAGTCCCTTTCACGTGCTCAAGTAGACTGCCATTAACCTTTACCACTGTTCAGTTTTTTGTTTTGTCATGCATTGTCTTTTTTTTACATCCATTCTTAATGTGGTGTTTAAAAAAAAAAACAAACTGAAAAATATGGTAAGGACATCTGAATCACTTCATATTCTTATAAACTGATCTTTGGGACTTGTGTGAAGGAGAAAAATGCTGTTAATATATGTAGAATTAATTCTGATGAATTATTCAACGTGTAGGAATATAGTGTATAATCTCTGAATAAACCTCCCATCTTAAAGCCTTCAGTTCTTTTGGGACTGAACAATGCTGGCTGATAGTTCTGAGGGCTGTAATACATTCTGATATGTCCTGTCTCGTTCTAGTACAGGTAAATTAAAAGCAAATTTATTTCTAATTAGCCAGATGGATTGCTCAAAGGATGAGGTCTGCTAGGTAGTGTTCAAGATTTTCATTTCTTGTGATCTGAAGTTGGGGTTATATGTCATTGATTATTTGAATATCTGGAAAATTAAGAAAGCCTTAAGCAAATGTAATGGACAGTCTGAGAAATGATGGTAGGTTATGCTCAGAGCCACTGTAAGATAGATGTTCACCACAGTGTGTTTTGGCATTTAAACAAAGATGTGTTTTTTTCTCTTTATTCTGAGGAAAAAGTTAGTAAATGCCAGATTATCAGAGCTTTCAGAGCTTACATGGGATGCAAGTTCCTTGGAAAAATCTATTTTGTATTTTACCCCGCTTGTTTGACTTTTTTTTTCTTTTAACTTGACTTGAAAACATGGCAATGCCATCTCACTGGGATACAAAGCCCAGTTTGGTTTGTGAGTAAACCAGGCAGCTCAGAACAGAAACACAGTGCAATATGCTAGGGTTTGGCTTCAGTTAATCTGCCGTGGTTCATGAAGGAAATTTCAGAAAGGTCACAGAAATAAATATGCTCCAATGGTGATGTCATCATAAACTGTGGTAGTTGAGACACTTCTGGTAAATGGAGACTAATTACATTGTGCAGAGAACTGGTAAGACTTTTTTTCTGCAGTACTGCACAGAGCTTTGGTCTTCTATCTTCTGGAGGGATTAACTAAAACTGGAATAGGCACTGAAGGAAAAGCAAAATTAGAGAACTGTTCAAAGAGAGGGGACTAGGAGGTCTTGGCTTATTTAACCTGAAATGAAGGCTGAGCTATTTGCTTCATGTATGCTTAGCAGGGTAAATAGCATAGAGGAGAAGACCTATTTAAACTAAAGAATAGTACTGGCACAAGAATAAATACATATATACTACTAATGAATACATTTAAGTCAGAGTTTAGGAGAAATATATAAGAAGTTTTTTGATTGCTTTCTGCTATGTTAGTAAGACCAAACTACTGATTGACTATCAATATGATTCAAATTATGAAGGAGCTTGTGAATCATGGAGGTATTAAGTTTTCTGCATTAGTGAATAAGATAAAGAGAGAGATGTATACCTTTGGGCCATCTGTATTATTGAGTTGGACACTCAACTGAATATATTAGGCTTGAGATGTTTTCTGTAAGAGTTTGCTGTTATATCAGAATTACCACAGATTTGCTTTACCTGAGGTCTAAACTCTCTTTTATTCCTGCTATGAGTCTGTTGTACACTTTAAAGCCACCTTTCTGTCTTTATTCTGTGCCTCTTCTTATGGTATCAAAGTGCCTTTCAGAAACATGTTGACTAATGTGATTATAATGTCATATGAATGATTCTTTCTCTCTTTCTCACAGTCTTCAGGAAAAAAAGCTGTGATGCACACACACACAGACACACAAAAATATATGAGAAGACATGCTGATAAAATGGACTTTCTCATAGCATATGTGGGCAAGGTGCTGAGATTAAGCAAACTTTCATCCCATATTCTTGTATTGAAATCTGGTTCTGGTCAAGCTGTAGGAGAAGAGTGTGGAGGATCCTGACTGCTTTCCTCAAAGCAGCGCCTGAGAACTCCAGCAATCATTAAGGGTCATTTTTTCAAAGGCAGAAGTGTCAGAGGATGCAAGCAGGCATACTGGGACTTTCAGAAGCATTTTTGTAAGCCTTTTATTTCAATCAGCTGGATTTGAGCACTAAAAATCAAGCAGTGGTCTGCCTCATTCGATATGTATCTAATTTGGAAAATTCCTCCCTGAGATCCTTGAAGACAATAAAAACAGTCTGACATGATATTATATAAGGAATCAGATCATGAAAGGATTAATGCTTGTAAACTTCTGAATGGCTGGGGGTGTTTTTAAAAATTATACGTTTGCATGTGACTTAGCTTGATGTTGCCTGCTGGTATAACTGTAGTCAAAAGGAAGGTGTTTGCAGCAACCCATATTGCAGATGAAATGCAATGTTTGCACTCACAACAGCTGTAATCTCTTGAGAGTGCATAGTTTCATGTTTCTGTGGGTTTCAGTGCTGTGTAAAGCAGAAAGACTAAACGTATGCATTGCTAAGTCCAAAAGGTTATTTGTCAAGATGGAGAACAGTCTCCTAGGCAGCATCAGTGGAAGGACGTGTGGCTCCCAGAAGGCAGTACAGAAAAACATGGCACATTGAGAATCAGGTGTATGCTTAAATCCCACACTGACTCAACCAGTTTTTTTGAAGGATCATGACAGCACTTAAAAACAAGCATCAGAAGAACAAACTGTTTGTGAGCGTGCTGTTTAAGACTATCACAACTGCAATTGTCCTTCCTGGTTTCTGTACATTTTGGGCATATATTGCACAGTCATCTGTAGCTTAGAGCAGGAGCGTTAGAAATAATTTCCTAAAAAGCAAGTTGAAACAAACTGATGTAGTGGTAGGAAAATCAAGGTCCTAGTCAACTGCAATAACAAGATTTAATAAAGCACAAGGCTTCATGGAGAACGCTAACTCCTCTGTAATTCAAAGTTAACTAGTACAGCTGGCAGTGACTTCATCCTGAGCTCAGACATCTGCATGTCTAACTGCAATGGCATCTGCATATCTTCTGGGAGTATGCAGGGTTAGACTTAGAGAGACAGTAAGTGCTGGTACTTAAAAGAGTAATTTGGATAGCACTAGGGAGATATAATACTCATTGAATGAAATTAACTGAGGGGCAGAGTGGAAAAAAATGCTAACTCTCTTCCTAAAATATGAATCATTCTGTCCAAATCTGACCAGTGACAGCATAAGCCAAAGTGATACTTTTTCATTAACTCTGTTAATTGGTTTTATATTCAGTGAATGGTGGATATAACTGCAATTGTATCAATTGAGCTTGGCAAAACTTACACTGCAATTGATACTAATTGTCACACTTTTTTAGCACATTCCATGAAGTTGCCAAAAATCAAATGGATGTAAATTGAATTATCTTCTATTTCTAAATCTGTGATCTCTAAGTCAAGATATTTTAGTAGGTAAACGTGCCTTTCTGCTGCTCCTCCCTTAAATAAAAGGCACTTTAATTTCTAATGCTGTCAAACTAGAAATGCTCACTCCACTGGAATTTGGAGAAAATAATTCAAAGTGGTCAAAAAAAGTCAAAAGTGTCAAGAGACGAAAATCCACTAGATGTGAGGTGAGGTTCCCTCTCATTCTGTAGTTTCTCATTCCTGTTTTTAATGAAATCAGACAGGTTATCACATTTCCTTTCAATGTGAAATTCTGTGAATCTGCTGGATAAAGTAGTATTTGGGCAAGGCTTAGCAATTGTGTGCAAATGTAAGTCAGCTCAGCAAAAACGTGATAATTGAAACTGAGATTGAATCCACCATTGCTCTGCAGATGGTGTTTAAGCAGCCTGACTCAACACGTGAAATAAGTGAAAGTATTCTTTTTTTCTTAAAAAAAAAAAAAAAAAAAAAAAAAAAAAAAAAGATAAAAAAAGCACACCAAAATACTTATCTGCCATCCAGCTCAGTAGAACATCTTTGAAGCAAGAGGAATTTCACTGGTTTCCCAAAGCGATACAAAGCAGTCACAAGTTAGTCCCCAAAATGTCTCTCCATCCTCATGTCTCCAAACACATTTAGTAGGTGATACCTTGGGACAGTCAGGGTATATTTGCTTCATTAGGTTAGAACAACACATGGAAGACAAATTCATGTCTTATTAAATTAATTGAAAATTCTCATTAACTTCAGCGAAATCAGTGTATGGCATTTCAGAGTAAATTGTCAATCGAGCAGCAGTTGCAGGTCCAAATTTGTGTCTGTAGATTGCACACAGATTTGAATCTATTTTATAATTTAAGGAATCCCTGTAAAATCCAAGGGGATAGATATATCTACTATAGCATTCAAAGCCAGAAGGACATTGATGCTGGGTAGCCCATTATATTGGTCAGGTAATGTTCTGGTTAGTTGAAGAAGCAGCAGAGCCCCTTACGCTCTGATCTTGAAAAGCAACATTGTGTAGCTAAAATACTTCACAGTAAACTAAATCATCTGCGTATAGAATAATTTTATAAATTGTGCTATCTTACTCCCTTTATGCCTATTATACTGCAGTTAATCACCCCAAGAAAATGCCCCACTGTTACAAAAAAGGCCTCGTCAAACAATTCATCTTTCTTCCACCTCGCTCAGCAGCTATTTTGAGGTTTGAAATAAGCTTTTGTCCTCAGTTGTATGTCCGCTAATGTCAATAACAAAATTACTGCTGACCTCACAGAAAGTAAAACAAAGTCCTTAAGACTTCCCAAATGCTGGGTTCTTGTAGCAGTCACAGATGTTATTTTATCTCTGCTTTATTATGTTATATAATTGACAACAGATAAGTGTTAAGGCAGCTGTCGCTGCATGGTGCAGTTACACATGTGCTTCCAAGTTCTTTTCCTTCATGTGCGATCTAGTGCATGGTCCTGGGAAGTACATGCTGCAGCCCTTGTCTTCTGCTTCATTAGACTTGGCAGAAATAAAAGTACTTAGAGAGAAAGTTATATGACCAGCACTAGAGCCTGCTGCTGGCCTTTCATCAGAGCCTGTTTCAGAAGCAGAATTTCTCCTGCAGAATGGTCTACTTCTGTTGAGATGAAAGAAGAGATCATACTGCCTGTCTTTGGTTTCAATCAGATGCACTTAGAATATACTTACAGAGTAGAAGATGTTCACAGCAGAGTTAATCTGGCAAATTAGTGCCTGGGTTAGACTAGTCTAGGTGTGAATTTCCTATATAAAAAGCTGTATTAGAGCTGTTTTATTCAAATGGGCATTGCATTCTCTCCTGTGAAGCAGTGAGGTGCATAAGGGAATATATCCCATGGTTCTCAGAGCTGCATTCAACTGCATGCCTTCAATTTAATTACTTCCTAACGTAAAGTGGAAAAGATATTCTGCTCTTTCCATACCCTAGCAGATGTGAGCCTAACCCATCAGTGCAGTCAAGCCATTTCCTTCAGTCTGTAACTTCTTGATTTCTGTCTGCGGCCTGTCTTCCCACCAGTAAAGTGAATATCAGTGACGACTGCTATTTTGGGAAACACTGCCTATTATCTTCTGCCTCTTACTAATACTATGAGTTGCTCTCTGAAAAGTTGTAATCATACGTATACAAGTTACAATATGATGGCAGAATCATAAACTTCGTGTCTGGAAGCCAAAGAACCTGTTAGACACCAGCAATTACATTGCCATTTCTGAGATTGTCACATGCTGTGATAATAAAGGACAAAAGCAGGGAAACAAAACAAATAACCAGAAAGTGCACCTGTGGTTGGTTACTCGGGGACGGTCTAGGTCTGAAAATGGGTTGCATACCTATATCTTCAGTGTGCAGAAACCTGTACTGAGAACGTGGTTGTGACCATGGATATGGAGCACAGCCCTGGTGTGCTGTATGAGTTTGCATTTGAGACAAGTGGGTTTATAAGTTCTTATTTTGGGACTTTATTAAAAGTTTCTTTATTAAAAACAATTTCTTTATTCTCTCTCAAACACTTCTCCTCTGAGAGAATGAATAGGAAAATACTTAATTAAAAGTCAGAATGACAGGCGGGTCAGAGAACATAAAGCCCCGTAGCGCAATGCCCTCATACGTGACCTTGCACTGGCGCTGCAGTTACGTACAGGCTGTGGCAGAATGGGGCTCAGGGGATCGCCCTGGTTGCCTCTCCCCGAACCACAACTGTCCCAGGGCTGCAAGGATTGCTAGCAGCAAGGGAAGCCATCCTAACAGGCTGGGTCTTGACCAGGACCAGCGCATCTGCAGTGCTGTGTCCGGCTGGCTCCTGGCCGCTGCGTGCAAACAGCTGTCTGCAGACTTTACAACGCCAGTGGCAGTTCTGCTCCTTTATCGCCCCGTCCAGCTCAGGGTAGTCTGTTAGTAGCTTTCCCGTGTTGAGCATGGTTTCTGTTGCAGCCTCTGGTGCTTTTAACTGACAAAGTCCTTCCACTCTTCAAACTGCCTTTATTTTTATGCAAAGAGAAGAGATACTTGCATCCTGCAAATACATTGTTTTTTCTGTTTGAGAAAGAAGAGAGGAAGCAAGAGAGAAACACCTTCTCCCTGACTTGCTCAAAAGGCAACTGCGAGTTTTACCCTTGTAGTCATGAATCCCTAACTTTCTCCAGCTCTGATCCTCGTTCTTTTCAACATTTTAGTCAGTAAAAATGTACTATGTGATTTATACTAAAGAAAAAACAATACAATAAAGATGGGATATTAGGTACTTTGATGTATAGCCTGAAGAAGTCAAGGTCCTTTATTATTTGTGGTTTTGTTGGCAATAGAAAATAGGAACTTGCTGGGAGATCCTGGAGTAAAGACTGCAGTGGAAGGTCATCTGTCTATGCCATAATGTTCCTCATCTTGTGATGTGTGGTTACCAGGTTAAAGCAGAAGGGGCCCTTGAGCTGCAAGGAGAAAATGGAAAACCTGCTTTGCCTGGGAATTTGGTTGCACGTTCAGAGTTCCTGCTTCATCAGATGATCTCTTGCATCATTACCCAGCAATGAGCTAAAATTAAGGCCAGGATAAACAGGATGTTAAAACAAAACGCTGCAGCATACCAGCATTACAGATGTCTGTGCAGTCCACACCCCTCTTCTCTCCAAGCAGCTGGATACAGGATCTTTAGGGCCAAGAGTATTCTGGATGTAAGACTGCCTCAATGTGTTAGTGCCTAATATCTGTATTGCTTCTGGAAATGCTCGAGGGCTGATACCAGAGGGAAGGGAAAGCGTGTTGTCTCTCGTGTACGTCTGAATGCTCCTGGACAGTACTAATTCCTTCTCTGCCTGCATGCAGAAATGAGTACCAAAATAAAGCCCTGGTTGCAGTTGTACCTCTGCCCCTGTTTGGATCACAGCTGTGTGCAGGAAGGGGAGCAGGAGACGGGCAGGGCCAAAGGCAGAAAAAGGTCTTCTAATCTCAGCTGAAGTGGTACCTCAAAAATGTCACCTCAGAGTCTGCAGAATTTCTGGATTAGAGTATTGCAAACGTATTAAGAGGTGGTTTTAGTAAATGTGTAAAATTTCTGTGGCTACAGTAGATTATTATTTCTGCCTAATCCAGGAGCTGCCATGAGCCAAGTTGCTATTTAATGAGCCACTATTATAGGCTCTCACAGTTAGTAATGGGCTGCATTTGTTTTCAAAGGGCTCCATTACTTTTGAATTAGGATAATTATTTTCTTTTAATTTCTTGAATGACTGGTATTATTTTATTCCATGCACTTCTTTTCAATGTAAAAAGCTAAAATAGATTAATTCAAAGTTTATTTATTAAAAGATGCCTTCAGGTTGAGCAACAATACAGTCTGTTCCAAGAGGAGAAAATGGTTATGGTCAGCTTAGCCTCCTTTGCAGGTAGAAGATGATAGGAAAAACATTGCTTCCTAAGATACAGAATGCAAGTAAGACAACCGCGTGGAAAATAAAATATTAACAGTAGGGTTGTAAGATTGCGTTATTTTGATTATATTTTCTAGGTGAACCTAGAAAAATATTGCTTCTCTTTAGAAATGCATTAAAATTAACCATAAATCAAACAAGGTGGCAGGTAACTTTCCTGATCTTACAAATGGTAAGAGACATTTATATAATTTCCATTTTACATTTTAGAATGATTACCATCCTGATCAATCTTCTGCAGGGCAGTATTAATGTGAAGATCTCCAGATATTTGAAACTAGAATTGTTTTAGGTCACTGGTCAGCGTGCCCATGGTGAATGCACTACATTCATTGAGGGGGTATATAAAGCAGTGTAAAAGGTTCCCTTTTCTATCCCAGCTGGTATAACTCCACTGGCTTTCTTTGAAGTACTTCTCTTGGCAAGAAATTGTCAGTGAATCACTCTCTCCATTGGTCCCTAGTTTCTTCTTTGATATTTCTTCATGAAACAGCAATTAATGCTGGCAGTAGAACTGAGCAGAGGCCTTCCCATGTTCTTAACATATCCTTTGGGCATGAATGAAAGAGGCAGCAATCTACTTGTAAGGCTGCATTCTTCTTTGGAGAGCGTAGCACAGTTTCTTTTAGAGTGAGAAATTTACTTAATTTTCCATTGCAGAGATATTTTGAAGAGATAGGGAAATGTCTGTAATCTGTAGCCTCACATCTGAGTTACACCAGGGATTTACTTGACTCAGAACCTAGTGTATAAAGACACCATTATTTCAGCAATCAGAGGAACTAAGATGCTTTAGAAAATACTAGTGCTATTAAACCATCACTGAAAAGTAGTTTGTTAACAACAATTCATTGTATTGGATCTCACAATGTATATTCACTCTTCAGTAAGTTGCATTTAGAAATTAAGATTTACAGCGCTTTAAGATTTACAGCAGAGCATTCTGTATAGCTCTTGACAGCGCTGCCAGCTTACCTGTAGGACTGAATTTCACAGACTGACGTGGTTTGATATCATCTCACAAAACACTATCTCCAGGTAAAATTGGGAAGAAAAATGCAGCACTTATATTCTGAAAAAATAATAAAACCCAAGTGATAAAACCTGGAAAATATTTTATGTGACCACTGGATTATTATTTTGCACATGTGATTGTTTATTTTTACAGCTATGGTCTCTATAAATATTTTCGTGGGAAGGAAGCGCTTATCCACGTATTCCCTAGAGTGTAAGGAAGTGGCCACACACTCGTGAGAACTTTGTCTGCAGGTTTCATTTCCTTCTGCAAAAGTGTTGTCCGTTTTAGGGGAGATTTATCCAACCAGTTGAGGTTCTACCCTTGGGCAATTTTGGGCCTGTTCTTGGACACCTTTTGCATTCTTCTTGTTCCTGTGTAGAATGCAGCACATGTGGGCACATGTAGAGATGATAAATTTCCAGAGATTTTCTATGTGTTTTCATTATTCAGACTTGTGGATGTGTCATGGGAGGGGGAAGGTTATGCCCTTGATGCTTTGCCTATCTGCGTTTTCATATGCTGGAAGCACATGAAAGACAGAAAAAGATCAGGTGTAAATAAAATGCGTCCCTTGTATTATCTAAAATAATTTTGTCCTTTTTTTTCCCCAATGAAAGTGAGAATTAATTAATGATCATGACAGATGCCATTAGTCTCAGTACATGTCAATGAATCCTCACCTTCACTATAGTACATTCGTACATGTGCTACTGCTGGTTCAAATCCATGCTGTGTGGAAGAAAATGGAAATATCTTGAGTTTGGATACTTTCAGTATCCTTCGCCCTTATTCTTCAGGGTGTAAAATGCTTCCTAACATTTCCACCAGGCCGAGAGACACAAATCTGTATCAGGGGACTGTTTTCCACCCCAAAATTAGACAAGGAAAGCACACAGTAACTTGTCTGTCCCTGCAGAGTAAATGATTGAGAACAGATAGAAAATTGGTTTAGAGTAATTTTAGGACTACATACAGCTGTCTGTTAGAACAACAATTTCCCTGAAAATTGGGAATGGTAACAAAGTGCTTGATGGAGTTCATGGAGTTTCGCTGTCTTTGCTTTTAAAGTATCAAAATCTCTGTATTAATTTGTCACTCTTTGGTATATTACTCCTAATGGCCTGACTGCATTTTGAGTACATTTGAGTTTTAAGATTGCGATGGTAGTTGTCATGTTAAATCTCCTCTTTTACCTCTGGAAATCTGGAGAGTAAATCTTATGTTGATACTCTGCACACACTGAGTTTTCTCTCTGCTGTGCCAGATCTTTGTTCCTACTTTGGTATTTTACAACATTAAAGAGCCTAATGTGTAAATATAATTATACTTTTTGACACTTGTAGAATTCACAAAATGACTGAAGTCACACTGAAGATTAATAACATAATTACTGGTAAAACTTGCTAAGCTTGCTGAAGAGGTTTTACATCTTAGAGAATATTGTTTGAAACATTTTCTAAACCACAGTTGAGCAACTACATATTAACCTGGAAGATTTTCTCATGCATTCTTGTGCTAATTTAACAGACAGTCAATTTACACTAATCTAGATTAATTGCTTTACCAAAGTAGGGAGAAAATATTTTAAAATAGGCAAAATCTTACTTCATAAAAATTCAGCTAATAGATATGAATGATGATTAGATTCCATGTTCTCAAAATATTTTAAAAAGGCAACCAAACCTCCACCTTTCACAAGGAAGAAAACGTAAATAAAAAGCAGTTTAATGTAGTGAAGAGATTTACAAAAAGCTGTGTTTATGTTGCTAGATTATATAATCCTAGTATGTTTGAATTTCCTTATAGTCAACCAAAATCTAAAAGACTTAATTTCTTTATTTGTTGCTCTGTCCACTCATAAACTTTCCATTTAGAGATGATCTGTAGATCACTATGACCTTAAATCCAGGTCTCTTTAGGAAGCTGAAGTTAGCTGCTTGGTTTATGTGTATTATTTTAAGTTATTTGTTCGCTGAAAGTTTGAAGTTATTCACTAAAGTTTAAAGAAATATTATGAGGTTATTACATTGTATAATTTTTGCAGGGATGGTTTGTATAGGAAAGGAATTAGCCCTCCAGCTCTCTTTGTACCTTTGCTTTTTTTGAAGCAGGGCACAAACAAAGCTGTTTTGTGAAAGCCCTCTGTCACAGTCATTGGTCTTGTCCTGCAGGCCTCCACTGTGCAAATGGCATACACCTCACTCTGAGTTAGGGAAATACAACTGAAATTAGTGACTATATTCATGAATTAAATCTTTAATGTTAGACCAGACTGTACTGTTTTCAATGTGGTCACCTTTCAATTTCACATGCTGATAGAAAGCGTTAGAGCTCACAGTTAGATAACTTATGCTTTTAAACTATGTGTCTATCTCTGTCCAGCTGTGTTTTAAATCTTAACTTGTTTTTTTAAAACTTATTTTTTTCTATTTGACACTACTTGGCCAATGAAAATAAGCACGTAATCTATGTATCTGTTACAGCCTTTTTCATTATCCATGTTTTTCTAACCCAGAGCTGCAACATGGAGGTGCAAAACTGTATAAATCCTAACAGCTTGAACTCAAAAAACCCAATATTTTTGATGTCTACATTAATAGTATGGCTTTTTGAACTCTATTGGAGAAAAAATATCCAACCAGTAGACAAAAGGGAGAACTCTAGATAAAACCACATTAAGGAGCTAGAATACATCAGGAGTAAATCTTTGGAGAAGGTCAGTAACATGAAACTCTGCAAGCAGTTTTATAAGTTACAACAGATTTAAAATCCAGATACATAGCTGGTAACGAGATACTTACCTGAGCTCTTCACCCTTGCATGGCATTTACCAGAGGGTGCCAGCTGATGTTCTGATGGAAAAAATTCTTCCTTCATCCTGGTGTCTGACATTACACAATTCACTTTCTAAATTTGGTGGCTCAGTCCAGCTCCTGAGTTTTCTAATCTTGACCCATGTTTATCTGCATGAACATTTGTATTAATATTTCTTATTTCAGAGACAGAAGAGCCCTCTATTTATCAGAAACAGGTGCGTACTTTATAGACTACAGAAGCTTAAGATGGAAATTATTTTCATCCAAGCAGAAGAGTATGTTCTTGCTTTAAAAATAAATAAATAAGCAGAAACTACGTTCGAAGAAGAAAATAAACCAGTACAATTCTAGATGATGCTCTACACGCAAGTGCTTCCTTAGTTGCTCCAAAGTTTCCCCTTGTTAATGGAGCCAGCAAACTAGTTTCCTTTACCCCGGGCTGGTACGTGCAAAACTGTAGATCAAAAGAGGGGTTTAAGCATGTTGGAATGGATTATGAGTGGGCTGCTTCGTTTGCTTGCTTCTCCTGCAGTAGCTTCACTGCTTGGTGTGGAAGCTCTAACTTGTGAAAGGGAGTTCTGTGAAACAGTAGGTAGGGCTTTTGTTTTAAACTTTTGAACGATAAAGGACTTGTCTTCTAGAAAAGGAAATAGGAGGGAAGAGACCGGTCTGCAAAATTTCAGATATGCTAGCAAAAATGCACATGTGTGTATCTGCATTTTCACTGTGAATTTTAGCCTTTTTCTCTCCTGGGAGGGGGGAAAAAAAAAAAAAACAACAGTGGATGGTGCTTTTGCTTTAATATGTTGACTAAAATGAAAAATAAAACCAAACTAGTTGGCATGCAGAACAATACAAAATGTCCACGTGGATGCAAGAGTTAGGCTGGTCTGGTGAGAACGCTGCTCCCACATTTGAGCTTGTTTATGTATTTTTGCAGTTTTGAAGGTGTCTGAAAAGTTAGTGCAGAGAATGCAAGAGTCTCTCTCCTTGACTGTGATGCTGAGTTCTGTACCCATTTCTAACCCTCCAGTATAGCCAGTACTCCAGCTGGGGTCAATGGACAAGTCTGAAGTAGGCAGGTGGGGGGGCAGTTGGAGCACCCCCACGGCAGGGGTGGACATGGGCACAGGCAGCCCCCCTGTGACCTACAGCCTCTCCGTGCCCCAGTTTGGTGCTCCGGACTCACAGCTCTGGCTTCTGCTAATGGGCCAAGCGAGGCTCTGTGGCTTCCCTCTGAAAGGGAGAAGCTTATGGAGAACTTGCACAGGGATAAGCAGGAGCCCTGGTAAAAGTGAGACTTTATTTGCCTTATTGAGGACTGGCCCAGAGCCCACCAAAGTCAGCAGAAGTCCAAATATTGGGTCTATTCTTGAATCTGTGTGGGTGTCATCTTCTTGGCTGAAAGCTTAACTGCTATCATATCAGTGTATCTTATGTAGCCAAATCACAGAAACAAAGTAAATGCAAAGATTTGCTTTTCTGGCAGGGCTTTTTTTTGTTGCTAATTAAAATGTTTAGTCTTCAGAAAGTTCCTTATTTGTGTTCTACAGTCATACTGCTGAGTAAGAAACAGGGGGTCTTTGCAAAGAACGAAGTGAATTAGTTTTAGCTAACTGCATCTGAAAAGCAGAGCACGTGATCTTTTGGCCTTGCTCTGAGAGTAACTCGGCTAGCATTTTGGACAGCAAGCTCTCTGAATATCAGACCCAGGAAAAAATGTCACAGATTATTAGAAATGGGATGGATGGGAGCAGGCTTTACTGGAAACATTGGCTAAGCTTACATTGTAATTGCTGTGCTGAAGCAGTAAACAGCTGCTGATCCTGTGATCTTTCTGGTGAAAAACAAGCATTTGTTGTAGTTATTTTTCAGATGTATGTTGTTGTTTGCATGGTATTTCAAGTGTCCTACTTGGTATTTATATTATTAGCTCAGTGTTCTACATTACAATGAATGTGTTTACTTATTACAGAAGTACTGACCCTTAAAACATCTGCTTCTCAGCTGAACATCCATGGCTCAGTGGGTGTGGGTAGCTTCTGTTAGCCATTCTTTCATAATATTTTGCAGTCTTTGGCAAGCAGTTTGAGTCAGATTCTGACCTCAGATGCACTCCTGTACAATGGGAATAGCTGTGCTCCAGCCAACAGCATACTTCTAGTTTTATGTCAGTGTTAACCGAGGTCAGAGGACATCGCAGCAAGTGGGCCACAATCCTGTCTAATTTTTGCCTGGCGGAGTTCTTTAAGCAAAAGACATAAAAACTCTAGTGGCTTCAGACTGGTGCCAAAGTAACCCTCACTCATCTAGAGATGGAACGAGAGCAAATGATATGGCAGAAGGTTAATCAAGTTGTTATGAGGAATAAAGGGTTCTGTGTCCATCAGCATCAGCACAAGAGCTGTAACCACAGTCTGATGGGCTTGGAAGAGGGGTGGCTGGCTAGAGCGTGCCTTTCGGTCTTGTGCTGTTTCTTGCCTCTACCAAACACTGGACCTGTGAGGGGAACAGCTCAGAAGCTTCTTTTGGAGAAGAGGAAAGAGCTTCAATTGCCTCATGAACTGGGGGCTGGGATGGGGACACTCGCCATTTCCTGCAGCGGGAAGAAAACTCTCTTGAAATCTCTGTGGTTCATGTTGAAATGGGGAAACAATCATTTTAAGGGCTTTGGTGTCTTAGCAAAAAGTCATCATTTTCCTCCTTCCTCTCATTCCCAGCCTTAGGTCAATATTTCTCAGCCCAGTCTCCCTTTTTCCCATCCCAAGTGAATTTTCCATGGTCTGCAATCTGTGCCCACTTGTGCTTGTGGCCACCCCTTCCACCCCTGATATCCCACTCCAAGGCTGTGGAAGGAGCGCCCATCTCAGACCTCCCCCTCTCCCAGAGCCTTGCTGCCACCTGAGGAGAGGGAAGAGGCTCAGCAGTTGAGAAAATACTGTGTTTGCAGGCAAGATGTCTTCAGTCTTGTACCACTTGTGGTTAAATCTGATTAAAATGTTACAAGGAATCAGCCATCCTCTCTATATATTCTCTATAGGTTATCTCAGAACACAGCCTTTAGCACATGCTTAACTCTTTACGCAGCAACAATAAGGATGGGACAGTCTTTTTCTTCAGTGTTTGCAAGGCATCTGCCATCCCTGGGTCTTGTCAACAGCAAAGGAACTTAGCCATTATGATCATACAAGCAAAAAATAATGTGAACCAACCATAGGCCATGTGGGTTGGTATCAGCTGGGACTTCTGTAGTGGAAAGAGTCCAAAAGTGAAAATACAGTATGAATTTAATATACACAGCATCCCCTAGAGGTTTGTGCTGCAACTTACAGACAGGATAAGTGAACAGTCCTTTGCCATAACTGGCTCCTCTTACAGATACCATCTAGTAATCATTATAATAAGAATACGTGTTGTAATTAGTTTGTAGATGAGTCATGGCTTAAACAATATTGGTGACATATTTTGGAAAATAAGTCTCTCTCTGAAATAGAAAATGTTTTGCAAAACTATTTAGAAACCTATCCTTTGCAGACTGGTAGAAAACCTGAGCCATTCTGTATTTCTGTTCATTGCTTTATCACCAACAAACTCTGTTTATTCCCTGAGTGTATTTATTGCCCTTTTAAAAGTATTAAATTGTTAGATTTACTATACATAGATTTAACGTTGACAACACTGTTTCCATGAATCGAACAGGCTCTCCTAAAGAACTGCAGGCCATACAACATGTTTATGCTGGATAATAGGTATTCAAATAAAAATGGAGTGAAAGTTAGCCTGTACAATACATGGAAACATGTTGATATAATTAATTTGACATATAAATAAACCATATTCACACCCTGAATGAAACCACTTACTAAGAAAAAAGTAATCAGTGTTTCATTTGCAGCTTTTCTTTTTGATGTGGAAGAGAGTTTTGATATTTCCAGCCTATAGTACTTAGCATGCCTCCCTGTGCAAAGGAGGAGAATTCCTGATAAAGCTATTCTAATGTCGTTGATGTCCTGTGGAAACTGGTGATTGAGCACGGAGAATGCAGCAACAGATGGTATAGCCCTGTATGAGGTCAGTAAGCTGTGGAAATACAAAACTGCCAATCCTGAAATTGAAAACAGGTGGCAAAAATTTCACTTGGAGACTTGGCATCTGTAAGTAATCAGTTACTGTAAGAGCCTTGGTCAGACACAAATTAACTTCATTGCTGATTGCATTTTCAATAAGTAAAGGAGAAAGCAGCTGCATTTGGTTAGAATCACAATGCAGGGTAGAAATACATAGAAAGTGTTTAGAAGCACTTAATTTATTTTTTTTTTAGTTGGTTTGAGTATATACTGTTCATTAGGGGTTTTTCTTTTTTTTTTTTTCTCCCTAGTATTTTGGTTGAGAAAAAAAAAAAGTTTTACAATAATTTTAGCAGTGCTTCTGGGATCCAGCTTTTTCTCAGAGCTTTCAAACTGCTTCTCACCATTCCTGCACCACTTTCGGCTTCTAAAAAATGTAAATAAATAAATAAACACAGGACATCTGGATTTTATTTGAGGGGGGTTTAATTTCAAATAAGGAAATAAAAAAGCTGTTTTGACTAGAACTGAACTATGCTAATGGGGGATGTTGTGTTCTTGAACTGTGTCCTTTCTGGCAAGCCTTCCTTCTCCCCACAAATAGTAGTTACCTAACTGAAAATGCCTGACAGTGACCCGATGGTGACTTTCCTAGCAATGACAGGGAATTTCAGAGCAGACAATGTGTTAGTGGGTGCTAGTTTGAGAAAAATGAGGTTACTTGTATGCCAAATTGAAGTTTAGAACAATGTCAAGACATCTAAACAGGATTTATTATTGTATAGGCAGCCAGCCTACCTGAAACATCTTCAGTACACAAGGGGAAAAAACTGGTGTTGATCAAGTTAGGACAAAAAAGATTTGGTCCACGGGGAAAAAACAGTCCAGTAACGCTAGAGCCAGAGCAACCTTCAGAATTGCAGTATTCAAGAGGATTTAAAAGTTGGGCAGATGATCTCCTCCACCTGATGTTGTACGAGGTGTATACGTTTGTGAAAAGGTAGCAATACCTGTTTTCAGAAATTTGAGAGTCTACTACAGCCAAGTTCAACTCAGTTTGCCACGGCTGGATGTTTCAGAGAGGCTACTGCCTCCAGTCAGATACCATGCTATACTGGAAGCAGCTTGACATCAAAGGGACTCTGAGCATCCACAGCTCCACTGAAATCAGATGTTCAGCAGGTTGCATATTTGCATTTACCTATCCCAGAAGTGATTATAATTCTAAGTCTTGAACTGTGTGGGAATAGTGCTAATGTAAGGAAGAATCTGAGCTTACTAACGAGAAGAACCAGAAGATCAAGAGTTGGTGGATGTCTGTGGGGACATGTTTCTGGATGGAACGTGCAAAAATTATGCCTCAATCAAGCACCTGCAAAACGTGAAATGCTCAGTCATGTCAAGCAATTCTGGCCAAAGGGCTTGGTAATACAGAACATTCACAAATTCATGTTTCAACAGAGATGTTGCCTCATGGGCCTACTTCCCAGCCTATTTGCCATTGCATAGATCATTATCCTCTTTCTGGCAACAGAATAATATTCCTGTGGCAATTACAGCAATTGCTTACATGGAACAATAAATACCAGATAAATATTTAATATGAGTTTAACTTTTAAAATGTTTAATAGCTGAATACAGTTATATGCTGTGACTAATCAGCTCTCTGCAGACCACCAGCAAGTACTCCTAATCACTGTAATGCACAATGTATAGCTTCCAGATCACTTCGTGAGATTTAAAGATGTCCATTTCTTGGATATATGGTTCATCTTGCAGTAGACGAATACTAGAATTCTGTCTTTTTCTGAGTTTCCTAGCATCTGAGTTTTCTGAGAGAGACGAGACAAGCCTACTCCACGACTAGCAGTTTTATGGTGTTGCTGTATGTTAGATATCATCAGTAAATTACTTCCTTTTTTTTCTTGGAATCTAAACATCCCATTGGACTCAATGTGCACAGCCATTTCATTGCAGTCCCTGTGTGCATGCAAACCACTTCACTGTTTTGCCACTGCCTTGACTACGTGATTTTCTTAGTGATTTATGTCATATTTATTCATGGAACTGTAACTAACAAATTATAATATGCATATAGACTGTTCTGTAAATCAAAACATGTAAGTTCCTTGTCCACAGGTTTGAAGAGTGTGAAATAAGCCCAGTGCTGTTGCTATGTGCTCATCATGTAACACATTTCTCATAGTAAGTTCAGATATGAAAGGTCCTAATTTTAAAATTTTAAAATCAGAAATAAGATTCCTTTTGTGATACTGAGAAAATATATGACAGCAAAATAGAGTTCAGACTTGTTATGTTGCTTATCAGAGCAGTGATTTTCTGACTGTGCAGAGCTCCACACAGTCTTACTCTCCCCTCTGCTGTTTTATCTTTCTCTGACAGGTTACTGAAGAGGATAACATCTAATTTCAGACAACAAGGTTGGGAAGAGGTAGCAGGCAAGTGGGGCCAAAGCCTGTGGCTGAGGCTATGAGACAGTCTCTGCATACAACATCACTTTTTCCTCTCTGCTCTGCTCCTCCTCCCTGGCAGCCAGGCGAAACAAAAGGGAACACCGTGCCTCTTCCTGGCAGAGCACAGGCTGATCTAGAGGGACCAGGCAGCTGGGGAAAAGGGAGGACATGATCGGGGTAGGGCTGCAAAATGCTGATTTATTGAATTGGGAGCAGAAGGAAATCTGAGGAAACACCTAAAAGGAAGATTTCCCTGTATAGGTCTGTAAGCCAGTGGGATGGAGCTGCCAGGGCTCTGGGTAGTGGAGCCTCTAATAAAAGCGGATACGGGAGGGATAATTTAGATTGGATGGGGAGAGACTTGCTTTGGAGTCCAAGGACACAGAAAGGAACAGTCAGTCTGGGTTATTACCCTCTGCAGGGGGGAGGGAGGGGTGTCCGGGGCAGGGCACACAGTGAGGAGTGGGGTCACGTGCTCGTGTAAAGGGAGAGAAAAAAAACACAGGAAAAGGAGAAAGGAGATTCAGATTTCAAATATTTTAGTGTCAGTGCATTATAGACCTAAAAGAAAATGTTTGTGCTGGTGCTCGTGGAAATCATTCGTATTTAAAGCTTAGGCTGGAAAACAATCTATTGATGAGCGTATGTTTCCTGTGGAGGAGCTGTATTAATGACACTGAAAGTTCTCTCCCACAGCTTTCAGTCTCCTTACTTCAGCAAAACTGATGGGAGTAATAAAATAAGTTGTTGCTTTTCCCTTTCTTACTGCATTTATATGAGAGGAGGAGGCTGAATGTGCTGTCTTTTATTACTTTTCTCCTCTAGGAGTAGGTAAAAAGTGATATACGGTTCCACCTTTTTTACAAACAGCTGATACTAGACAGATGCTTAGAAACAGCTTAGCTAAATCATGTAAAGGGAAGCACACGCTGTGTGGAAAATCTGCAGCTTTTGGCATAACCATCAGAAGTGGAGATTAATTTGGGGCACAAGAAGTTGTGAGCTTTTGGTTTACCATCAAAGGAAAAGAGGGGAAATGGCTACTAGGAGTTATGCAATAGAGTTCAGTGAAATAACAGGCCTTTGAAAGTGTCAGGGGTTTTGGGGGTTCATTTAGAGCCAAATAACGTGTCCAAATGCACTAAACTATGAGAAACTTCCACACGACTGACATGAAACCAGAACGCTCAGATGTGATATATGGGCTGCAGAAGCAGATTTAGTCTTTGAAGCAAGTGGGCATTTGCTGTCAACCTTGATTCACGTTTAATAAACACTTTCCTCCCAAATTTGTTTAAGGTTACAAATGCAATAAAGGAGTTGAGCGCCTACAAACTGAGTGGTTTCATGACAAATTTGTAGCTTTCTAATTCCCAAGTGGAATTAAAGCCTTGTGATAGTTGCTTGCTGTTAATACCTAAATTGTAATCCCAAACACCCATTTGTGGATCTGGGAGTTACCTGAAAATGAGAAATAAAACCAAGCAATGCCCACTGTGTGTCTGAAATCCTGTTTCTTTCTGGGGATTAGTTGCTCAGTTAAGGGCTGCAAGAAGACACCCAATTGCCCCAGGATCCAGCGTGTGAAGTGCACTTCTCAGAGTGGTACCTGCAGTTGGTCTCCACAAGAAACGAGAAAAGCTCTCAGTTTGTCTTCTAAGCCCAAGTACTGGTATCTTGTATTTGCATAGTGTCTTAGTGGTTAAGCACTCTCCAGGGAAGTGGCACAGAGAGTTCAAGGCTCCCTTTACCCTGGAGGAGGTCTTCCATCTCCTAGCAAGGGATCCTGCTTTTGAAACTGTTCCAAAAAATACTGAAGACTAATTGGAACAAAAGAGAGGGCAGGACAGGCAGTTTATAAAAGCCATGGGGACTGTCACGAGCCCTGATTTAAGAAGAAAAGAGTTTACTCTGTGTCTTGAGAGACAGTTTGCTCACAGTGAGCACATGCGTTCTGAAACTGGAAAGCAGGAGCTAGTGAGCTGCTCAGGCAGGGAAGAAAGGTGGCCAAGCCAGCTCTTAGTAAGGGGGGGGACATGTAGTTTTCCAGCGTCTTTTACCGACTGAGCCTGACTACATCTCACTTTACTGCAAGACAGCCCAGTCCTTACATTTATCTGAAGAGAACATACCACAGACCAGGCCTGTTAACTGTAGTGGGTTTGGAAGTGATGGGTCTGTAGGACATACTGCACAAGGAGAGCCAGTCTCTGCAAGCTTAGTAGTCACTTGTCCAGGACACCTAGACATCCAGGAATTGGTAATTTATCCCTCTATAATTCAGACATGGAATGAGGTATTTGTAGTGACCGAGCTGTTTCTCTGCATGATTAAATGAGGTGTACATGTTGAGGAAGGCAGTCAGCATTCAGCAGGAAGACAGATTAATTTAAGATTAACTCCTCAGTGGAGTGGAACTGACAGCCCTGTGGAAGATGAGCAGGTCTAGGGGCTGTTAAAGTCCCATTTAAGTTCACCAGGTTGAGACTTGCATGAGATGCAAGTGGTTTGATAGTGTGAATATATGAGGTACAGAGACACAGTTTGTGCCGTGCTACTTCTCTGCATTGAGCTAATTAGGAACAAAACCAAAATGACTAAGAATATGTTCTTGAGAAATGTAAATATGATTTCTAGCATCATATTCTGTTCAGGAATCAGGTAAATCTTTGCATTGCACTGTTACAACATTGAACAAAGTCTAGCTGTTGTTGAATTGGTTCCCTTTTGCAAGATGTGAAGAGTTGGTTTCCAAACCTTACTGTGGCTGTTGTGGTGCTGGATGGGCTGTCAGCCAGTCTGTGGGTTAAAACATTGGCAGCAAAATGCATTAACGTAGAAATATGACTGCTGTAAAAGATGTCTTTTTGTGCAACTGGCTAGCGCCTTACTGTCATTGAGTCTCAAGGACAGGGTATTGAGGAATCATAGCTGACCGCTGGCACTGTGCTTCATTTGGAAAGGGAAAAAGTATATTGAGACAGCGTTAATATGTGCTCGTTAGCAATAAGATCTGTAGTGGGCAGAATGAAAAGAAACAGGGATGTTTTTTCAAGTCTATTTAATGGATATATCAGTGTCTATCTAACTATTCTGTGGTCTATTTTGGCCACATTTCGACTGACTTACTTTCACAAATCATTCTGTACATGGATTAATCCT
Organism: Aramus guarauna; assembly: GCA_013400195.1. NCBI lineage: Eukaryota > Metazoa > Chordata > Aves > Gruiformes > Aramidae > Aramus > Aramus guarauna. The sequence goes on from VXBL01005533.1 coordinate 191,179, forward strand.
GTCTATGATTATTAAGCCAGGAGGACATAAACATTCAAATGTCATGGTGTCCAAAAACTTTTAAACCCCACTATATTCACTTTTATTTCCAGTCATTTTTCCCTCATTCTTCTTTGAATTTGCCTTCTAACCAGTGATAATAAAGAGCCTGAGCAACAGCTTGAGCAAGTCACTAAACAGAAGTTTAAATGCTCTGTAACATAGTGATTACCCAAGAAGAAGACAAACTTTCTTGTGAAGAAGGTCTCTTCCTCATAAAGCCATCTTTTCAGCTCTCTTGGTGCACTGGGCACTATTTGCGTGCATCTAAGTCAGAGTCTACCAAGTCTGAGCCCCTATAAGCTCAGCTCCATTTATAAAATAAGACCTTCCAAAGCACTTAAACACACTTGGTTTTGTTGGGGTTTTTTTGTTTTGTTTTGTTTTTTAAGAAAAGTATTGAACTGTCTTTTTCTGTGTGTTGCCTCTATTCTTTTTTTGCCCTCTGACAAGTAAAATACCATACTCTTCATGTGATCATCAATGTGTAATGATCTTCAAACATTACATAATGTCCTATCTTCCACTTAGAAAAACACAGGCACAGCAGAGAGTTGTAAATCTGTCCTTTCGTTAAGTGTAGAGTGATGTCATTTGAGTTGGCTTATCCCCGCACAACTTCCAAAACACTACATGCTTTGCAGCGCAGCAGTTTCCATCTCTGCCTTCTTGTTAAGAAAATGCACAGATGAAACGTATGTACACAGCATGCTAGCAAAGCCATCCCAGTGGGAGTGCTGCAAAGCTGTTAATGTTTTTTGAAAGTAAACCTGTGGTAGAATTAGAAGGTGTATAATAAAGAAAAAACCCACTTTTATTCAATCTTTTTCCAGAATGTGTCTATCCAAATAACTAAGTTCCATGTAAGTTCTTAGCATTAAAAGCGGATGCCAGCAATGCATTTCCCTCATTCTATTTAGGCATGATGGAAATGCATGTAAGCAGTGTCAAATGTAAAATATATTAAAAACTATGCTTCTTTATTTGTAAATTCTGAACCCCTTTTATAGGAGTTGAGTCCTTCCAGTCCAGTTGGTTAGCTAAAAACTGTGAAAACGTGCCCTTCCTGTACTTTGCTCCCTGTATCTGCACAATCCGCAGTACTAGTTTTTCTGTCTTTCGGGAGAAGAGAAAGGCAATATTCAATGCTCCATATATTGGGCAGTCCATTTAAACGTTTGCTAGATAATTTCATTGCTTTGACAAGTTGCAAGATTGATGCAATATTTTCTCTTCTCTTTCCCCAGTATCTTTGCCAGTTTTCAAACGGATTATTTCTTTTCTGCCAAACAAAGCATATCTTTCTATCATTCATATCTCTAACTGGCTTAATTCCTATTTTTATGTCTCTTCTTCTTGATAGGTTTAATACAGCTGTTCTTTGACTCCAAATACATATCTACAACAATTCCTTCTTAATATATGATTTATTTCTTTTCTTTTGTTCCCACATCAAGTCTAGAAATGCAGATTTTGTGCCAGAGCTTAAGAACAGTCTCCACTCTAATTTCCTCACATTAGTGTGCTAGAAACATGATGTTTTTCTCCAGCAGATCTCCTGATGAAGCAAAAATGAGACTTTTTTTCCTGAAAAGAAGCTGAAAGCATTTAGACCCATTTTAATTTCAGTGACAAATTTAATCTTTGTTTGATAAGACAGAAAATAGTTTGCCCCTGCATGGTAACAGATAGTCTGGAAGAAGTGAACAATGGCATTTCAGTAATAAAATAGTGCAGAGCTATTATCTGGTGCTTGTCATCAGTAACACAGAATATGTTTAACAGACAAAGCCAGTATCATTATCTGCATCTTGCAGAGAGCAAATGGAAAGCATCCATTGAACTATTATGCAAAAATACTATAATAAATTAAGTAACCCAGGATGTTTTTGGTTGCTTTTATAGAATCCATCTCTACACCATATATTTTTACTATAGTTACTTAGTTTTCTCTTGTGGTTCCTGGAAAATTGAAGGATTTTAACTTCTCTATTGGCTGGTCTTACAGAGGGCCATATCTACGCTACTGACTTACTGCATTGAGATAGATCAGAGCCCTCTGTGTCTAAAATCACTGTTATGTTTTCAGAAGTCCTGAAAATACCTACTTAATGCATATGGATGAAAATGGAAGGCAATAGATCTTCTTTTTTAAAGTTCTGTACTATACTTTTGGAACAAAAGATATAGAAATGAGGGAACTGAGTAAACGTATAGAAAAATTTAATTTGAACACTAATTACAGGTTTAGGATGAAGAGACATTGAAACAAGCTTCCAGCTCTTCTTTTAAAAAAATTATCATTGTCATTTCTTGACCATCCCATCTCTACAGAAAAAAGCCTCAGGAATAAAACACAGTAAGCATAATTCTATGTATCAGGAAAGCCAAAAAATATGAGGTCAAAAATATCTTGAGGATTTTGAAGTACTAACATTTAATGTATTTCTCAATCATCGCTGACCTAAACACATAACCCCACCACATAAGCCCAGTGAGACCATCTTTGTTTTTCCTGACCCTTGGAGCAACTCTGTGTTTGAACATGCCAATTTACTACTTTTACTTTTTGCAGGACATTTTATGAAAACCCTGCCTTGACACCACAGTGTAGGGAGTTCTGGCACTAAGCCTTCACTTTTTATCAAATGAATTCATTCATTCCACAAATGATTAATCTATTTACTTGGAGCTGGCATAATCTTTCTAAACCCTGAATCACTGTTGGTCTAGGAAAACTTTGTGTGCAGAAAATGAAAGAAGACATAAAATTTCCTTATTTAATCCATAATGAAAATGAAAGGGTTTAAATTTTAAGTTCTGTCTGAAATTAGGTTACGCATTTAGCATTGAGCTGAAGGAAAGCCCAAGTTAAGTCTCCACAAACAGTTGTAAATTTTAACTTTCCCATCTTCAAAATCTCTCTTTTACCAGCACAGTCATGCATCTTTTTTTCTTTAACTTTTATAGTGTCAGATATTATTGCATTCCCTGCTACACATTTCTGGGCAATGGCAATTGCTTGTTCATTTTCCAGTTTTCCAAGTCCTGAGCTCTGTGAAACGAGTAACAGCACAAACCACTTCCTTTCTATTCCTGGGAGGGGAGCGGAGGGAACTGAGGACACAGCAGGAGAAATGTGTCATGTTTCAGTTGCGTGATCTGCCTTGTTTGAAGGTGTCCAGATTGGTTTCAGTTCTGAGCGGTGGCACTCTTTCTGTAGGCTGTATTTTTGCCCACTGCCACAGACTCAGTACGAAATCCGTTCGGAGCGAGTAAGGGGCCTAGGAGTTTGTCCCTGTTTGCAGACAAACTTGTTAAAAGGTGACTACAGTCTGTTGGGCACCCCTGAGAAGGGAGGAGAGGAAAACCTCATTCTGTGTGTCCATCAGTGTTCGTTGTACCCAATGAGGTGTTATACCACTTTTCTTCTCTTAATTCCACTGTGCTAGGTTGCTCAGATTTTAATCTGTGCCTGTGAGGTGATGTTGCATATACATGTATGTATAGGTAGCCCCACTGTGTTGATATGTGAGCTTTGTTTTCCTGCCTGTATGTCTTTGCCTGAGCCACCAAATACAGCATGGTCGCCTTTGGTGTGAATGCTGACCTTGATCCTTGTGCCTGACTTGAAGTCAGCCTGGCAGGGCTACCCAGGAAGCCAGTAACCCTCTGATGCTGCTCCAGCACCAGTGAGTGACAGGCCTGTGGAGAGCTAACCAATGTTCTCTCAGCCAGAGTAGTGTCCCTGGAATTGCTGCTTTGTGTCTCTGCACACTACAAAAAGGCTAGTGCTGTTTGTGCAAATCCATTTTTAAAGCTATAAGCTTGCATCTCCCTTAGCCTCTGGCTTTTCCTCAGGCTGAAAGTAAACCTCCTATCAAAGTTGTGTTTGCCACTGTATGCTGGGAAGGGCATAAATTAGCCAAGCTAACACAGTTTGGCACATCCAAGATATTTGCTCTCTTCTCCCTCAGCAAGTCTTGCAAAAGGAGTTCCAAACATATGCTGCAGTTCATAGAATCATAGATTCAAAGAATGGTTTGGAAGGGACCTTAAAGATCATCTAATTCCAAACACCCTTGCTATGGGCAGGGACACCCTCCACTAGATCAGTAGGGGATCAGAAATCAGCTCAAAGCCCCATGCCACCTGGGCACACACTTCCAGGGAGGGGACATCCACAGCTTCTCTGGGCAACCTGTTCCAGTTCCTTGCCACCCTCAGAGTGAAGAATTTTTTTCCTAATACCTAATCTAAATCTACCCTCCTTCAGTTTAAGGCCCCTAATCCTGTGACTACATGCCCTTGTAAGCAGTCCCTCTCCAGCTTTCTTGTAGGCCTCCTTTAGGTGCTGGACCGCTGCTCCAAGGTCTCCCTAGAGCGTTCTCTCCTCCAGGCTGAACAACCCCAACTGTCTCAGCCTGTCTTCACACAGTCTTCACAGGAGAGTTGCTCCAGCCCTCTCATCATCTTCATGGCCCTACTCTGGACTCGCTTCAACAACTCCACAGTACTCCTGGTGTGGTCTCATGAGAGTGGAGCAGAGGGGGACAATCACCTCCTTTGACCTGCTGGTCACACTTCTTTTGATGCAGCCCAGAACACGGTTGGCTTTCTGGACTGCAAGCATACACTGCTGGCTCAAGTTGAGCTTCTTGTCCAACAACACCCCCAAGTCCTTCTCCTCAGGACTGCTCTCAATCCATTATCTGCCCAGTCTGTAGCTGTCCCAAGCTGTGCTTGGGATTGCCCCAACCCATGTGTAGGACCTTCCACTTGGCCTTGAACTTCATGCAGTTTGCACAGGCCCATCTCTCAAGCCTGTCAGTGTCCCTCCGGACAGTATCCCTTCCCTCCAGCTTGTTAACCACACCACACAGCTTGGTGTCATTGGCAAACTTACTGAGGGCATGATCAATCCCACTGTCCATGTCCCTTGCAAAGATATTAAACAGCGTTGGTCCCCTGAGGAACACCACTTGTCACTGGTATCCCTTTGGACATCAAGCCGTTGACTGCAACACTTTGAGTGTGACCATCCAGCCAATTCCTAATCTACCAAGTGGTCTATCCATCAAATCCGTATCTCTACAATGCAGAGACGAGGATGTCGTGTGGGACA
>VXBL01005534.1:0-91771 GCA_013400195.1 Aramus guarauna
CAGGGGATATATGGGGGGGGGGCATAGAGAAATTAAAGAGACAAGTTACTGATTTAGTCATCCCGTCCCCTTCCCCCAGCCTCTTTCTTTCATTTTCTACCGCCTTTATGAAGACACTAAACAGACAGATTGGAGGGTTGAAACAAGGATTGTGCTGCTGCCTGCGGAAGCGACTGGGGGGGTATGTGGGGCAAGGGGGGGTGGAGGAGCAGGCCTGATATCTGCTAATGCAAAAGCCATTCACATCTGAGTGGGGACCCAAGGCCCTGAGTGGTGGTGGGGCCCGGGTGGGTGCCCTGAAGGGGTGGCAGGGACCTTTGGCAGGGTGCTGCCCTATGGCACGTGGGACTGAGCTGGGACATGGCTCTAGCCGGTGGGGTTTGGCTTGTGTGACCGCTTTCTGGGGTCTTTCAGCTCCATCACATGCCAAGTGCCCACAAAGGAAGATACGTATGTGTACGTATAATCTTGCTTTTTCAAAACCCTCTCTTCTTCCTAGTGTAGTATTATGAACTGGTAAAGGGTAAAGGCAGGAGAAAGTGATGTCAGATCGGAAAACTGAGTCATGTAGGGCTGAGATGTTTCATTCCCCGTGATTATTTCTGATTCACTTCTTTACAGAACCGCACAGATGCGCAGACTGAGGTTAGATCACCTGCAAATTTTTAGGTGGTGGACGTGTTCCAGCTCTTTGCCTCTAACAGCTGGCAACTGAAGTACACATGAGTGACAAGGGCCACCCAAAAGGAGGATGGAGTTTGAAGCAGCCGAAATTCAAAGGACTGTTAGCATCTCCAGGCATAGCGTTATTACTTGGGAGTGACTTTGGCGGCCTTGGGGAGGAAGTTTGTATGAGTTACGTTACTTTCAAGTGCAAAAGGAGTCTGGGTTGTGCCCATTGTTCTCAGAAACCTGTTTTCATTAGCTTGCTGGGTCTGCCCGGCTCCTTAGTCCTCCGATCATGCAAAGCTCTTAACAAAGCAGCTAAGCTCTTACAAGTGAATTGGCTTCTAGAAATGTATGTCAGAAGTAAGCTTTTACCTTATAGAAAGGCTACAAACAAACCATTTGGTGGGAGGAACTGAGGAGGTGGAACTGCGTTTGCTGGAAACCACTGGGGCCAGGTTAGAAACGCTAGGCTTGCATGGTAGGAGTTGCTGTGCTCCAGACGTAGTAGAATCTGATAACCTGGAACTTCTTGATGCTTTTCCAGATTAAACTGGACTTGAATGTCCTTGTGGGTGCATTGTTTGTAATATTAATGCTTTCTACGAAGCTGTAGTAACCCTGGCTGAGGAGGAGAGCATGGATTCCTGCTTCAGCCCTGCAAGCGTGAAGGCAGGCAGAGCTCAGCGCTTCGCTGGGAGAAGATGCAGTTCTGCTGCTGTTGGAGGGTCGGCCCGTGCTGCAGAGGAGAGGCAGACAGGACTAGATGTTACAAAAATTAGCTGGCCATCATGCAGCATCGCTGCATGCTCCAGAGGATCAATTTGTTCCTTGGAAACAGAGCAGCAAGCCATCTCAGCTGGTGGCGTGGCTGCCTGCTGGGTGAGACAGGTCACGATGGTAATCTTGTGCGGCTGGTAACATGGGAGAGGTTAAGGAGTGACTCCCAACAGCCGCCTTCTGATTTTTGGGGGCTGCGGAAAGCAATGAATAAACCTCAGGTGGCTAATTTCTGTCTGGACCTAAAGAAAGAGCAAGGCAGGATCTTTAATAGTTGAGTATCAGCTTGTCTGTGTGCCAGGAACATTGAATGGGATTGACAGACTTTGCTTCTCTAGCAGTGGGCAGCTCAGTGTCACCCAGCCACCCTCATCTCCCACCAGTGCCAGTGGAGAGAAGCAGGCGGCTCGGGAGGGCGAGTCCTCTCGGTGTGTCTCGATGTCCGTTTCTCTCCGTGAGCTACTAAGGTGACCGGGGTAACTAGCTCAGATACTGGGGTCTGAGTTAGCATAGATTAATGCCTTTTTCAGCTGAGTGTTTGGTGTTGTGGCAGATTTCAACCCAGATGAAAATAGTTTCATTCATACTTGGTTGAAAGTTGGTATTCAAAGTTTGTTCACCTAAAGAAGGAAAACCTTTAAAAAGGCCCTGACCTTCACTTGAAATGAAAGTCTGCGTAAGAAACGAAACCATAAATTATTTTGATTTTGAATTTTCCTTTTTTTCCGAACGGGTTTAGAAAGAGAGAAACAACTGCAAGAATCCTCTTAAGTATTGTTGTTTTTCTTGTGAAAAGGCAACACCAGAAATGTTCACAAGTCTTTACAAAACAAAACTTTGAGGAAAATAGTTGCAAAACACATTTAGTATGCTTCAACCAGCTGGATTTTCTGGCAGCTCCAGTGAAATCTAAACAAGGAGAATGATTGTCTTTTTTTGTTGTGTTTTGCAATATTTTTTATCCAGACTGGACAGTACAAAGCACATCCTCTGTGGGAAGGTGTCGCAGGCTGCAGATGAGATAAAGTTCCCTGTGATTATATGGGGTGTTTCTCAATTGAGAGTCAGCACATGTGGAGGGAGGTCCGATCCTTTTAACGCACACATACAGGGAAAAGAGAGGAAGTGGAGTCCATTAAGGCGAATAGTAAAACCAGGAGCCAAGTAATGAATGAGCGACTGATCCATAACGTCATGTGAGCACCTTTCACTCCCACTCGTTGCAGGAGGTATTCGACGGTTTTGCAGGGCTGAGCCCCAGCTCGTGTGAGCAAGGGCCTCTTTTGCAATTCTATATGTCTGCTCTACCTTTTCCAGACGTGCATCTCTGGTTTTATTAAGCACACAGCTTGCCGTGGTCCTTAAGTTCCCAGCAGCTCTTTCCACTCCCATTCCCACCCAGAGCTGAGAGACCTATTACCAGGTAATGATGTGTCAAGCGCTAGGCAAGGTACGGGAAAATCACCGAAGGAAAATGCTGTGGAAGCATCTATATTTTCATTCTCTCTTGTGACCTGATTTTCTATACCCAAAGCCTTTAACTTGCTGTTGTTTCTCCTTAGATGAATGGGTGGGTTTGGGGACTGCCAGATCAGCAGCAGGTCTTGTCTAAAAAATGTTGTAATGTTTCTCTTGTCTAAAAAATGTTGTAATGTTTCTCTTGTCTGAAGGTGAATTATGTTTTCAAATCCCCAGACTTGGAAAAGTAGTACTTCGAAGTACTGAGTTTTAACCTCATTTGGGTCTATATCATGATGAAACAGTTGAATTGCCTGTAGTTTTCTATTTTATCTGAAAACTGCAGTGAAAATTGGTGGTGATTTTCTTAGGCGGTCCAGATCTCTGAAAATGTGGCCTGATTTCTTCCAAAATTAGGTCCGGTTAAATTCAAACCTCACCCTAACTTTGGTTGAACTGACCTTGCCAGCGTCCAGGCCAGCAATAAATGACTCTTCTAAATTTTCCTCAGGGAGTCAACTTCAGTCCTAGCAGACTCACCAGGACTGGAAGCATCTTCAGTTGCAGTGGTGTAGAAAGCTCTGCAATACCAAACCTGCGCATAGATGATCTCCCCGGGGAGCATCATACATCTGCAACCTGGGTGCTGGCGGGATCTTGTGATCCAAAGCCGGACTGGAGGCTGCACGTTTTAATAGTGCTGATCTGAACCCAAACCAAGGGTAAATCTTGCCCAGATTCTTGCTTCATCATGTACCATTTTAATGGTTTCCCATATGTTAAATATTTTCTCAGTAAGTGGGAAATCCAGTATTTCTAGGGAACTTGGTATTTAATAAAGTCATTTTGAAATGATTTCTGGGTAGTGGAGTCTGCAAATGTTCAGAAACTACTTTTACATCTAATGCTCAGTGTTATGTTCTGAGATTCCCTGCAAAGACTTGAGCCCAGATTGTAAAATGTTCTTTGAAATTTAATTTCCATCAATTTCAATGTGGAAAAGATTAAAATGCAAAACTCCACAAGGAGAAAGATTTTCTCAGTAACAAATTGCAGCATGAGCTGGTGACAGATTTTATCAAAAATATTTTAAAAGCTGTCATTTCAGATTGTTTCTGCGTTACAAGGTTTGAAATGCTCTAGAAGCTAGATCCGTTTTTAATCTCTTTAGCAAACTAATTTTACAAATCGGCCACCGTATCTTTGATTACAGCAAACTTTGCTTTTGAAAACAGCAGCTGTGGTAAGGAGAGGAAAAAATACATCCTTGTTTTGCAAACAATTTTGGTTAAGTTCAATAAAAATGTTGATAAATTATTCCAAAAGAATCCAACAGACTTTGGAAAAAGCCAACAATAAAGAAAAATTCTGGCTAAAAATTTTGTTTTTTAAAAAGAAAAAAGGCTGGTTTCAACATAAAACACTTCTCACGCCAAGAATTTAAGCCAGCTGTCATTGTCTTTTGTATCCATAAACAAATGCTTTGGTCTCCCTAACAAATCTCAAATGAGTAAAACGAGAATGGGAAAAGTAAGGGCCGTCTGTCTGCAGTGCATATGCCATCCAGCAGCCAGCGAGTCTGACACCGATTTGGGGCTGGTTCTGTGAAATCCTGACGGTGTACAGAGAGCTGCCGACAGCTCGATGCCTGCACCTCTGGTGGGAGCAGAAGTCAAACCTGGGAGGAGAGGAGGTGCAGCTTGGCGCTGGGTACTTTAGACCTGGAGAGAACCTGCCAGGTTTGTGCAGGAGGCAGCCGGGCTGGCAGGTGTTGGACCAGCAATTTGCTTTTCGATAGCTGGGCTGCGATGTGTAAGCAGAGTCTTTAACATCTTGTTGGAACCTCTGAACAGCTGAAAGCCAGGAGAGGTTTGCTCCTCAATCTCTTTGGTCCCAGTTTCTTCCTTCTCTCTTTTCTTTCTTCTTCAAAAGTCCTAACCCCTTCTGATTGTATCCCCCCATATCCCTTTTCTCACAGTGCTGAGACCCAAGCCCTGGAAACGTGGATGAGGATTTTGAGTAGCGCTTACGCAGCTTGCTTGCTGCTCTGGCCTGCGCTGCCCAGATGCAGATGGCTACGTCAGATTACTCTCTGTTCTGTCTGATAGATTTGTGGATATCCCATAAGCTGGTTATCACGGGTGGAAGAAGGTATTCTTTATTTCTGTGAGCATAATTAGGGATTTTAGCTGAAGTCATTCAGGCTGTGCCTCTTGTGAAGACTGAAGTTTTGCAGAAAGCAAGCTTCTGTGTGAGATTTCTCAGTAGTTTTCCATCTCCTTTCTGCCAGCATTTCGAAGGCAATAATTATCCTTGGGGTAATTTTGGGTGTTCTCAGCTAAGTAATAGCCTGGACTCACAGGGAAAGGAAGAGCTTTTCTGAAAGGAATTGTTTAATGTGCAAGTTAAGACTGAATTGCTGTAATTTTCTGCCTGTAGGGTTCTCTGGTGGGTGATAAGAGTTTGGATTTTCCCTCTTTTGGACCACTGTGGGACCTCTTTTCCACCTGGCTTCCTTGTAGTATGATACTTGTAGGAACTATGTAACTCCAAGATCTCTACTCTGTTGAAAAATATAGTATTTCAACTAAATAAAGGTCTGTGGCTTGAAGATGGTGAGGTAACTGTGGGCGGACAGGCTCTGATCACTCCGGCCTTGTCTCCATAGGAATCCGGGGAGGGGGGGAAAAAAAAAGCTTACATCATTTCTGAGTCTTCTGCCTCTGTTTAGCTTCAAGTTGTTGGTGAAGGTTAAACAGAGATGTTCACCAGATGGTTCATCTTCCCAAGTATCTCCCCTTTCATATGGGTATTTTTCTTTCACTCCTTCTTCCATGCTGAGCTTTGGAGTATTTAATCGGTAAGAACTGTTTGCATTTCTTTTTCTCTGAATGTATCCCGGTGACTCCACCTGTGTCCAGGAATCATTGGACATACCTGCTAGAGTGACGTCTGATGCGTAGACCAAGTTAGTTGTTGAATGCAGAGTCTGTCAGCTGTATACGACGTACATATGTTAAACACTGATGTAAACAGTGTTTTAGCCTTCTCTTTGGAGTCAAGCTCAAGGTCAGGAGAACATGAGGTGCTCAGCTGCAGTTCATTCACAGCATGACAGATCTGCAAGAGACGTTGTCTTAAGTCACTTGGGATGCATGTGTATTTGTGGAGGCTCCGGTATGGATCGGCTGTCCTGCTCATCCTTCAGCACAGAAACCCTGTGGACCTCTCCTGCCATGGCTGTGAGCCGATGAAACGTCTGCCTTTGCGCTGAGAAGACGCTGCTAACGCACACAGCAGTGTCACCGAGTTTAAAGATCGAAGCTGGGCAGAACACAGAGGTGGAGTAAAAAACCTCCCAATGTAATTAATCCAGTCGTATTACTCCAGCTTTCGGCTTTGTTTTGGTTTTTTGTTGTTTTGTTGTTTTTTTTTCCTAAAGCTGGCCTGGCCTGCAAAACCCAGGTCTCAATTAATACTATTATCCTGGGGATGACATTTCCTCAGTCTGTCGTCGGTTATTTTTTAATTCTCTAATTTGTTCTAATATGCGCATTGCCTGCACATCAAGTCAGCCATGAAGACGCTGCGTTTCCAGGTTCCTTCCTCTCCATCCTCCCAAAGAAATTAAAGCAAGGAGGCTGCGGGACCACAAGTGCAGGAAATAGAATTAGGGAACATATTAATTGGGGCATCAAGTAGGATTTTGTTCCAGGCGGTTTCCTTCCGTGAGCCACTTTGATGCTTCCCCTTCGCAGCTCTGTTTCTCATTAAAAGTATCCCTTAATGGCAAATGTTGTTTATGCATGTTGCAATTATGTCATGCTGTAACCCCTATGCTGGCAGGCTCGGCTGATTGGCGGCGAGGAGGAGGAGGTCAGTTGTGGGGAGGAATCGGTGCAGAGGAAGAGGGGGGAGGACGTGGGGTGGGGAGGTAAACAACAGACAAATAGTTTCAGCTTTGCGGTTGAAGGCGATGGCTGCTCTGAACCCCTCCGTGCGTTCAGCCAGGCTGGACGCCCGCGTGAGAGCCAAGGCATGTCGCTCCTTTTTACAGTCGGGTTTTATTCTTTCTGCTATTTACTGGCTTTGGGGTTTGCAGCGCTGCCAGAAAAATGGCCGGGTAATGTTTAAAGCTCTGCTTTTCAAAGTGAAACCTGGGTTCCCTTTTGCTGGTTTAGCTACTCTTTGATTTAAGAGAAGTAGGATTTTGGTTTGGTTTGTGGGGTTTTGGGGGAAGGGAGAGGGTGTCTTGTCTTCATCGTCGTGCTTTTCACTGTCCTCGTGCCTCTTGTGCATCTTGCGTCAGCCATGGCTGCAAACCTTCCGTAAGGAACTTCTTCAAGGCCCCAAGGTCTGCTCTGATCTCTTCAGACCCCGTTGCCTTCAGTGAGGCTGCTCCTAGGCGGCTTTTGCCAGCACTAATTCAAGGCTGTGAGAATAGCTCATTTGTGGGAGGGTATTTGTTTTTCCATCCAGGCAGCCAAAACCTCCAGCTTCCCCTCTCCCTCACTCGTGGAGTGGGAGCGCAGAGGGTTCATTCTGCCCTTGATCTCCAAGCTTATGTGATCAGCTCGGGAGAAACCTGGTGGTGAACTTAACTTTTTCCTCCCGTTTTTTTGATCGCTCCTACCGTAAAATGGATTTGCCCCCACATCTAGATCTCAAAAGCAAACAATTAACAGCCATAATGAAAGAAAACAGCTCATGTATGCGGGGAGAGCAAGCCAAGCTGTGTCCATGCCCAAGCAAGTTCAGGAGCCAATACAAATACCGCTGCTGTGTTTTGGAAACTGTTGGCCTCCCTGGATTTTGGGAGCCAACACGCAGCGACTGAAGCCGATGGCAAAAGCAGTGAGAAAAAACCTCAAAGCTGTAAAAACCAGAATGTAAAACAAATCTAAGAGGGGGGAAATAAAAAAAAAAAAAAAAACCCTCCCTCCTTCCTTCCTAGCTAATATCCTATCTAAAGTGACTGGAGCCTAAGCAGGCAAACAGGCCGAGGAAACCACAGGAGCTGGGGCTGACAGGGACAGAGCTGGTGAATGAGGGGAAGCAGACAAGTGTAGGAGTCACAGAGGAGAAGTCACTCGGTGCCTAGAGCCAGAGCTGCTGTGAAATGACTCATTTTCACTTTGCATGTATGATATTTGCATGCAAAACACATTCTGCGAACTGTCACATGGGTATTCTGCTCATGGGTTTTGATCTGGGATGAAATTTCACCCTTTCCTCCAGCAAAGTCGTTTATCTTTCTTTCAGGGAGGAGGGAGGAAGTGGGAGGGAACTGTGGCAAGAGAAAGAAATTGTCCTTCGGGCATAAAATTCAGGGATTTACCCCTGGAAAGGGTCAATCAACTGTTTCCTAACATGGGGACAGAAGTGGGAAACGCTGGTGAGAGCACAAGGTCGGGGCAGAGATCGGTTTTGGCTCTGCTGCCTCCACCCCACCGCTAGACCAAGCCCGAGCAGTCCCAGTGCAGTCCACGGGCAGGGACTTGGAGCCTTTGTACTGCTTTGACTTAAATCCTTATTCAGCTAAAAATCTCCTCCGGAATGAAGTAAAAGTCCAGAATTAGACCCGTGGTGTGTTCTGGGAGTCTTGAGAGGTCCAGGAGTATCCCCCAATCAGGGCAGAAGAGCTACTTTGCCTCTAAGAAAGGTTTGCAGTGTTTTGCCTGCTCAGACTTTGCAGATAATTCAGTCTGGTGGCCTGATGCTCTTCATTATGTGAGGACCCCCCAGTGCTGATGGCGCGGGGGGCAGGCGGTGTGCCGTACTGCCTGCTCGGGATGCTGCGGTGCCAGGCCTGGTGCTCTGTGTGTCCTCCTCCCTGACCATAGGAGGGAAATAAGCTTCAGGAAAAAAGTCGGAGGCTTTAAAAGTTGAAGGGATGAACCCAACTATCTTCCTGTCTAATCCTGTCCCTAGGCTGAGATTTATGCCATGGGATGCTCATCCTCCAGGCTTATTTTAGCAGCTGCCCTTGCTTTGGCTGCTCTTTGTGCCCCTCTCTTCCCAAACCCCAATGCTTTCTCTTTCTCTGAGCCTTAACCCAGGGGTGGCTTGAAGGGTTTTACCCGTTGGGGATCTCAGCAGGCTGGTGCAGTGTGTGTCCTCTGCCAGCGGTGTGGAGCTTTGTGCTGGCTCTCTCTGCTGCCCTCCGGTCTGTGTGGAGCTCAGGAGGAAAATACCTCTCTGTAAAGGACCTTCACTGCAGTTCTGGTGTTGGACCCCACTGTCCCTAATGGAGGAGTGGCCCTGGACAATAGAGGAGCTTTTTCATACTCATTGTTGAGTATTTCTGCTGTTGAACGCTGCTTATGAGGACAGCCTGTTGAGTAGCATGTTCTTAAGATAACTTGCTTTTAGGGAGCTTCTAGGCAAGTCCTGAGGACCTCTCTGTGACACCAAGTATGCTGGGTGGTGTCTTGGACACTGCTGGGCCTGGCTTAGAGCAAAATAAACCCAAGGCAATTGTGAGTTTCAGGTTTTTTGAGATGTTTTCTTGTGTGTTTGTGCCTCTCCCTCTGTGCCCCATCTGCAGAAGAAGGAAAGGGGTCTCAGCAGAGGGACTCAGGTCCTCAGTTACAGACAGACAATAGTGTAATAACACTAATAAGCGCCAGCGTACGTGTCAGGCTGGGTTGGATGGCCATTGGCTCTCATGGTCAGGCTGAGAACTGCAGGGATCCCTAGTTTGGGAATGACCGAAGAGGCTCATAGTTTGAGAAATAGTAAACATAACTCTGCGATAAGTCTTGGTGCTGTTCTTGGGTATTTCATTCCTCTGGGGCTTGGGCCGAGCTTGGTGTCCCTGGAGGAACAAGTCTGTGGCAGTCTCTATCGGCTTCCACTCCCCGTGGAAGGGACAGAAGAGGATTGCATTAATGCAGTTTATTCGCCTTCTCTTGATGCTTTTTCTCCACCATTGCCCGTTTCCAAAGCCTTACAATGCAGTATATGTCCTTATGGGAAAGGTAAACCTCTGGTGCGCTGGTGGCACGGGCAGGTTAGCTGGGTTTGCCGTCAGCTGCTGTTTGCACTTCCAGGGCTTCTTAAGCAAAAGGAGCAAATCCTGAAGCCGGAGCTTGCCGTTCCTGATGGCAGGAGGTGCGCCATTTTCACCAGACCTCTGACGCAAGGGTTGATAGCTGTTTAACTTTATTTAGTATCTTACACGCAAAGGAGTTTCTTTGGCGTAGCTCTGCTGTGGTCCCCTGCGCGTATGAGGGAGATCCTGCTGGTTTTGGCGTGGCACACGGGGAGAGGCACGGCATGAATGCGGGCAGCCTGCCACCCTGGGCGTTGGGTTACGCCGTTTGTGCTTGTGCTGTTGGGAGCCTTTTCCCTCCAGCCAACGGCACCGGTTGCTCCGCTTTGAGAGCCAGGGCAGGAGCCTGCGTGTCGGTCATGGCAGGGGTTGCACCTTGCTCAGGTGGATGCTGCTGTGTACAGAGGTCCATGGCAGGGCAGACAGCGGTGGTACTAAGAGGTCATTTTTGGATTTGGTCTTCAAGATAGTACTTGGTAGTGTATGCGTGTAAGCTTGGTCCTGGGCATCAGGTGATTGGCATCTGAAGAAACCGTGAGGGTGGGTAAGGGTCTATCTTGCAGTTATTGCCTGTGTCCAGACCCTTCACCTGCACAAAATAATGTCTCTAGGGAGCGTGTGACAATTCAATCTGTCCAGTCACTCTTAGGATATACCTGGAGTCTATATTGTGTGCAGATCCAAACCTGTCCTCAGATCAAACTTTGTGTTCTGAGCCCGAGCTGCTCTCCGAAGCGGGGGAGTGATGAGCTTTGAGGTACTCCAGCAAAGGGGAGAACCTTGAGAGCAACCTTCCCCTTAGCCTGGGCTCAGTCGCGTGGGTAGGAGAGCAGGCTGTGCCCAGGCTGGGTGCCACCAGCCAGTCTGTGCAGGCTGCTGCTCTTGCTGTCAGGTTGCCGGTATTTTCTAATGACATAAACCAGCATGGTGGCATCAAATCACTGCAGTAGTCAAAAAGGCTTTGAAAGGACCTATTTTAGTGCCAAGGTAGAGGAAGGACATCCCAGAACAAGTACATCTTTCAAGCAGAGGTTGAACAACCGCCTGTGGCATCTTTCTCTGAGCCCGTGATTTTTACAAGGTCTTTTACCGTTTCCCCTCTGTTAGGGGATGTTGAATCCCGAGTTGGGAGGGTTGCATGGGCCAAGGAGAGAGGCTGCAGTGTATCAGTTTGTTTCTCCTGTTTAAATGTAGTTTTCTCAGAAGGCAAAGCAAGGAAGGAGGGAGCGTCACCTGGTAAACAAGTTTAGATGAAGGCTATTTTGCTGGAAATGTTTATACATTGTTCCTGAAAAACACACAAAGCATATTGATAGTGTAGCGCAGAGTTCAGCTTGTGCAATCAGGAGTGTGTGTCTGCAAGTGTCTGCGTGTGTGTGTTTGCAAGATAAGTCTTTCCCTGAAAGTAAGTTTTGGAAAAACAGCTGCTGGCAGGTGAATTCCCATATTAGAATTTCCTGAAATATCCCAATCCATCTGCACCAGGTCACTGGGAACAACAGTGATAAACCCCAGCGCTTGTATATTTCTGCCTTGGTTTCCTGACAGAATTACATAGGCAGATGCGCGTAATAAATCCAACTAAGATGCAGGCGTGGATGGGCTAGTGCAGCACGTGTGCTCTGGATCTGGCACGTGCCAAAGGACAGATCAGTTTGATGGCACTGTGGTATTTCCAGATATCTGTGTGTCTAGTTAAAACTGCTGCACAACCCAATATCCTGATACTACTTTCTTTGCTAAGATTGATTTTTCTCTCTGGTGAAAAGAGGACGTGCAAGGACATCTATGGTGTGGTGACCTTAATTAAACTCCCAATCCAGGGCTGGAGGAGTATCAGAAAGGCCAGGGCAAAGTCCCTCATTTGGTAGTAGAATTTTAATCAGATAATCCCAGGAACCCCAGATGAGAGATTTTTTGGCTTGTCCTTTTCGTTGTGCTGTAACACCAGGGAGAAATGCTGGAAGTGCTGCTGTTAAATGATGCCACGGTGACACCTCGGGATGCTCGTGAGGAAGTAACACAGAGACAGCACCGCTTCTCTGTATCCGTGCCAGTTTCCTGGTCTGGGATGCAAGACTAATGTGATTCAAAGAATTGGAGAAGTAAGTTGGTCTGAAATTATCGCGCTATCTGACTATTCCCAGTGAGCTGGGCAATTGTCTGCCTTTTTCTTGCCATGCGTTGCGTTTCTCCCCTTAATCTCCATTGCCCCCGCTTCCATATGCAGAACAACATGCTTTTTATTTTATGTGCCCTCAAAATCACATGTGTTTCCATGTTCTGCTAATAGACACTGAACTTCACTGTCCCTGCGGTGCTGGAAATCTCTTCAAATGAAAGATTTTCATATGAAAATTCCTCTGTAATTTACTCCGCTTATGAAAAAAGTGGAAACGCCTAAAGTCAACAAAACAGCTAGCAACTTGGGTGGCCAAGGGGTATCAGGTGGGGGTGCCATGGTAAAACAAACCCCAACTTAATTACAGCAGCCTCTGTCAAAGAGGCTTTCTTTTTTTCTCACGTGCACGTACGTACATGCGTGTACTTATCTCCTGCAAATAGACTTTTCTTAAGGATCAGAAGAGCGGGGCTAGCTGTAACGCACAAGTCAGTCTTGTTGCCGCAAACCGTTTTGCTGACTCAGTCGTAGGAATCCTAGCGTGAGCGATTCCACATTGCGCTCTGCTTTTGATTCGGTCGCTGCTGAGAATTGAAGAAGATCTATATTAAGGCATTTTTCTAGCAGACAGCTGGGAACCTGAGCCCCAACTTTCTATCTATTGCTGCGTTTGCTTTAAGCGCTGGGTGCACCTGCTTGCTCGGGGAAGGCACCTCGGTAAACGCTCCCTGTGTGAGCCTCTTCTGATGAGCAGGAGTAATACAACTGAGTCAACAGCGTCATCCAAATTCAAAAGCGTGGGCGGAAGAAAAGAATCACCCTTTGTTGCTGAACCTAAAATCCTGAATCTTTCTTTGCTGTGTAATTTGTTGGCGTCAGCAGATTCTGGGTGTTTTACTGCCAGCAGTCAGATTGAACTTCCTTGAATTTGCAACATCAGGAGGGTTAATTATGTACAAAGTGCTGGCCAATGCTGAGGTCTGGCACGCAGGGATCCAGCTGTGCTGGAGAGACGATCCAGAGGTGATTGTCATGGCCAATGTTTGCGTGTTCCTGGGGACCCTGGGCCGGGTGCGTTGCTAGAATCGGGGTGGTGAAGGCAGGGGAGAGCAGACAGACTCTGGAAGGGGCTTTCCTTTCTGCGAAAGGTTCTGGTGCAAAGGAAATCACGGTAGTGTGTAGAGGATTAGCCATTCCCAGGAATGGAGCTGCAGCCCTTCTGGGTTTAAGCTGGTTCCTTTTCAACCCTTTCTAGGGTTGAAAATGCCATTTTCAGCCATTACAGAGATTTTCTTTAAAAATTAACTTTTTAAAATGCCATTTTTGGGAAAAAAAGTGAATTATATTAATGATTTTTTTTTTGTATGAATGTACAGAGTGTACAGAGAAGAAGCCTTACAGCTGTAGGGCTTCTTTAGTGTTAGTGAATAGCTGGTGAATTGTATTCGGCTGAAGTGCATGGAGATTTTTCTCCAAGGCATGGGGTGAACTTGGTTTTGAGGAGATCCTCTCTCAGGACTCCTGCAGTCAATTTGTCGGGTCCTCCGAAGAGGAAAATAGTCTATTCTGCTCTTTCCAAACAACCTGCAGCGCTGCCAAGCCTCTGTCCTCCCCTTTCCAGCAGCACTTAAAATACAGTTTGTGGATTTTCCCAATATTTGTAACCTCGTCAGTCAGGGCTTATCTCCCTGATAAATAAAAGGACACAAAGCACACACAGGCCTTATCGGAGAGCTAACAGAGCGCTCGCCTTACCTCGCTGAAGGCGAAGACATGGGAAGCGTTCTGTCAACAGTTTAAACAGTGCAATTAAAATACGTATCGATTCCTCTTTCACTTGCACTAGTTTCACATCAGTTTGCTCCTGAAGCTGGTTTTGACACCTGGCTTACCTGAGATGATGGTGTCGGTTCTTAAAGCATTAATTTTTCCTCTTTGGCTTCCTTTGCCTGGCGTCTGGCGCAACCCAAGGTACCACCACTCCAATCAGCGACTTCCTGCAAGAGCTCTGTTCTTAACAGCTTTCAGTTCAAGGTCCTTTGCCCTCGTGGCCAAGTATTGTTCTCCTTTGCCTGACGCAGGGCACTCCAATGTCCACGCTTTTTTATTTTAATACAATTCAGATACAACAGCAGCAGACTGAAGGATGCCTTAAATGCTTGGCTGGCCTTTGTCTGCCGTCGGTCAGATGTCAGAGCTGCCGAATGTCAACGTTCCCAAACAGGGGAGGGGATGGGACTTAAATACAATTTAAAGCAACTATTTTTTTCCTCTTTTTTTGGCAAATTGGCCATTTTTCTATATGCTGCAACACTGAGTCCTCTACCCACCATTTTCCTGATAGAAATACCCGAGAAGGGAAAGCACAGTTGTTTGTGCTACCAGTGGGTAATTTTAAACAGTAGTAGAGTTCAACTCAGTTCCTGGCTTAGATGTGTGCACTGCAACAGTCTTGTGTCTTCCTCACTCCGAAGTGAATGGCTGTTTAATCTCTGTCCCATGGAGAGAGAGGGGGTGGGGGGGAAGAAAAAAAAGTCGTACTCATCCCCTGAGATGGGCTTTTTAATTGCTTTAGCTTGACACTCCAACTTAGTGTCCTCATGGCCACTGATTGATTTCAATTAACATTCCCATGCTTCAGGCACTATAAATAACCCTTGTCTGGCCGGCTGCTTCTCCACTGCCAGCTCAACCTTTCTCCTTTAGCTGCTGCTGCTGCTCATCTTGCTTCTTGGCTTGGCCTCAGGCTCAGTCTATAATTCTTTCCAAACTTCCCTGTATAAAATAATCATGTACATGAAGTAAAACAGGAGTCTCATATACACACTTAATAACTCTTGTGTACTGTATGAGTGGGAATTCCACTTTATAACCCCCAGAGCTTTCAAATGGTTCTCATTTTCGGCGGCATTCCTCCTGCGAGATCTAAAACTTCCCATTTTATCCCAAGCTGGTTTTTTTCCCTTTCAACCTTTTTATTTCTCCTCTAGATTTCAGGGGACAGACGGCTGCTTCTTTTCGTTGGGCTGTGGTTTCAGCAGCGAGGCGGCTGGGAGCTGATAGCACTGCTCTTGAGCTCTTAAGCCAAACATCAGGGTTCTCTTCCCAATGCCACATTTTCCAAATTAAAGCTTCAGCTCGCTTGCGATTCAGAGCAAAAGGCTGCAAGTTGAGATTTAGACTAAACTGATAAGATAAGCTTATGGAGACCTAGAGCTAATATTCTACATGTGTTCGTCTGTCTGCCTACCTGTTATCTCTTTCCTCGCGAAAAAGAGAAGAAAGAATATCGTGTGTATTTAGATACGTACTGTATGTGACAGATAGATAACATCTGTATGTATATGGATGCAGGAGCAAGACTGATAGGCAGATAAGTAAAAGGTAGCAATCCGTGGATTTGTAAAGCCAGAAGGGACAGTTACATCAAAGGCATGTACAACTGGAGGGTTTGCATGTGAGGGGGGTTTGTTATTTTGATGACATTTTGAAAGCCAAGGGAAAATAGACACCTCTCTGATAAAATACACATGTATTTCTCTATTTTTTTGCCAGCTGGGGATATGGTTGAAGTTTCCCAATCTTGAATTAAAAAAAAAAAAAGAGTTCATGATTTGTCTCTCTTGTGTCTGGCTTCTTTTCTTTTTTTCCACCTGGCAACACTTTTGATGGAAGATCTCAAAACACTGTGATCCAACGGCATTTCAGTTAGGAAGATCTGTATTAATTTGGGACTAGTCCACAAGTATGAAAGAATTAAAGGAGACGATAGGTATTGTCCCCTGAAACCAAGAGCCTCTTGCTTCAAAAATTTCCAGTTCCCTTTAGAAAGGGGCAAACCAGAGACTGCGATAGAATCAAAGGTGGGAGCTTCTCCACGTCATTCCGCATGGTTGGCAGAGTTGGGTGCGCAGAAACACGTGCAAGCAGCGAGCCCTAAAAGAGCAGGGGAGTGGGGAATGCTTGCACCTATGAGGAGGTCATGGTCAGCATTCTGCCCGGTGCTTTGCCACGCTGGTTGTTGTGACTTTAATCTTCCCTCATGTGCCGCGATCCCAGCTGCGTGCGGAGCCCATGTGCTCTGTGCATGTCATGCAGTTGCTGGTTACCAGTGCTAATTGAAACATCGTTTTCAATGGTACATTCCTTGGCTGTTTTTTTTTGTTTTTTTTTGTCTCCCTGCTTTCCACATTTGGAGCCTGGCCTCGATCCCTCTGTTGCGTCCCTGACTTTATTTGCTGAGCTCTGCGTCGGTGCTCTATCTCTGTGCTGGGCGGTGCTTGGCCAAATGAAAGGATCGTAAAATTGTAGAAAGGTTGGGTGGCCAGACCCCCTCCAGCATCTCACTACCCGCCTTGAATGGGACAACCCAAAAACTGGAGGCTGAAGTCCAGATAGGGTCTCACCAGTGCCAAGTGGAGGTGAATAATAATTTTCTTGATCTGCTGGCCACATTTTTTATTTTTTTTAATAAATGGTTTGTACATGATGACAGCGTGCGGCCGGCTCGTATCCAGCCTGGTGTCGGCTGCAACCCTCGTTCAGCAGGGCTGTTACACGGCAGTTTGCAGACTGAACCGACCCTTGGGGCGGCTCCAGGGTGTTGGTCTTTGCCTGCTGAAATTATATATTCTGAAGCCGTGTCTAAGTTTTCCCCTTGCTGATAGGACAGCCTGCCTGGTTTACTTCTGTTGGGGATGCGGTGGTTACAGCAGTGCAACTCATTTATGAAGGGCAGGACGTTGCCCCGTGTTCTTTATTAACATTTATTTTTCTACCTGTTCTTTGACAAAGTCAAAATAATAGTTCAGTACCAACGCGTTCAGCTGCTGTTTTGTAACTCGTGCTGTGCAGAATGAAACAAAAAACAGAAACCCCCATGCAAAATAATTCAATATTTTGGCAATTAAAAAGAACTTGAGGAGTCATCTAATTTGGAATGAAAGTCAAAAACATCCAAAGAGGAGTGAATTTTCTGTTGTGTCTGCAACAGTGGCAATAATCTTAACATTTTAACGCCATTTGATGCTATTTCACTGCTTTTTCAAGGAAAAAAATACAAAGCAGGAGTCTGTTCAAATAGAAATATTTATGATAGTGTTGAAATTTGCCAATTTGATGGTTTGGGATTTAGCAGTAAATAAAAATATAAACCCCTAAGTCAGCAATTTCAACATGCATTTGTAGTCCTGACAGACTTTTCTTTTTCCACAAAAAAACAGTGTGAAAAAATTCGCATAGGTCTAATCACACGATCTCCCAAAGCTATTAGTGGATATACTTATAGATAAACAAGAAACAAAACATCCTGAGACCAGTGGGAGAAATAAATAGATTTTCTGGAAGGGAGAGCGAGTGTGAGAGCGAGGGGAGTAACGGTGCAGATGTGTGTGAGTCTGAAAACTGGTTTTTGCATTACAGGATGTCATTTATTTAGTTTGAAAAAACATGTTTTTACGGCATTATTCTGTGCCTTTCAGAGTTCTCATGCGCTGGAAGCCAGCTCTGACTTCTGTGTCAATGGGCACTTGGGGACTCCGAGCCCTGAGTTACTTGACTGTCAAATGCTGTTACTAAGTCAGTGGAAGTCACTTTTTTTTTTTTTAACAAAATTAATTTGTTTTACTCCAAGATGCCCAGAGCAATCATTTATATTAGAAAGCTGCAAGTGGCAGGAGGACATCTAAAAATAGCACATTCCAAAAATTCAAATACAGATATTAGAGAGATTTTTTCCCTTATTCATATTCTGCATTATTATTTAACCTGAAAATCCCAAAAAGGCGAAATAGGGAAAGTCACATGGTATACAGCTATGCATACTGTAATATTGTCATTTATGTCTAATTAATCACAGAAAGTTACTGCACCAGATCCTGCCAAGTTCTGTATATTGTTGTGCTGGGCCAAAGTGGGAAGACTTAAGTCAGGCAAATTGCTATTAAATTGGGATGTCAGCATTTGATCTGTGCTGGGGGAATCTGTGTCTGGGCTCCCTTTTTACTCATGAGAGAAATTGGGTGTATTTGGGGTGCCATACACCACAGCCTGCTGCAGGTGTCTGTCCTGGATCAACAGGACCGTTCTTCTCTGTCGCTTTTTTTCTCTCTGGTTACCAAGGGAAAAGCATCAGTCTGTGCTGTTGGCATCTTCTAGGGGAGGAACACCCCGCCGTGGTTGTCCTCAGCAGGCCTTTGATGGGTTTGTTTCTGAAGGGTCATAATCCTGGTATTTCTGCTGGAATTTGGAGGTGTGGTGAGCTCTGACCTTGAACTGAAACTTGGCCCCACACTTATGGTTTTGCCTGGCTTGAGGGCTCGTCCGCAGTTCACTGGGATCTCTTCCCAAGCTCTTGGGCGATGTGGCCCAAACCGATTCCAAAGAGGTATGGAGATGTGTCTGAATCCTGACCCACCTGCCCTGGTTTTCCTTACGTGAGTGAACTCTGTTACAAAATTTACACAAATCTAGTTAAATAATTGAGCCTCTTCTGCCACCTGGAAATCTCATTCAGGAGGAAAAGAATTTGACTTTTTTTTATCTTCTTCTGGACTTCCAGCATCCCAAGTCCTTCTTGGCCAAGCTTCATCAAGCCATATAAAGCAGTATCAAGAGGCTGACTGGGCATTGCTCACTTCGTGGCACAGTTTATAAGCCCGGATTATGATTTTGTCCTGGACAGCTTGCCCTACCCTAAAATACTGGCAGTCTAGATGAGAGGAAAATCAGATTAACTGTTCTTTATAGCAAGAGAGCCAAGACCCGGTGCAAGGAGCAGCTTCCACTTACAGCAGCCGCCGCTGCCAAACCGGCAGCTGAACGCGAGCATCCTGAGCCGGCACTGCCGTCGTGTGATCTCATCTGCCGGCCCTGCCACGCCTGCCTTTCGCTGCGTGTGCTGCACCGCCGACTCCTCCGGCGTGTGTTTGGGAGGTTTGGCTGGCATCGATAGCTGGGAACCCCTGTAAACCCAGAGGTCATAAAGGAAATGTTTAACAAATGTTTAACTGTAGTAGGGAGGCTGCTGTAAAAGTCTCTTGGTTGCATTTTAGGTCTGTCACTCACCTGCTTTGAACTACAGGGGACTTTTTGGGAGTTAACTACCATGTGCAGAACAGGGGAGCTGAGAACTTTCCCAGCCCATCCATGGAATGGGGTCAGTGCTTCCCCTACGAGGTACAACCTGTGCTGCGGCCTTTCCTTCAGTTGTGAACGAGCTACTGCTTTGGGGGGCAGGCGGGGGGACGGGGTTCAGCTGCTGAGACCGCACTTGATGATCTCCAGTGGAGCAGAGTCCTGTGGTGATGGTGGGGCCTTCCGGCAAGTGCCCTGGTCAGTGCGCTAGAGCTGGAGACCTGGCTGCCAGGGTCAGGTTGGGACCCTGAGATCAGTTCGTGAACAGTGTGGTGAACTTTGTGAAATGCCGAGCATTTTAAAGGAATCCTCCTCTTGGTCTCTTTTGATGCCAACATGAGTCCTATCCCTTTTTCCGGGCAAGGGATCTGCAGCAGGAGGAACGAAGGAAGGAACCTTGGGTGTAGTTAGAAAATACAAGTAAGGAGAATAAGGGTATGTGGTGTTGGAGTGTAGGGGGTGAGCAGCCCACCATTGCCGTCCCTTGTGTAGTGTTAACCCTCCCGGCCCCGAAGGGAGGCAGAAATGGGGTGGCCAGACTCTGCTTTGCTGCCCAAGCTCTCCAGCCACTTGGTTTTTAATGTCAGGGACTTTTTTTTGGACTGAACCCACAGAGGAAAGGTTTATACAGGTTGCTGGGGCATTTTGACCTGTTGTTTGCTTTGTCAAAGGCCAGAGAAAATACTTTGTATTTAAAGTAAATACTTTATTTTATTTGGGGCCAGAGACTGACTGGCCATAGATGTTCATGACTTTGATATGAGCTGAAGTCCTAACTGAAACAGTAAATTAATTTTCACAGCTTGGGTACATATCGCTCTTGCGTTCAACAACCAGTTGAGTGACTTTTCCATTTCTATCGGGCAAAAGGGGCAGGGGGGGGGGGGGGGGCTTTTGGGTTGGGGAANAGTTTGGGAAATCCTGAGCAGGAGCCGCTGGGGCGTGCCACCTCCATCCTGCAGCAGCACAGAGCTGTGTTGTGGAGCAGACTTAGCAAGACGGTGCATGACTGGTCAAATGGATACAATCTGCAGAACACAGTAAAATTGCATTGATAAATTGTAGTTCAGAAAGCCTTTCTCGTATCATGTTGTTCTCGCTGCGGGGTAAAAAAGCTTTCTTGTGAGCTTTGGATGCCTTGATGGTAGCTCTTGTGCACCGTGTGCAGCCCTCTTCTCCCACCATCAAGACTCAGCAGGTTCAAAAAAATCCTTGCTGTACTATTTTCAGTCCTTTTTGCTTGATCCTCAAATTGTAACTTTAAAAGCACACAAAGGTTTCCTGTTTCTTGGTGTATTACCCTTAAACTTCTGTGACTACGCAGGCATCTAAAAACTCGACAGACTCACTACTTTGACTCACCTTCTGCTTCTTGTGGCCCTCTTGCAGGGAACCATATTTATTTCTCTTCATTCCCAGCTTCTCCTCAGTTATTCATCATTATCTGTGAGCTTATTTCATCAGTCCCACTTGATGCTAATTTAGTCTTTTGCACAGCCAGTGAGCCTTGCTGTGTCTAGTTGTCCTTTCATGTTTCTGGAGGTGGTCACCATACTTATCTTGCAGGTTTTTTCCTTTCTTCAGAAGTTTCCCCAGCTGACTGTCACCCAGCTCTCCTCTAAATCCAAAGGCACGCAGACTGAAAACAAGGAGCATCTCTCCACTTACTGATTGTGTCCTTAATTTCCTAGGCTGGCCAGTGCCAATCGTGGCCAAGGGCCCTGGTGAAATGTGACAAACCACATCAAATACTTTGTTATCATAGGCCGTGTGTTTTTCCCCTTTTATAAAATACCGGTTGTAAATGTCTTAGGGCCTCACTTTAGCTCTCATAAGATTGGATGATTTCTTGGCTGGTCATATGACATCAGTTACTGGGAGTGTTTTGTACTGGGATGTGCTGTGGATTTGGCCAACTGTGACTTGATGGAGATGCTTGCAGGCTGTTGCCATCATTTCTGCTTGTGATATGTGGTGATGGGTTTGTTCTTGTGCTTGTTGTGTCTTCGGCTGCTTGTTTGTTGTGGTCATTGTGTTTTCATATTCTGATTTTTGGTTATCATGTAGCCGTGGAGACCACCACTGTGCTCTGCCTCCCGTTGTTGTGGCTTCCTGCTAACCAGTGTTTGTTGTGGGAGATAATGCGTGGTGGTGTTTTTCGGCTTGTTCCTTTGCTCTGGCTGCTTGATGTTTGTGTTGTAGCTATAGATTTCCGTGGTAAACCCTTTGAGCTCTGAAAAAAGAACAAACAAGCTTTCTCTTTCTAGTCATTTGTGAAACTCAAACATGATCTTGTTCAGCCCGACCACGAAAACTTGGAGATCAAACTGAGTAAATTGAAAGTGTCCCACAACACAGAAATTCCCTTCTTCCGCCTTTCTACTCTTCCACAACCAGATTCCTCCTGCCAACTCCAAGCAGAAGGGCTTTTTGCCTACCACTGAGAGGGCTGCTTGTGCTCCCACTGACCGGGGTGGGACAATAATGATGGACCATCACCTGAGCAGAGTTGTGTCTTTACTAGTAGAAGGCTTTAGGCTCTAAAATGCAAATTCGTGTCTTTGTCAGCCTTACGACTCCATAAATCCATTCTTTTTATTGTAGAAGAATAAGGTCAGTGTCAGGGAAATGGAGGGGCTGGGGGGCAGAGGTATATGTTTCTATCAAGCTTTTCCATGCAAAGAAAAATGTACTTTTTGAAAGGCTCTGGGTTTTTGGTGATTTCTCTACAAGCTCTGTTCCCATGCCAAAAATCTCCCTTTACCTGTGCAGATTAATGCGGGGTGGGGGTTCAGGGGTTTATGAACCCAGTGTTTTCCCCTAAAGATAAACCCCCTGGATAATTACGTTGGGAAAACATAGCTGCAAGGTACTTAAAACAAGATGTTTGAAAGCTCCTTGCGAAAACTTTTCCCAAGCCTTTTCTTTTTAACAGTTTGAAAGCTCCCTCTTCCCTCCCCCCAAATACGATCAACAACACCGAAACTCAGACAGTTGTAATCAGCTCTAATAGGAGCAGAAAAGCCAAGTGCCACGCGTTGTTATGCCTCAGCCCCTGTAGTGCCGGTATCCGGAACCTCGCTTGCGCTGGGATAACAGTAAACAGATGTGAGGGCAGTAGTTGCAATACTGAGTTACCCTTTAAAAATCCAGCTTGCCCCATGGATTTTTACAGTTCTTGTTAAGGCCCCTTCTTACTGAACACTTTTTTTTTTTTCCTTCTCTCTCTTTCCTTCTGCCTTTCTGCAAGGTTATTTTATTTTTTGCAGGATCAGCTCCCTTGGCTGATTCACCATGTGGCTTCATAAATAGTTGGATTGGCATAATTGAGGGGTGAATGGGATTGGGGAGTGAGTGGCTGATGATGGAGAAAGGAGGGGGATTGTGATGGGATAAGCTGGGCTTACCACTGAGAGAAATGTTTGTGGAACCATGGCTTTTCCACAAGGAGCCGCAAGTCTATCGGAGCAGCAGAGAAACGCTATGACCACTGGAGGAGTGAAACTCTGCTCTCTGGGCCAGATGCTGATATCATTGCTTCGAGAGTATTGTCTTTGGCTTTGACCTCGTGCAGACGTGCATAGCCAGAGCTTAACACGCTGAGCAGTTGTTTCTGAACAGGAATAGACACAGGAATCTTGTTGAAGTCTGTAGGGTTGACGCTACTCTGAATATCTTTGACATCAAGGCAGAGAACCCTGCTGGCTGCTTTGGTGCTGAGTTAGGTCTAAAAGGTTGTTAAATACCTGCCTCAAGTGTTATGGAATTGAGACTTTACGCCAAAACTAAGGCTATTGACTTTGAAGAGGAATAGCTGTTCTTGTCAGTGGTGGGATCAGTTCCTGGGTTCACAAAGGTGCTTGGTCTGTTGGGTCCTCATGCCAGTGGAAGCAAGGGGGTAGAAAAGCAGCGCTGAGAGGGGGAGCAAGGGGTCGAAGTACAGATTTTAGACTGTTTTCGGCTGGTTTTGAGATTGCACCCCAAGGATTCAGTTTCCCATAACATCTGATGTGGGGTGCCCTTGCCCCCTGATGCGCTCCCACTGCCTGCCTCAGGCTGTTCTCACTGCCACAGGGTGAGCTGCATCACTCTGCCGATCCCATGGAAAATGAGCCCACCAGTGAAGAAGAGAAAGTTTCCTCTCGGATCAGCTTGCTGATCTGATCCATTCTGCAGCTTCATCACTGCCAGTTCTGACCTCGGAGAAGGCAAGGAGATGTAGGCAGAGTGGTGGGAAGGCGAGTAGGCAGTGGTGAGCTCTTCCCGAGCAGGGACAGGTTACTGAGCGTGCTGCAAGCAGAGGAGGATGAGTCTGGTCTTTCCGAGTGACCAGCCCAGCAGTCAGCCTGCCCGCACTTGGTTCTTGGCAGCTTCAGTTCAACGCTGTCATCAGCTCTGCCCACTTCTTTGCAAGCATCCCAAAATGTTGTAATTTGTAGGTGTAGTATTTTTAACCACGAACTCGGTGTCTCTAGGCACACCATGCCCACAGAATGGCTTTCAACAGAGGGATGTGGAGAGAAAGAAAGGATTTGTTTTGGTTCCTGAGTGCTATTGAGGAGGTCCCTCCCTGGAGAGGGAGGGCCAGGGTTCCTGTGCTAGAGCTCGCTCTCCTGTTAGCTTGGCTCTGAGTCCGCAGGGAGAAGCCGGAGAGCCGGGGATGTGCGTGTGGATGTGGGCAGTGACGCATTACTAGGGCATGTGCCAAATTCCCCCAAATGACCACAGCACTTTGCTGAACAACTATCAGAAGGTTTCTCACCCTTCCTCGAGGGAGGATGCTGTGCTTCCAAAAAAGACTCCCAACAGATGTAACGATATTCATCCGGTTCTGTTACAACCGTTGCTCTTCCTGTGGCTGTTTTGCTCTTCATTATCTCCCTGGGAAGAGGTTGTTCTCTTGAGCAACAATATCCCCAAACCAGTTTGGTTTCTGCAGTGTCCATATTTAGTGGGACTGTTTCTTATTTAGAAGCAGCCTTTGCATGGGTGTGAAGATGCTCTGTGCCATGTGAGCAATGTTAAATGGGCTTTGCCCCCTGGTCTGTAGCTGGAGAAAATGTGTGAGACATTTCCCTGCTGCTAATAAGCATTGTGTTTGCCTTCCTTTTTGGGGGTGGGATAGATTTGGGGAAAGGAGGAGGAAGAAAAAAAAAAAGACTTTCCAGTGGGACGTGAATGTTTCTGCCTGCGTTCCCACATTGTTCCCAGCCTTCTGCCAGAGTCCAGCTGCATGACACAGGCCTCCAAAATGTAAGCGAGATTCCCCAATGAATGACGCACGCAATCACAACTCGCTGCTTGCGTGGACAAGGCGACAGCCGTCTTGTGGGTGGTAGAGCACATTTGCCGGTGGGGAAGAGGGTGCTGAGGGCAGCATGGCCTTAACCAGCAGCATGAGTTGGACCCTTCTGCAGATGTTGGACCGAGGCCCTTCTGTGGCCCTGAGTGTGTTTGTAGAAAGGCTGTAACTTCTTGACGGCCCTTTGACAAATGTTTGCTCCTCTGTAGATATCTAATGGGGGTCATCACACGCTGACAGGTAGCCCAGTGCTCAAGGGTTGCTGGAGAGAAGACCAGGGGAGCGTTGGGCTCTTGGGAGGTGGGAGCAGAGGAGTAGCCTCCAGCAGCAGCAGTCTTTGCTGCTAATGCTTCCAGGGAGGGAATTTGAGGAAACACTTGGAAAGGAATAAGGAGAGCTGGCAACAAATGTGCATTTCATTTTATGAACATTTCATGGTGAAACTTAAAACTTCCACAAAATTTGGGGGACTGGATAGCTCAGGGGATTAGTAATGGGATACAGAGCCTTTCATCTCACCAGTGCCTTTTCAACTGCAGCTCAAGTCAATACCAGCAACTGAAAGTTGTTACCATCTGATGGCTTATGTGTAATGAGTTGATGGTCTCACTCCATTTCCTGGTAGTCAGGTATCTGCGGCTGACGCACACAAACACACCATAGTGCCTGGCTGCTTGCCAGCCTTGTTGGCAGCCTCTGCCAGTGGCTGGACGAGTCCGAGGGTGAAATATCCCGTTTGCTTCTGGATGAGAGCTGCATCAGGTAGTGTCCTGGCATGAGCGGCGTGTGAGAGAGATGTAAAGTGGGAAAGCAGTGGGCCAGCTCAGAGCAGTGGTTTTATGTAGACATCTTCCATCTGCACTGAGCTCTACAAGGAATGATGTTTTGTTGCAAGGACCTCCTCTTTGGAAGCCCACCCCTCAGCAAAGCTGTGAGGTATGTGAAATTTATGTTTTGCAAACAGAGCAAAGACATTATGGCATGGGACCTTCTGTTCAAAATAACGTCACTGCATTTCTCCCCCTCCCCAAAGCGGTTCTAAGTGGAACCTGGAACACATTTTGTAAGCGTTTGTTTATTAATGTATCTGTGATGTGCCTCTAACACAGGGCTGCAGTACCAGCCCCGCTTCCAGCTGGGGAAACTGAGGCAGAGAGAAACCAAATGAAGGAACAGATATTCCAAGATAAAAAATTCAGGAGTCTGTGGGTGCTGACTCTGTGCCAGGTCCAATAATGGATTTAGACCATCTGTACTCTCTGCTTCTCCCTCAGTTGAGGCATCTGCCCTTGCTCATTCCATCATGGATCTAAAAACGGCCCATCAGTTGAAGCCTGAGAAGAACGCTGCTGTCTGGGGGATGCGTTCTTTCACCGTTTTGTGCTCTAGAGACCTCGTAGTTAGAACATAGTTTGGAACAAGATGACTCCTAATGAAGCTGTCCAAGCGTAGAGGTTGTTGGTTCTGTTCAAAGTCATGGTGCGAGTGGTGATGGGATGAAGAACCAGTTGCAGAAACGACCAGGCCATGGGGCTGGGCTGGTTGTGGTCCCCAGGTGAGACTCCCTTGCCACTGGGCAGCAATCCATGGAGAGTGTCAGTCCCCCAGTGAGACCTGCGAGACAGAGCGTCCCTCAGTACCTGCCACGTTGTGGGGTTTCTAACCCTGTGTCTAGCAGGAGGATCCCCTGACCCTGCCCACAGGTACAGTCTGGTGTAAACTGTCCTC
Source organism: Aramus guarauna (assembly GCA_013400195.1). Taxonomy (NCBI): domain Eukaryota; kingdom Metazoa; phylum Chordata; class Aves; order Gruiformes; family Aramidae; genus Aramus; species Aramus guarauna. Next base: position 26,245 of record VXBL01005534.1, read on the forward strand.
TGAAAAAAATCTATGGACCGAACCAAAGTGGTGGTGTGGTGAGGCCCCATGTGCCCCGCTGGCCTTTCCAGGATTATACAGAGCCAGGCACAAGCAGGCCATTAGTAAACAAATGATGTCAGCTCCCACTGGCGTTATTTTTAAGCACTTTGTATATATTACTTGTCTGTATGTATCTCTGGACTGTTCTTTCTCCTCCTCCCACTGCCTCTCAATCACCCACAGAGCTTTTTTTTTTTTTTTCCTTCTTCTTTTGGTTAAAACCAACATCTGTAGATTTGTTCTTAACAAAAATAAAGCCATCCATCTCCTTTGGCCTGCCATTCTGTCATGTAAGCTCAGGAAAACTGGCTCGGTCAAGGTTTACAGTAGCTGTCGCAGCCTGCAGTGGGAAAGGCACTTATCTGTAGTGGAGGGTTAGCAGTTCTCAAGAATGCATCCTTCCCTCGGACCGAGGGGGTGGCTTTTGTTTATCCTCTGGCACACAATGAAATGACGGGAAAACATGCTTGGATGCACTGTAGTAGTAAGGTGGGGCAGGGCAGCGGTTAAAAATGGAACGGAGCCTTTGATCCCCGGCCAGAGCAGATGACTCCCAGGGTTTGGGTTTTAGGGTGGACATCATGTTCTTTCTCTCCATCTCTGGGTACAGATCGAAGAGTTCCCCTCCTACCTAGCAAGCAGAACAAAGCCTCCAAGGCAGGCTTGGGGGAAGAGAGGGATTGCAAGGGAGGTCAGAAGGAAGGAGGGGGGGGAGTTGGGAAGCCCAGCTGGCCCCCACCATCGTGCCTGGCTCAGGTGGGTGCTGGAGGAGGGGGTGCAAGCCCAAGTCTTCCCGACAGCGGACCCAACAGCTAAATGCCGTGTGCGTCCCAAGATCTCAAAGCACCACAACAAAGAGCACGCAGCTGAGCCTCTGGGCCATTGCCTTGGGACGCAGGGGCTGGCTGGGGCCAAGCAGTGAGTCACGACGGCGGCTGGGGTTTGTGACGATGTTTTTCCTGTTAATCTCCCCCACCATCACCCCCAGAAAACACAATGGAAACTCCGTAATCCCGGAGATAGCCTGGGGCATACCACAACTCCAGAGGGTCCTCACAGGAGGCTCCAAGTCCTCCCCAGATTTCCCAGCAGCCAGACCAGGTAGTAAATAACCGCACAAGTCCAAAAGATCGAAGGGGAGTGATAGAAGTATTACGTGCTTGCGCTTAGTCCTGCTCTATCCCGGATCTGGAGTGGGACGCTCAAAGACTCCGGAGCGCTGACTCCTTGGAGCCAGAGTATATCATCTGTTAAGTCTCTGGCACGACAGACTTGCTTTAGAGTGAGCAAATTAAAGGTCGTCTCTTAAAATCTGGTTAATGCCACATGCCAAAGTAGACAGAGAGAGAAACAGAAGGATGATAGATACTCAGATGTACAGATCAATCCATGGCTCAAGGCGTGTTTGTTTCGTACTCAGTTTTGTTTCTGTAGTCTAGGTATATTGTTTTTATTATTTATAGTGTCAGGGGGAGTAATCCTGTGTGTTTGAATTTATTTGCTGTGCTATGTGGCTGATTTGGAACACGTCCTGTTGTGGGTTTTTTTGTTATTTTTTTGCTAAGGAGCTCAGCAATCATTTGGCACTGAATACAGGAAAAATAAAAAAATAAATCCAAAGTTTCATTTAACCGTTTACCTCTTCAAGCACTTAGCCACTGCATAGGTGTCGGAGATAGCCGAGGGACCCTGCGTGGTCATTGCCCAACGATGGACACGGTAAGGATGGGCTTTGCCCGAGGCGGCAGCAGCGCTGCCCCGGAGATGGAGCACAGCAGCTGTTCGGCAGCAGCACGGGAGCCTCAGCCAGCACCGTGCAGGGAGCCAGGAGGGAAAGAGGATCCATTACATTGCAAGTTTGCTTTAAACTCGCTTCAGTGTTTTAACATGAATCATTCATTCCACTAGTGAGATGACTGAGGAATCTGGGGAAAAAAAAAAAAAAAGCCTAGAGGAGTGCTGCAGAGGAACATCTGAAGGGATGTGGGTGGGGGACTTGGACCTAAGGACTTTGGCAGCTCGGAGGCATCCTTCAGATGCTTAATCAGGAATCTTGCTTTTCCCTTTTTCTTGACTAAGAAACTCAGGGTTCTGGACTGGTTTCCTCCTTGCATTAGTGTGTCTTTGTATCTCTGTGGCTGGCAGAAAGGGTCTGTAATGATACCCTGGGGCTTCGCTTCTGAGCTGAGCTGCGGCTCCACATCTGCAGCAGCTCTTGTCTGGGAGAGATGCGGTGTCCCAGGAAGAGGGAAGGCGGTGGGAAGGCAAGGAGGGAGGCAGTGTGAATTCTTTATTTGGGGTGCCAGCAGCAGAGCATGCTGCTTTTGTAGCCCTCTGAACAGGAGTTAGAACGGTTCCAGGGCAGATGTTAACATGGTAGTTGTCCCTTTGGTTGCACAGTTGAACCTGAGTCAAGAGACTCGAGAGCCCAACTCGTGCAAGTGTATGGCTGGGGCAAGAAACTTGTCCCTTCTGCAGAAGACTTTCTTAAAAAGTCAGGACTCTGGAGGCACTGAGCATTGAGTTGTATGGTCCTGGACCGAAGACAAGGGTCACCCTTAACCCTCAGGGCCCCTCAGCAATTCAGTTCTCTAGTGACTTCCTCCTCGTGTGATGCCCCGTGTCAGGGATTTCCCTGATCTCATCTCTCTCTGCAGCTTGAACTAACAGCTCAGGCTGCGCAGCCAAAAGCAGAATTGGATGTGTGTCCTCTGAGCACAGGGGACAATTCTGGCCTGTTACATTTGCAAAAGTAGTTTAAATGCAACATTACGGCCAGGAAACCAGCCCCGTATAGCCTCCAAACTTCGCATTTTAAGTAGACTGAGGCATGGTTAATTCAGCTGCTTTGCTCACCCGTGGTACTAACTACACTTGTTGTCCATGTTACATATAAAACTCGATGCTTTGCTATTTCTGGCTTTTGATCTGTACCAAATTTTGAGACCTGACCTGCTCCAAACACATACAATTTGGCTGAGTGGACGCTTGAGGAGAAACTTGAGTTTGTGGAATTGCCCACTGTAGTGTGATTCCTTACTCTTAACTTGGACTTCAGGGATTTATTGTTACTATGCATTCAGGGAAGAGATAGTGCTGCTGGTTCCTTATCTTTTGTATTGTCTCAATTCCAAGATACTGAAGGGGAAGGAAGTGCACAAATGCTTGGCTTTAAAAAATGTGCAGTATTGCCCTTCCTAATGAATTTCAAGGTGTGTTACTGTCAGCATCAACATGGATATTTGAATTACTCTCCCGATCTGACTGTTGGAAATACCAAAATTCCTACTGGTTTCATTAGTCTTGTACAAGCAAAACACCTCCGTGGAGGCTGATATAGAGACAAAACTCTGTGGAGACAACGCTCCAGACTACTCGGGTGGGAGCCCTCTTGGGCATGGGCAGAGGGACTTGGGTCTTTGCATCCCTGCCTTTTTTTTTTTTTTGGAGATACCCTCCAAGGTGTATTAGTGTTTCTACAGCAAAATTCAGCGCAGTACACAGTATCGTAGGCCTCTGAGCATGTTCCCAGTAAAACTGGTCCAACCTTTCTTCCCTCTCTACTCTATGTAACAGGTTATGCTGAAAAGAAAAAACAGATTTCAGCTAAAATCAAAATGTTTTCCAAGACTGTCAGCTTCAACTAAATTTTCCAGCAGATGAAGTTGGCATGACTTCCTGTAGCTTTCATGTTTTGTTTGGACAACATCAAAAGGCTCTTGTTTCAATGGACTAGGATCTTGTCATTTCAGCACTAGCATTTCACTTCATCTTGGTTTCTCTGTTACAGTAAATAAACTTTTTGGTGTTACAGTGAGCGAGGGGGTTGGTGACCCCACACGAGGTGTAACAGACCTTGAAAGGGAGTGGATGACGCCTGTATCGCTTCGTAGGAGCTCGGATAGGACTTTCCACCATGGTGACGTACAGAGAGGACACATGGAGGAGGAGCTGGTTGCCTCTATCGTCTTCACTACTCAGCACCAAACTGTAGCTGAGTTGTTCTCATCCATGAGAGGGCTTTGGTTTTACTGGAACAGATGTGGTTTTCTTCCTAATGGAAAACTGGGACTTTTTTCTTTGTAGAAAACTTCAAAATCTTGGCCATTTTTCTGCAAATGGGAATCTTAATTGAGTTTTGTCACACTGGAAGTTGTGACAGATAGGGGACATTGCTTTCTGCCCGGCTGCAGCACCCAAGAGCAGCCAAGTGTTGAAAACTCTGACATGTGCGTTGGGAATTCTGCCTTGGAAATGGTGTTGCTTCAGGTTTTAATCCAGAGAAGTGTTTGAAACAAAGAGACTTTCAAAGCTTTGAGGATTACGGCTCCCCCAGCTTTGGGGCCGTTGAGTGTGTCCCGTGGGTAATGCTGGTGTTCCCCTTTTTCATCCCAATGCTCTACTTCAAGGGGTTTAGTTTAAATGATACTCTTTTAAATTTCTGAAGAGGATAAAGATCGATCCTCCCCCCATGTCCTTGATGGGGGCAAAAAGGCAGACTAAGCTGTGAAGAACAAGTGAAGGGTCTTTACATTAAGGTGGGATGAGTTATTGTTGCTCACTGTTTGGTTTTTGGTCCCATTGGTGTTTCCAAACTAAAGCCTAGAGGATGATTTTCCCATTTAGGAGGCTGAATTCCTTGTGTATGTTCCTAAATTCATTGCATTTGTTTGCTTTTAAGCTTACAGTGTTTCTCAGCAGGTACCGCTAGTAAAACCACAGACCTATGAAAGCACAGACAGTTCTTTGGAGACACTTTATCTCCCTCGTAGGTGCCGGTGGGGAAGGGAAATGGGAACTCTGCTGCTTTCTTTCCTGGCTTTGGTTACAATCTCTTCTCACGGCTGTGGGCCATTAAGCAGGGCATGCCGCCTTCCCTCGGTGCCTGTGTTAGATGGTTGGTTTTGCTCAATCCAAAGATATATGGTTGCCTTTTGAATGAAAGCTACATCTGAAACCAGTTTTATCAGTTTCCTGGAAGATGACAGGGAGAAAAAATGTGAAAAATGCCTTTTCGCCACTGTTGGGTGTTTTTTTTGTCCTTTGTTGCCCATTGCATCGAGCTTCCTTATTTCGCCATGAGAAAATGTTTTCACCCAATAAAACAGAGGCCAAACCCTCATGGGTTCACGAAGGGGTGACTGGTGTGACCGGAGATACCTGATCTTGAGTGTCAGGGAAGCGTCAGCTCCAGTACCTGTGCTTTAGTCCAGCATTTATTTGCTTGCTAGTGAGGTTTTGGGGCAGGAAAAGCTTAAACCAGCTATGCTGGGGTGAGCTTGCTTACTGGGGGTGAGCTCAGCTCTGCTTGCAGGTAGGTGAGAGGAGCAGCCAGCGCCTTGCTCAGCTCCTTTCCCCCATCACGTGGGTGGGACAGAGCAGCAAGTCTCGCCTCTCCTCAGCTGCGCTGGGGCTCCCGATACGAGCAGCCGTGCAAAGGAATAAAGGGGTATTCGACAGACTATCTCACACAGAAACAGGGCAAGAAACGTTCTCACTTTCAGCGACTTCCCTGCTAGGCAATATATTTTTTTCCCATTTCTCCCGGTGGATGCAGCTTTCCTATCGGCGTTACAACATATTACTTAGGTCACTTCACAGCTATGAGGCTGTTGTGTGGATTCCCTCTCTTCTAGGAATTCTGCCGATGAATCATCGACACTTAAGGCCGTAGTTTGATGTCTTTATTCACACTTAATGCTAGTACTTGGCCGCAAAAGTAATCCTGTGGAATCCAATGGGACTAACCGTGGAGTTATATACTATTAAATCTTTGGCCTTTTAACAGAGTAATGGGTTACAGCCAGATTTGTGAATAAAACTGAAATGCAGTCCTGACTTTTGGAGGGGTTAGGAGTAGTACAGGGCACAATTTTTCATGATGAAACCTAGACCCATGTGAAAATTCCCTGCTAGCTGGCTTCCTTGTAAACCCTCAGATGTGGTCCTTGGGGGAAAGGCGGTCGGGCCCACCTGGCCTCGCTTCTCAGAGCGGCTGCTGGAGTTGGGAACAAATTACACCCCAGGTTGGGGCTTTTGTCAGGGTTTTTCTTTTTGTTTTTCATTTGTTTGCCATTGTTGTAATTAAGATGTTTCAGAGCATAATAAATAATTTTCTTTGCAGAGTGATAGCTTTTTAAGGCTGGATGCATCGGGGCGTTCTGCCTCGGGCCGAGTACCGTGGGCTGTCAGGATGTGCAGCCACGGGAGATGTAGATCCGCTTTCTAGGAAGGGATTTTGGATCTGATGGTGATGCTGTTTATTTGTAGGCGAGCGTTGATCAGGTCTCTGCTCAAATCCTAGGTGAGTTTGCCAGAGTTTTGTGAAGCTGAAGTGATGCGCAGACTTCACTTTGGCTTCCTTGGAGGGTGGGTGAGGGACTACCATTAACTTCATTTCCCGTACGAAAGAAAAAGAAAAAATAGTTGTTTGAAAAAGCAGCAAGTGTTATCATTGGTCTCAACAGTGTCTTGGTAACGTGGTGCTTGATGAACTTCAGGTGTGACACTAATTGAGATGGGGAGTGCTGGATTAAGAATTTTAGGGGGAGGAAACCCCCTGCCCTGGGTTGAGACCTTCTAAAAGTGAGGATGCGATTTGTGACAGATACATGGCTGTGTCCAGCTGATGTGCTTTCCTGTCTGTCAATGGTGCAGGCAGCAATGGAGGACAAGGGGCCCATCTTTTGGCTTGTTTTCTGCCATCGGCAGCCCCACCGCTGGATGGGAGCAGCGGTGCTCCCAGCCACGTCGTCCTATCAAAGCGAGGATCAGCCAGTCCCTTTCTGCACAGATCAGACCGCAAGTGGCGTTAACATTGCAAAAAAGAAGAAGGGATCCAGACCTGGTGAATCGTGATGTTCCTGTGCCTTAGCCTTATCTAAGAGAAACAAAGGACTAATAGATGTTTATGGATCACACATCTTTATTCAATGAACTGTTAGGCATCAGCCTCAACTGCAGGGCTGCAGCCTCAGCGATGGACAGGATGGTGCTGTTCGCCGTGCAATGCCCTGGTGCGACACAGTCCTGCCCAGCGCCACTCAGCTGGGAGCAGGGAGCAGCTCCTGGAGCGCGGCCGTGCCCTGGGTGCCACCAGAGCCCTTTTCAGTGCGCCCGAGGGGAGAAACACCGGCAAACAGCAGAGACACTCCAGTGCAGCTGTATAAAATTACACTGCAGGGGAGGAGGGTGGGGAAATGAAGAACAGCCATACATTCTCCCTCGGACAGGGTTTGGGTTGCGCTGCTCCGCTGAGGGTTTGTTTTCTTTTATGCTAGATTGGATCGTGGCAACAGGGGCTGCACGTGAAAACGTGACCCAGCACGGCAGCTCTGTGGCTCGCGGCATTGCTGGTCTGCTGGCCTGAGCTCCTGCAAGGACCCAACATGGAAGCCTTGAAGTCTCTTTCTTTCTTCAGCCTCTGCCTCTCTCTGCTCCCCCCTTCCCCTCCCAAGGTGCTTTTAATCCCTTTGGTTAATGTGAAATTAAGATAATGAATCAAAGGGAAGAGAGGACTGGAAAGGGGGTGGCAGGGGGGGAAGGGGGAAAGAAAAGAAAATAGAAAGGAGAGATATTCTTCTGACAGATAATTAGGGAGATTGGTTTACCAGCCAGGGATTAATGCTGGCTTCCCAGCTCAAACAGTCCCTCGTGACTCATTTTGTGACTTTAATTTCTCTGGGGTTCCTTAAGCAGGTGCCCTCTGACAGGTAGTCAATAGAGGACTTCTGGCTGAGCACCAGCGCCTCTTTGGAGAGGTCAGATTCGGAGGTCAGAGAGCAAGGCCTGGGAGGTTGGTGGGTCAGGAGTCATCACGGTGACAGATGAACCTAAACGTGTTCCCTTCTCCCAGGCTCTCCCGCGCAGAGCAGCAGCACTGGCGTCTGTCACGACGAGCCCCCTCTTTGCGAAGAGACGTTTCTGCTCATCTCGTGCTCACACCTCTCAACTGCTCTTCATTAGCCAGAGGATAGGGCTCGTTTGCAGCCCTCGATCCGATGGTGAGAGGGTGCTGTCTCCATACCTCTCAACTGGTCCTCATTAGGTAGAACAGTCCCCTTTTGTCCTGCATGAAGCCCCCTTTGTTTCTCAGCCACAGCAGGGCTGCGAGAGCAGAACCTGATACAAAACAATGCAGCATTATTTAGCCAGAGCCTAAAGTCAAGGAGAGAGCAGCGTTTCGGGAAGCTCTCACTGCCTTAGCATGTGCATGGATGTAAACACCCGCAGATTCTAGCTGTCCGTCTGTCTGTCCTCCCTGCTCTGAGCTTGGTGCCTCTTGCTGGTGTTTCTAGCTGGAATTCACACCATATTCCACGAGCCGATATTGCGGGACCCCTCCAGGAATGTGTTTCTAAGGTGGTGTAGCTATGAGGAACTCCTTCCTTTGATTTTTCTGCTGGCAGGGAGCAGATTTTATTCTATTACTTTGTGTTCTGGGGGGACTCAGCGCTCCCCCCTTTCCTTGAGCAGTTTGCATGGGGTCCCCTGCCCTGACAGCATCTCCCTGCTTGGCATGGGGGATCCACGACCGTTGTGCTTTACTTTCACCCCTCCCGCGCCGCCTCCCTGCCAGCAGCTGAGGTTGTGTTGGCTGGAGCCTGATTAGTCATTCTGTCTGAGATTTCTTTCAGATTGAGGATAATGATGGCAAAAAAGAAATTAATTTTCTTTATAATTGGATTCCTGCTTTTCCCTGAAGAGCTGATGTCCTTTTAAAAAGCAGCGTCTATCACCTCCGTGTTGGTGGCTGCAGTGCTGCTGCAAAGTGGTATCACCACAGGAGTGTCTGGTAGGTTATAAATCGGGTGGCAGAATTAAATGCTTACATGCCTGGAGTGCCAAGGTCGGGTCTCTGATCCCATTAGCCACTTCTTTCGCCTAGAAACAGCTGGAGCAGAGCTAAGCATCAGCTGCAAAATACCTCATTCAAGTAGAAATTGCAGAGGCAAACTGAAAAGAAATGAACTGTTGTGCTTTCGAGTCCTATCCACTGCAAAAAAAAAGTGAGAGGACTGGGATTAAACAGTGTCAAAACCCTGAGAAAGAAAACAAAGCCTGATTTTTTGGAGCAACTGGGAAGCCAAAATGCTGCTTGCAGTGAATAGTGTTTGCAAAATTAAGGTTGTCTTTAAGTATTTAAGCCTAAAAAAACGACCCAATGTGCATCAAGCCACAGCAGAGTTTAGTAGAAGCAGGAGTGAGGACAAGGAGCTCATTGTCCATGTGCCAGTGATCCAGAGAGAGGAACTTCTCTGTCCTATGTAAGAGTCTGAATATGAAAGTTCTCTATAAATCCAACCTGATTTGTGAGTTAATTGGACTGGGGAAACCAGGACAGCGGTATGGAGAAATAGGGCTTTGTGGGTTTCCTGCTACACCTCTCCCAGAGAGATCCTCCTTCATTTGGATGATGTTTCTGTGGTCTGCGGGGCAAGCGTTTACACCATTTCTGTGCCAAGACCGTTGCGTCATATTGGTCAAGGTTTATTTTGATACAACCCCAGACGGCGTCACGTGTTGCACAACGGCCGAACCAACATTTCGGCCACCTTGGGAAGCCCTTGCCTGGTGATCTCAAATCCTGCCACCAAATCCAAAGGGCACTGTGGGAACTGGAGCGATGGCTGTAGTTCTGCATCTACAGTCTGTTGGGTCTTGGATGTTCCCACCCTATTGTACACTTTAATTCTATGCAACCCATGCAGAGAAACTGGTACGGGCCTCCTGTGTGACTCAGAAAGCAGTGACACACGCAGGGTTGGATGTCTCTGGCAAGCAGATGTTTCAGTGGGCAGCTAAGAATTTGGGGGTGGGGGGTGTTTTTCCTGTAGAAATCTCCAGCACTGTTTGCAGAAGGGCTGGAAGTTCTGCCCAGTGGCTCGAGCAAGGGTTGTATCTGGTGGTTTGGGCACAGGCTGGTGCCTTGCTTTCATTTTGTGCTCCCCCTCCCGTGCCACCTTGCTGGTGGGTGGTTTTTTCAGCACCACCGAAGCAGCTTGTGTCAGATGCTCAGGGCTCCCCACACCTGCAGCAGGGTGGTCATCCCAGGAGAGCAGCAGGACTCAGACTGGATCCATGCGGCAAACTGGGAGCTCTTTGCTCCTGGAGGTTGGATTTGCTTTGTGGCCAAGGTGTGCGGCCAGCACAGCTGAGATGGGGGTCCGGAACAGATTTGGGCTTCAGGACTGCTCCGTGTTTATGGCTCTTTGAGTGGGCAAATGCTGTAGCAGGGTGGGACTTTCAGTCTTGCAACTGAGGGTTTTGTGTTTTGTTTTGAATTGTAAATATAACACAATTGTGTTTATATAATGCAATTACGTGAGATGCTGCATATGGGTTTTAAATAGAACAAGGGTTAAATTTAGCCTCCTTTTTTTTTCTCCCATTGGTTTTGTAGAGATAGATTTGTGTTTGAAAGACTTCTCACCCTCGAGTTTACCAGACTCTGTACTGCATGATCTCATTGCTACTATCTCACTCTTTCTCCACCCTTCCCTCCCGTTGTTTGCTATTCTGACTGAAGATGAGACACAAAAAGTTAAACAAACTTTTTAAAGACAGGGAACGCATCATCCTATGTGTTTATGCAGTATTAAACACAACAAGATCATTATCTGGAGACACTGGAGACCGGATTCACATTGGATATAAATGAGTAAAGTTCCCATCAAGTACATGATTTACACCAGTGTAGGGTTTGGCGCCAGGCTGTATAAAGATGAGCAAGAAAAAAGAAATTCGTTTTTGCAGACTTGTACTTTTAGGCATGCAAGCCCTTCTTATTATCCTCTAATTAGAAAGTGGAAAAAATGATTGGAAAAAGAAAACAAATAGGCTGAAATGATCACAAGAGCAAGCTTTCAAATTATGAATATATTTATATTTTTAAGCATGATTTGGTTCTTTTCCAGAAAATTATGGGCCCAACAGTTGAGTCTGAATTTCCCCACTTTTTTAGAGGTCAACACTTGGAATTTGCCTCCTAAATTGAGCTGAAATGGTATCTGGGACTCAGATCCAATATCCAGTAATGCAGAGCGTTTTGCAGATTGCACTGCCTTTGTCATACGGGCTTTTAGGAGAAGTTTTTCTTCAGCTTCAGTCTCTGCTGAGGTTATTTTGTAGTTTCCATTGTGACCCACGAGTCCTGGGATCTCCACAGTAAATTATTTGTAATTTTATGCTTGGAGGCAAATCCTCAGGTCAGCTAAGCTGACTCTATTGTAAACAGCACTTCATGTTTTTAAGGCTCTCAACCAGCGGCATCCCCTCAAAATTCTTCAATATAAAGTGGTTTTAGGTTTACAGACAGGGTCTCTGAGGAAGAAATGAATAATCTACCCACAGCCATGCAGAAAGAGCAGGCTCCCAACTCAGGGCTGTTAGCGTCCAGCTAATTTTCATACTGCTGCTTCTGCTCTTTCCATCAGGCTGATACTTCTAACTACCTTCTGGGACACTACAGCCTTGCTTGCAAGAAATTCCCTTCTTCTATAGCATGTAAAGAAATATCTTCCCTGTTTAACAGCTGGGGAAACTGGGGAGGTGAGGTTAAACCAGAGATGCTTTGGAGGAAGAGGAAGGATGGCAGGACCTTGTGCTTGTCCCCATGTGCGTGACCTGGATCATGTCTCAAGTGTGCTGCTGGTCAGGTCAGGTCAGGCTAATGCCTTCGGAGGCAGCAGGGCATTGTGTCCCATTGGCTGTGGTCATAATTTCAGTACTGAAAACATAAATAAAGTCATTACCAACTTCTTTAACTTACTGAATCTGATTTCCAGTTGAAAGTCAAGGCAAAGTGAGGTATTTTTTGTAAACTGACAGGTCTTTCTGCAAAAATAAAAAGCAAAATCATAGTGTTGGGGTTTATTCTCTTAGGAAGAAGAAAAAGATTATCTGTAGGAGATACTTTTGGAGGAAAAATTCACTGGGTAGCCAAATTTTTGGTCATCCACAATTCCCTACAAATTCTTAGAGTCTTCCAGTTTGTGTCACTGGTCCTTCACTCATATTTGTGAACTAAGTAGGAATATGAACTACTTCTGACTCTAACAAGGATGAGATATACGTGGGGAACTTGAGCAGAAAACAGGCAGAAACAGGTTTTTTCCTAACATGGATCCAAAGCTTAAAATAATCTGTACACCCTGAGGACCTCTCCATTATCTCACTGTTCCTTTGGGAGAGGATTGCCATTGCTTCCTGGCAGCAGAGATTTGATGCACAAAGGAAGCCTGAACAATTTCCCACGTTGTGAGATCTGGAGTGGTTGTCTTCCAGTCGGCATAAGGTTTAAATTGGTGGATGGACTGGCACTCATATCGTTCTCCAGGCCTACTGGTGACGTACCAAGTGTACGTGACATTTATTAGTTTTAAACTTGGCCCGTGCAGGGTTTGAAGCCCATGTTTATTTTTGAAGATGGGGCGATGCGGTGGTTGAATGGCACGTAAGTTGATGCCCGTTTTTGCCATTTGCACTGTTCATGATCTCTTCCGTTGCTCCCTTCCAAGACTCCCTAACTCCATGCTAATTGGGTGCTGGCTCCAGGCTTTCTATTTTAATACCGTTTGATGATAATAATCATTCCTGCAGGATGAATGGTTGAGAACAAAGACAGGAAACGTCCCCCTGATTAGATAGAGGCAGGGGAGCCATTGGAGGAAAAAAACAAATGACAAAAATGACAAATGAGGGTCCTGTAACTTCTGCCATCCTCCTGGGGCATGTGGAAGGGCCTGGAAGGATACGTGAAAAAGACCATAATTTACTGGTTTGGGAAACTGTGTGTTGGAAGCCTTCAAGTATCATCTCCATCTACAAACAAAAGCCAGCAGGAGAGATAAGGCCAGGCTGCTACCAGAACGGAGCGGTTTTGGGCACAGTTACGCAAAGCCTTCTTCATTCCAATCATATTGAAACTAACTGTGACCTTTCCTTATTGCGTTAGTGCTATTACTGGATAAGAGGAGAAGAGCAATGCTCAGATGTAGGTTTAGGTGATGGGTGGGATGAGAGCTACGCCTACAACGTATTCTGAGTGCAGACCTGAGTGCTAGTTGGAATCTGACCTTGTTTCAAGTTGACTTGTGTTGATGTAAGGTCATGCCCAGGCTAAGCTTGGTGTGCTCCATGGGAGACATCAGAGAAGAGAAATGGGCCATGCTGTTTGTTAATGGTGACCCAAATGTGTACATATCTGCAGAAGTAGGTATTTTGGATGTGGTCTATCTGGCTTCTCAATTTCTGGATACATCTGTCTTTATAGCATTGTCAGATATTTCCAGGATCCTAAAAGGTCTTGGAAGTCTCTTCCTGCAAGGGTTGGAAGGTTGTGCAGGAGCCTGCATTGGGCTTTAGGTGTCAATCCGCTCCTAGAAACGTGAGCACATGGAGCTTGGACTAGGTAGTGCTCACCCCTTCGTCCTGGCCAGGTAGCAGAGATGCTGTCAGAATCTAGTTTTACTTGGGCTTTTTTCTTTCTCTAAATACAGAAGTGCTCTGTAAACTGGTCAAGAGCAGTCTAGTGTTTCTTGGGGGAAATAATCAACAAAAGCAAACTCTCTGACTTCAGTCAAATTGTTCTCAGAATATTGTAACATCTTAAAAATGGAAAGGTTTTCATTTTCAGTGGTTGAAAACTGAGCAGGAGCTGGAAGTTCAGGGGAGCTGGTTCTGATTAGCCCTGAGTCCCCCGCATGCTGTTGTGCATTTCAGTTGTATTTTTGTTTGTTAAACTTTGTTTCAATCAATTCTATTTAGTGCTGGCGTTTAGAGCATTGCCTTGGTTTTGTTTATGATCATTGCGCAGGGAGGGTGCAAACAGAGTATGGGCATTTGTGCAAAGCCCCCAAAACTGGGGAACTTGGGTTAGAGGTGCCCAGAGTATTTTAACACTTCCATGCCTTGGTAGAAGCTCAAAATGATTTTCTGAAGCTGAATGCAACAAAGGTCTAGCTCCTTCCTTTATCGCAGTTTTGACTATAGTAGAGACAAAAACTTGACCTGGAGAACAGCACCTGGTTTTGTTATCTCTGATGTTTCTTCACCTGCTTCTTACGAGACAAGGGTTACGGTGGTTCTCGATGATGTCTAGGTTTGAAGCCAATAGAAATCTGCTGAAAGTAAATGGCAATACTCTGACTTGAATACTTTTAACTCAAGCTCTGGGATAAAGTATCTTTTCTAATGCTACAAGGTTTTTGTTGATGGCATTTTTGAAAGAGAGAACAACTTTTTAGGTGCGCTCTTATAAAAACAAGTCCTCCATCTGTGTTAGTGATAATTTATAACTGCTTTCTTAGACCTGTGCTGTGAAATAAATTAGGGACACGCCTGGAAAATACTGGGTTGGCTTAAATGTGCCGCAGAGCCTTTTTAGTTGCTTTTATCCTGCATTTTTAAATTAAAGAAATATGATGATTTAAGGCGTTTGATCTCTGAATGTTGCAATTTTTATTAGCATTTGTTTCCAGTTGTGTGTTTTCCCAGTAATCGGTTTATGGAACCTTTAACCTCTAGATCTCCACCTCCAGTGTCACGTGCGTTGCTCAGGTCCAGCCATCTGGCTCTTCTCTCCCATCTCTGAGCACGTTGGAGGTCACTTTTTTTCTGAAAAGGGAGAAGAGCAAATGCTGCTGCAACCCTTGCTACTTGGCAGCTCTGTTGGATGGCCTCATCAGGGTCAAGGACTAAAAAACTGCAGAGTGACCTACTGGTCCCTTTCTAGATAGGGTATTCCAGCCTGGGACTGAGATGTATTAAGTTGCTGGAAGTTCTGCCAAGCAAATCACCCTAATGTATGATTCCAGTTCTGAATTGGATATTTTTTCCCTTCCCTCCCTCTTTCAGAGGGTCTAGTGAATCAAGATGTGGCTTTCAACCACTCATTTCAAAATCAGGCACATTTGTCTTCCTCATCTTGAGACTGGTTCAAGATCTGTTAGGAGTCCCTAACGTTCACAGGCCACAGCTGAACAGTTGGCCTAGAGCAATACTGTATGAAGAGCTGGTCTAACTTCAGGAGGGAGGTTTTAAAAAGGTCACTGAAGTTTAAAAATCTCTAATAATTTATTCTTATCCTTTATTTCTAGTAGAAACACTTCCAAAAAGGTTCCTATGTCACTCCCATTCCCTTGTACCTTCATATATGTGCAAGAAGGACACTCTTTCTGAGTTCCAGTAGACCCCGCTACTTCAGTTGCTCCTGTATGTGCCAGATCTTCCTGTGAAGAGTCCGCTTTTCCCAGAATGCTGTCTTGTCAGCTCTGGTGTATCCCAGATGAGCTACCACTTAAGCAAAGTGCCATTCCCTTTGTAAAAAGGGAAAAGCTATAATTTGGTTTAAGTAGATGCAGCTTTGGGGTTTGGATTGCTTTCCGAAAGCACAGTCTATGATTCTGACCTTAAATAGGCTCCGTAACATGTCGTTCCAGCCTCTGTGTGTGTGCGCGCGCGTTGTTAACTGTTTCCATGTTTTTGACAGATGGCTTGGTGTACCTCGCAGCGAAGCCAACATCCTGTTGAACAAACAATGAGGAAAGAGGAGGGAGGAAGAATGGGGTGTGGGAGAGAACACAGGATACCATTTATATTTTTATTTATGCGAGTGTTGGATTTTTTTGAAATATTGTGTATGCAGCAGACTGAGAATTGGGGAGAAAATGGAACTTTGAGGCTTCATTTATGAGGAGTCTTCAAAGAGAAGACTTCTAAACCTTCCCCTAGAGACTGTGAGACTTGTCATTACTCTTATTTGTACTGACATCATGGGGAGTCGTGCCGTTGAATGAATGGAGTCACCGGGTTATAAGTCTTTTGTTAGGCACTCAGGCCCTGGCAGTGGTGTTTCTTTGGGAGAAGCTTTCAAGGTTCAGGCTGTACAATGTTTTGCTTTCAAGGTTTTATGCGCATGTCTGAAATGTCAGAAGCCCTCAGTGGGCTTCATCTTTCGGTGAATTGCTTTGCTAAGTGACCCCAGAGCTGCCATCTGTGGTCCAGCGTAGGCCTTAACAAGAGCAGACTGTCTCATACAGAAGATAGAGGCAATGTTTCCTTTTGGTCAGAGCATGGGACTGGGACTTGGGCTTAGGTCTGTGGGGCGAATTTGGGAGAAATTGGGGCAGAGCCTTATCAATCTGTGATGGAGACAGGAATATTTGACTGCTTTGGCAAGATATTTTTGACATCTAGTGGTACAGAATGCTGTAGGCTTGGAAACATCTCCAGATGGCTGTTAGCTGTCTGCTGTTGCAATGGCCAACAGAAAACCTTCTCGATCATGTGGGTAAGCTGTATTGGTGACATTGGTGCCCAGTCCAACAGAGGAATAATCCCAGGTCAGCCAGAGAGCAGGGCCCAAGTGATGGCGTCTTGTTTGCTGAATGGCTTGAGAAGCAGTGCAGCTTCCTATCTATTATTTTTTAAGTCCTCACTGGGTCATAACCCCTGTTCAGATTCTCCGAAGCAGAGCACGCAGCAATTTCCAGTAGTTTCTGGTGGCTGTTGTAGGAGCAGATCCTGTCTCGGGTGTCCCTTCTGAACAACACGGGTTGCCCTTGCAGGACTCCTCAGCGCTGGCTGGCATCTGCCCTTCCTGGTCAGGGTGATTGATTTAGATGAACAGAGAGTTCAGCTGTCGCCAGCTCCTCAAAGAGAAGCCACCTCTGCTTTACGTCTCTTTCTTTCATCTGTTCCTCTGTCTACACGTTGCTGTGCTTTCTGTCTACTGTGATCCAGCTTTTCTGTTTACTTTTGGATCATTTTTTTCTTCCCTCTCCCATGAACCATATGCAAATTTAATATCTTTCTGTCCTTCTTTTGTGTTTCTACATCCCTCCCTCCTGTGATCTTGACCTAGTTTGGAACAGAGTTCTCTCTGGTCAGATACTATGCAAGCATGTGGCTGATTGAAGGAGATTCCCTTCCCTTGAGATTTTCCTGCCACAGAACAAAACAGATTTTGCTGCTGGGTCTGATGGTGTAGATCCCTGTTAGCTTCTCAACACGTTGCTTCAGGACACAAGGAAGGTGGAGCTGGCAATAGTTCCCACAAGAGCAGCTGATTCTGATACTCCTCTGCTTCCGTGCTTGCTCTTTAGTAACTCCAGTTAACTTCACATGCATGATCCCTTCTGCATTGCAGCGAGGGTCTGCTGAACCAGGCCATCGAGCTGTTGCCACAGGCAGTTGGACAGTAGCATTCTGCTGCCAGAATATCACGATACCCTTTCTGAATTGCTGTTGAAGACCTTATGCCAAGGGCATACCTGTTATCCCAAGAGCGCAGGGTATATCAGTACTTTTCCCCTAAAAAAAACAAAAGCGGCCAGTTCCAAGATCCAGAAGCAACCATGAAACCCTCCAGTTCTGCAGAGGCATTTGCACAGATCCCGAGCAGTTCCCTGTCCCTGAAATAGCCTGGCCCGTTAAACGCTACCAGCTGAAAAAAAAACCCCATACGCTGTGGCAGGCAGTTTGGGAGGCATCGCTACGCCAAGTCCCCATTTGCAATACATCATCTCCCTTTCCACAGATTTCCCAGGCGATGGGAATGTTTTTCCATCCTTCCCTGCTAGTAACGAAGTGAAGTATAAAGTTGAGTTATAAAGATGTTTAAAGGAGCTTTTGCCCTGGCCTGGCCTGGAAGATCTGAGGTCATTCACAGTGCACTTTAGTAAATATGTGTAGGGCCTTTGGAGCTTTCTTCCAGAGAAACAGCTAATAAAGCTAGCTGCCTGTTTTTGTTGTTCATGCCAAGACACATTCCAACATCTGATTATTTTATGTCATTACTTTAATGTGGAAAGAAAGAGAGAAGTATTAATTTTTCCAGGTGGATTGTCCTGTTTGGGGGAGGTCACGGCTTATAGTAGGTGGGTTGGATTAAAACTGACCCAAACTGCTGTGTCGGTAATAAACTTAACTAAACTTTAAGTTTTAGTGTAAGTAAAGCCGAAGGAGGAGGACTTTTTTTTCTTTTTTTTTTTTTTTTTTTTTTTTTTTTTTTTTTTTTTCTTTTGAGGAAGGGTATGGCAGCTGAATTGCTGACTCCCATTCCGAGGCGTTTCTGCATTTGCAAATGTGGCGTGGAATTGAAAAAGGAAAGAAAAAGAGACAATAGCGTTGTAATTGCTTCAGTGACTCGAACTGCAAAGGAAACGTTAGAAACTCATGTAAAAGACCTCCTTGGAACCATATGTAGTACAGAAGATACCAAAGAGGAATTTCTGCTCCCTCAGAAATTGTGTAGTTTGAGAGGGGGGAGGGGATTGTTCCCAGTTGGGATAAAACACCAAACTTAGTGTCCTGCAGGCCAACTGAAAAAATGGATTTAATATTACCAAAACACTTTGTCAGGAGGATTAGTCACTTTTTCATTGTGGTAAGTAATGCAGAAATGTAACAAACATTCTGAAATTTCCACGAAAAAGTGTCATCAAATCAATATTTCTCTTTAGATCTCTACTCTTTTAAGATAATTACTCCTTTCAACTCTCTTAAACCAGCTGTGCTCTTAGTCTGAGGTCTTGGTCCTTAGATATGTGACCAGTCCTTACTCGTGGGAATAGGGAATAATGAATTTTGTGAAACTGGATATGTGAGTATGGACTCTCTAAATCAGAAAAAGTCATAGATTCATGTTCTGTATGTCTGGTTTAATTTTTCACTTTTGTGTCACTTCATTGGCATTTCTCTTAATTCTCCCCAACATAGCCAGAATTGGAAACAGGACATCTAAGTCTGGGAATTTGTGGCCAGCTTCTTATCTCTCATTGGTTTTACACTACTATAACTTCAATGACGGATCATCTTTTTTTGTTTAAATATTCTGGTGTGAGAGAAATGAAGACCAAAGGACTTGGATAGTTTATGATGGGTTACTGGATATAAGTGGGAAATTAGAAGTGATCCATATCCGGTCTCTTCAACTCTGTTATCCATTTAATCATGGCAATTCCAGACACTGTAAATTTCTAAATGTTATTTGAAAATGAAGTGGCTCGTTACAACTGTTGTTGCTAATCCTTCTGCTGGCAGTAGCTCCACTGCTGAAATGACATAATTTGTGACTTGCAGTGATCAATGGTGTTGTATGCGGGTTAAATCTAAACCCCAGTTTTCAATGGGTTTGCTCATATCTTACAACACGGTTGTTAACTACTACACGTGGCTGTTAAGTTTGACGTTAGATGGCGAATAAGTGCAAATAAATATTTAAATCCAGTTTATGTGTGGTCCTGCCAAACAGAACGGAGACAGCAGGCTGGTGTCCAGTACTCTTAACTGGAACTACATGGCTTTTGGTTCTAACTGAACGTGGAAATTCCTGGGTTACGCTGTGCGTTATGAGGACTTTCCAGCTTGTAAAGGGTATTATCAAGAAAGTAGTCATTAATTTCCGAGGTCTGAGGATAGACAAGAACTACTGATAGGCCTCATTTTCAGGATACTAGGGCACTTTTCTCTATAAGCACCAGAACAAAATTGGCTGTTCCCAACAGCTAAGTCAGGCCTAAATTGTAATATAGGTTTCCTGTGCAGAAGTGATCTCTAAGTTTTAATCAAAAATTCTTTGAGATACCATATTCAGTGTTTCCTAAACGTCTGCTGGAGATACACTTCTTACTGCAGCAACTGCATCTGTGAAGGTCCTGGGCAGCACTTGACCAGCTTGGTAAAATGGTTTCATGAGTAGGAGAATGTTTTATGCAGATCAGGTTGCTATTCAACTTGGTGTCTAAAATGTAAATTTATTTGAAATCTGAATTGGAATATATTGACTTCAGCATTTGGTAAAGCATTGCAGGGATGACCCTAAGGAGATGTGTTCTTTGCATCCTGATCAAAACTTTAAAAGTTAAGAGATCAGATTTGTTCTAATCCTGAAAAACTTGGTCTAGTGTAGAAGGTGGAGCATTATTACTGATCTATTGGTATGCTCAAATTACTTAATTACTTAGCACCTTCTTCAAAAGTGGTGTTTAATACAGCACTCATCCCTCTAATTTTTGGTTCTGTTCTGTATTTGTGAAAGTTTCTCATCAAGGGGAAAAAATTCAATGACTGAATGTAGGTTTGAAAAAAGGAAACTAAAAGCCCAGCGTTGCAAAAGAGATCGCTCAGGTTGGTTGCTCAGCTCACTTAAGAAACTGCTGAAGTTTAAACATGGCCTTGCTCCTTCAGCCCAGTTTCTTTTTCTCCCTGGCTTCAGTTGTGGAAAAAAAACAACAATAAAACTTTGTAATGCAGAATGTAATGTTCACAATGTCAAGATTTATTGCATTTGCCCATCACAAGAAAAAACATGACCGTGGTCTAGATCTTGGATGGACCCTAGGGGTTGGATATCAGCAAACCCTATGGGTCTGGGGGGTTTTTTGTTGGTGTCTCATATGCAAAGAACTCAAGTCTGCATAAGGAAATCATTCGTGGTGTCTCAGAAACTCACACCCATCATCAAGCTGTAAGCACTGTGGCAAAAGGACAGAACAGACACAATAACGCAGGACAGGCCAGAAACCATGAATGACCTGCAACAGTTTCTCTGTTGGGCAGCAAAAGCCGTTAATCAAGGCCCAGGGACACACAGTACCTTGTGCCGTACATCTTGGAAACCCTTCAAAACCTCTGGGACTGGACATGCCTCCAGATATTTGTGAAACTATTAGAAAGCAAGGAAGGACGGAAATACGTATGTGCTGGAAAATGTAAGGTCTTTGGTTCCCTTCAGATAGTTTCAGTGGTATTTTCTAAAATCATAGGATGGTTTGGGTTGGAAATTTTCTTGAATTGTCCTGAATATCTTGGGGATGACTGGAGAAAAAGAAAATTTGGAAAACTTAACGTTCCAGGACTATTTAGCTTTTTTATAATGATATAGGTGGAAAATGAGATTATTCAAAGAAATCGGCTTGCTCCTTTTTTTAGCCTTGAGCCGCTTTTGAGTTACTTTTTCAACAGCAACAACAGATTTTTACACCCTCCACGTTTTTCCCATAGCTCGGGGTGAAAGCTACCTTCTTACTGAATGTGCTTCCACTTAGTGAGGCATTCCGCTCTGAAGAAGAGTAGACATTTGACCTAAGTGGTTTCACAAAACTTGGAAACATCTCCTCTGTAACTGTTTGCATGGCTAGCGGAATGACGTTATTTGACATCTTCATTCCAAACACATAAAGTTCATGGTATTTCCTGGGAACTAATTTTCCTGGGAAAATTACCTTTGCAGGCTAGTTGGGCACTAATAGATGGTACGTGCAAAGTGCTAATTCTGAACCGTGTGCAGGAGCAACTGGGAAGTTTAGTGAGACTGTGGCCCAAGGTGCTGGGCAGTATAAGAGATATTTTGTTTGAAGTTTGGAACGTGTACCAAACATTTATTATGAACAAAGAAACAGCTACAAAGCAGATTATTTTCCCTTGCTTTTCTGAGTATTTGTTGTTGTGTTCTGAACATCTTCAGATTCTCCCCCCAGCTCTATATCCACCTCCAAAGTTGCCTTGAGTCCAGACGGTTCATCATGGAAGAAGCTGGGCCATTGCAGAGCACTAGGGATGAGTTGGGGCTTCAAAGCTCTCTGTGACAACTACTCTGAACTTTCCCTGGGGATCCAGGATACTCTGGTTGGAGAGCAATCTACCTTTCATACAGTCTTAAAGCCTGCTGAGATGTGGGAACCTAAAAACTAGGCTTGCTCAGCAGTGGACTGCTAAGAAGCTGGGAGAGCAAGCTGACTGATAATGCAGCAGATTTCCATTGGAAACCCACATGGTTTATGTCAGGTTTTTGTTGAGACCAGCATACCTCTGAGGAACATCTCAGTATTTGATACATTTGGACTCTGCAGTTTTCTGATGCAATTTCTAGTGCAGTTTGGGTCATGGTTACATGCCTTTGGTGAAGCTGTAGCAATGAGAGTGTGTCATGAAAAGAAAGGATCTTATATCCACTCAGATCTGCTCCGCTAAAGTACGTCCAGATGGACAAATGACCTCCAGAGGTCCCTTCCAGCCTAAATTATTCAGTGACTCTGCCTCTAGCATTCCAGAGGGAGTGTTAGGTGAAACTGGGACCATCCCATATGGGGAGGAGGATAGAGTTATATCTGCAAATCCTGTATCTTGACCCTGTCCTCTGCCCTGGCCATCCATCACTGGGCACTGGTATTTTATTCTACCAGGATGTCAATCACCATTTCAATTAGTGAGTGGGAGGAGAGAGTGTGGATGATAGCACCCGATCTTCCATTTGATTTAGGATGAATCACACTTAAGAGGGCATCTGAGGTTAAAGAACACAGGATTCTGGACAGATGTATAAATCAACAGGCTTGAGGTTTTCATTATTCACCTTCTAGCGTATGAAGTGATATGAGTCATTGGATCATAAAAGAGATCAAATAGCTTTGTTGCTAATAATTCTTTCCTTGACCCATTCCCTGGCACATTAGGTTTGTAAACAGAGTTTTAATGGCATCCCTTGGAGGTAATAACATCACGCCTTTATAGCACCTTGGCTATAACTGTGCTTGGGTTTAATCCTTAGCCGTTTGTGGGAACTAATGCGCTTTCATATCTTAAGTTTTCAGTTATTGCCTTTTTGAGATTGATCATCTCCAGTTACTCTGCCTCCCGCCCTCCTCTTCCACCGATGACATTTGAACCCTCCCAGGAGCCCACAGCTCAGCTTTCCCCAAATGATAAGCACTCCCTGTAATATTCTGGTGGAGGTAACATGCTTGAACTTCAGTGTGTTGTTAATGTCTAATGAGCTCATGACACCGTTTATTGTTTTATGGCTAAATCGTGATTGTTCATTAACAAAAGTAGCATTAGACCATGTGCCAACCCTGGCCAGAGGAAAAGGTAAAGCAGTGAGGCACGGTGGAGGGTAATAATACTATGGTACCTATGGTAGCAAAGACAGCAAATTTCCTGCTGGCTCCTGGGCCAGTTCTGCACAGCTGCTGCTGTGGAGAAGCCTCAAGTGGATGGAGAGCATCCCTTTCTCGCCAGTACAGAGCTCTGGTGTCAGGAGCAATGAAGTGCCAGGGCCACAACATGTTGTGGCTTTAAAGGGGCACGGTATTGAACAACTCCCAATTTATTATGCTCTGATGCTACAGTGATTTTTGTCCTGCTGTGCATCACCCTCTGCAGACCGCCTTGCGTGGCTTTGTTTGCCTCTGCCTGTATGTCTGTCTTATTATTTGCTGCTTGCTAGAGTGATGCTTCTCTGCAGCACACCACCTTCGCTCTGCCTGCCCAGGCTGCAAGGAGGACTTGTGTATATGGTGTTGGTGGTTCCCAAGGTGGGAAATCCCATTTTTCAAGGGGTAGAGGTGGGAAAAAGAAGGTCCCAGTCTCCATTAGTGGGTCAAACTTCTTGAAACTGGTCCCAGCCCTTCTTGTGAGATCAGATTGATGGGAGAATGTCTGGTGATGGAGAGCCATATACCCATATGGTTCACTGTCCAGAGGAGGATCCTGTCATGGTGAAGCTGAAAGGGGGCTGTTTACAAGGGCGTTTAGTGACAGGACAAGGGGTAATGGTTTTAAACTGAAGAAGGGTAGATTGAGATTAGAAAATAGGAAGTAATTCTTCCCTGTGAGGGTGCTGAGGCACTGGCACAGGTTGCCTAGAGAAGCTGTGGCTGCCCCTGGCTCCCTGGCAGGGTTCAAGGCCAGGTTGGATGGGGCTTTGGGCAACCTGGGCTAGTGGAGGGTGTCCCTGCCCATGGCTAGGGCGTTGGAACTAGATGGGCTCTAAGATCCCTTCCAACCCAAACCATTCTATGGTATCCACTGATAACGATTCTTCGGTACTGGTGATGGGAAAGGTTCAGATGACATTTGCAGACTGCAGCCTTCAGAACCTGGGTCTTGGTCCCTGGTAGGTGTGGACTGAGAATGTGCTTAGAGCAAGAGTATAGTAGACAAGATCTGGGGATGACTAGGACGTGTTGCCTGTCCTGCTCAAGGCTGCTGCAAGTCTCTGTGTACCTTTTTTTGCTTGTTACTGGCTTGTGGGCTCATCTGCCCTCAGTTATATCTAACAGAGGGAGCTGGCTGCTTTAAAAATGGTCATTTTGGGCTGTAGGGAGAATAGAATAGCTAAATATAAGACTTTTTATTAGCCTGCCTAACCTTTCAGAGGTTTATTCAGATACCAGAAATAGGAAGACCTGGGGGAGGATGGGCAGGGGGGGAGGGAAGTAGCTTCCTACCTGCCCATCCCTTTTATTTCTATCCTATTTAAAGAAACAGAGATACCTGGTCTAGGGAGAGGAGGAATGGGGGTAAAGGACAGGAAGGAAAGGAAAGAAGGGTGGGAACTGTCAATGTAGAACTGTGCTTCTTCATCACTTAGTCTCAGGTCATTGCTGAGCCTACAACAGATAAGAGACCTTTGTAGAGATAAAAACTGAAACAAAGTCTTAGAAGTTATTTGAGATTTTTTTTTTTTATGGTAGCTAATTTATTCACGGGCTGGCAGACACCCAAAGACAGCAATGAACTCTGTAGCTGTGATGATCACAAAAGAAGGGGGTAGCTGCACTACAGTTGAAAGTCTCTAATGGAATCTCCACTGTCGCAAATGAATGAACCAAGGAGATTAAGCAGAGTGCTAGAGAGGGAAAACAGTGTGAAGGATGAGCAGTGGGTAGGTGTCTGGGAGAACTGGGGTTGCTCCACCTCATCTGAAGGACATTCAGTATCAGTGTTTGTGTTATCACTGTTTTGGTCAGCTCCTATAGTTAATGCACAAGTTCTTGCATTGAAGGGGTCCTAACAAAAAGACTACTCAGTGTCTGCATATAAGTAGCTTTTGGACCACCTTATATACATTGGTTAAACAGATTTACATGAATAAACAATAGCAATATAATGACCTTTTTATAGATACTGCTCTTTACATGCAAGAGAGCTGTCTGGTGTATTTATTCCAGCTTGTAAACCATGAGTATTTAGTACAGGATGTATACTCTTCACAGTTGTTTACAGTTTGGATGTATACTCTTTACAGTTGTTTAAATGGAGGCTTTTGTGGTGGTGCTGTCGTTCAAGAAAGCACTACAAGCCTCGGGCAAAAAGTATTAGGTGTTGGGTGGTGGATGTGTTGAGCAGGAGATTTAATTAAAGGACCATCATGATACTTTCTAGCTAAAGAGTGTATTCAGTTAAAAACTGATTAGAGCTGAATCACCATCCATGAAAAATTTTTGGGTGGAGGCTGGGATACCCAGTACCTGTGGGATACCCAGTACCTGTGGGATTTTTTAGAACAGGGATATTTAACTCCCATTAAAGTCTCTGGAGTGCTTAGTATTAACCTGAAGGCTGAATTCATCCCTGATCTTGTAAAATCACTGCTCTTTGCCAGGAATGGACTTTGCTCAGGGCAGAAAAACTGTTCTCTGATGCATACTAGAAAGCAAACGCTGACTTTGGGATGCATGCTGAGCTCCTACCAGCTCTGCTCTGGAGGAGCATGGCCCAGAGAGCAGCAATGAGCAACCCTTGTGGGACTCACAGGGCTAAAATGGGGAGGTTTGCCCCAAATCTTGTACAGCTTTTGTACAGCCAAACTGTTTGCCATTCTCTTTTCTCTGTCCTTCCCTAAGAATACAGATGGGAACTGCAAAACCACCTGCAGTATTTAGGAACACAGAAATCTTGTGTGTGAGCACAAATGGTTAACTTGTTTATGCTGAGGGATTTCCCCCATGGGTGGTTTATTCCAGAACTGCACATCCCAACAGAGCCTGATCAGTAATGCCCAGCTCTTCCCAGCCACTGTGAACACAAGGTCTTTCTAGGGAGTAATTGCTTCCATTTTCTTCATCAGGGAAGCCAAAGCAGAGCAAAGTAGTTGATTTACCCAGGCCAGCAGTAAATATCAGGCTTCAGAACCCATCATGGTGTTAGGGCATGGTAATGTTCCCCTTAAGTGCCTACTAGCTTGGGTCAGGTCGTCTCTGTAGGTGGACACCCTGGAGCTGCTGTTTTGCTCAGCCATCAGCACTTCAGTGCCTGGGCCGTGCCTGCTGAGAACATGCGGTCTGCGCTTTCTGAACTTTCATCCTGCTCCATGCTGGTTCTCCATCGCAACAGTTTGTCTCTTCCCTCCTTTCTGGCTCCTTGCACACTGCCCAGGACGGCTGGTTCCACAGCCGAGACCTGAAAGGCCCATTACAGCGTTATTAGCCTCTTCTTTTGTGTCCTAGGGAGTGAGAGTGACTGCCGAGCCCACTTTGCCTTCAAATGTTTAACAGATTGGCCCACATCTAATTCCTGCCGCTGTGTTTACAGAAGGTGGAGGATGGAGGGAAAGGGGGGCTGCTGGGTGAGGGAGGAGGGCACGGAGAAAAAAGAAATTGCTAACTCTCCATCAAAGAACTGCTTTCCTACTTGTGGTTTCAAAATGCTTCCTCCTTCCCCAGCTATCCTGTAATCACTCTCCAACATTCACCAGAACAGTGTTTACATCCAGCCCTATTACCGGCAGGGGAGACAGGAGAAATTAAGGGCTCCCATGCCCCATTATCTCCCTCTCTTCCCCCTTCTCTCCCCCTCCCACAAGCAGACACACTTCTCTCCCCTTACCCCTTTTCATCAAACTCCTCCAATTCATGAAGGAGTAAAAGCCCTTTAATGGGATTTGGGAGATCTTAAAATCCAGGTGGTTTATTTAAAAAAATAATAATAAAAAAAAAGAAAAGAGCGCGAGGGAAAAAATAACTTGGAGGAAAATACCACCAGCTTACTCTTTTTGGCTTCTTTGTTCCTTTTCCACGTTGTCTTGAACCTTTTTCTCCTCCACAACTCCGCTTGGCAGCCAGGGTGAACTGAAGTTTGACTTGGATGGCTAGTGAGACCACACAGAGTTCACCCTGGCTGGAATTAATTTCCGATGTACAGCTGAAGAATCCCATGCGCGCGCACAAACACAGCGAGCCCTTGCATTTCCTTTTGATTTCCTTCTTGTGCTTCCTTCCCCAGATACCCTTTTTATCAGAAGCAGAACGAGCTGTAATGCCACTGCAGACGCTGTCGAGGCGAGAGGCTCTGACCCAGCATGGCAGCAGAGCCGGAGGAAGGCGGAGGCTCTTAGATGTTGGGCAGGCGAGCAGACGTGTGAAAAATGGCGAATGTTGGACAACAATAAATGCGGATTATGACTTTTTTTTTTTAACGAAGGGTAAAAAAGGATAGTCATCTGGTACTGGCACTTGACAGGGACTTGAGGTCTGATTCCAATTCCTTGTTTAACCACAGATTTCCTCTAAATAATTCTCGTAATCTCTTGAGCTGAGGTCAGGGGCCCATTGTTCTACACCCTGTAACAACACAATGGGACACAGTTCCTGCCCCAAAGAGCTTACAGTGAAAACAATCAAAGAATGAAAAAGAAACCCAGGCTTGCCTGAAGTTACACCCTGGTGTTAAACTGAAGATTAGAACCAGACCTCCTGACTCTCTAGGTTTCGAGTCGTCTGCAATTGTCATGTTTTTCTCTCTCCTATCATTAGAATCACACTGCAGTGTTAAAGACCATCAAAATCGAAAATACTGACTCTATTACCCCTTGGAGCGGAGGAGTGGGAGCTGTGTTTACGACGGGCAGCTATGGTTCTATAGGAAGGACAGTCTTTGTGTTATGCTGGCTGTTGGGTCATACTTAGTGCTACCAGCAGACAGAGGTTGGGAAGTTTGGGAAACTGGTTAACCTTGGAGGTTACTGGATTTCATACGAACCAGGGCGACGGACCAGTACTGTAATGGGCTTGGTGGCTGGTAAAGGCATTGCGTCAAGCTGTATTGAAGTCCCTTCCTCAATGGGATGGGAGATGGCTCTGTGGGCATATGGGGATATTTAAGCGGAGAATATTCACTCCCACATGTAGGAGTTGTTAGAATAGCTCTGCGCCCAGAACTTGCTCCCCTCCCAGGACACGGATATATTGAATGAATGCGCGGCGCACACACATGTGAACTTGTCCCAAGTTCTCTTAGTGCTGGCACGACAGTGCTCACGCCGCAGGAACATTCATAGCGCAACGGTCCTGGTGAAAGATGACGAACTTGAATGAGGTTCTGGTTGTACTGGCAATGCTCTAAAGCATTGACATGCTCTTCGTGCCTGAAAGAGTAAAACTAAAGCAGGCTTGGCAAATCCCACCCTTGGTATCGCTCAATAAAGCGAGGATCTCACCATAAGTGTTGCTGGAAACCTTGCAATGTTGTTGCTTTGTTTAAAGTCTCAGCATCTGGAATGATCTGAAAATATGGCAAGTGATAATCTGTGTATGCACAGCCATGCATTTGCAGCCATATATACTCTCTAAATTTTCCTTTGTTTTCCATACACAACTTTCTACCTCTGGAGTATTGCAGTGGCACTACTTGAGCTTTGGATATTGAATATTATCATTGGGAGAAAAAAGGTGGGTTCTCATATCTTGTGTTTTGCTTTTCCTGCTTGTCAGTTTATATAAAACTTGTAGTCACCTCAAGATCTTTTAATTTCATCCAGATTCAGCAGCAGGGTAGATATCAGTTTCCAGACTTAGAGAGATGGAAACACACACATCTCGAGGGACTGCAGGATTCATCCTCCCTAACTTTGGGCGTCAGATTTCCTCTCCATGTACATGAGCACAGAGATTACACCTTAGATGTGCTGTACGTCTGCTCAAAGATGTAGAGATGTACATTTTAGCCTGTCTTTTATGGTCAAGGGAAATGGCTACTTTTAGGGCCAGATTCAGCTGCTTTATTTCAGCTAGCTTCATTAGGATAAGAATCGCACAGCCAAACCGCCCGTTTCCTCTGACTGCAAATGGAGTCGATTTACTGGCATAAACGGAGATACCTACAGCCTGCCGCGTCTCGCCCCACACTTGCGTGGGTCACCAGAGCTGCTTTGTTCTTTGTGAAGGGAAATTAATGGTCCCATGTGGTTGCTATCCTGTTGGTTCAGCAGGCCTTGACTTCAGATCCTGATGGAGAAGCCTTGTGCAGAAGAGCGTTATTAGGCATGTAATTGCCACTGAGAGATTTGTTCTTTGGCACTAAGGTGTTGAAAATACTTTATTTTTC
Organism: Aramus guarauna; assembly: GCA_013400195.1. NCBI lineage: Eukaryota > Metazoa > Chordata > Aves > Gruiformes > Aramidae > Aramus > Aramus guarauna. The sequence goes on from VXBL01005534.1 coordinate 55,396, forward strand.
AAACTTAGGGATGACAGTTTTGACTGTACATTGAAATCAGCTTCATTCTCCTGATACTCTTAAATTTATTTTCTTTGTTTCATGAAAATGTGGGGAAATTACTGGATTTCCAAACATACCTTCCAAAGGGAACTGCACTTTAGACCTCGGTTTCTGTAGAAGTACTGGCAAAGGGTAAGAGGAGGAGCAGGAAAATGATCTAAAGGGTCATATTAAGATTCAGTGGTCATTTCTGCTAATGCTAATTTCTCCAGAATCAGGGGGTGGGCATCAAAAGCTGATAAGATTTAATACAAAGAAGTCTATTTATTTAACTTCTGGATTTTGTGCATTTGGGATGTACTTGGGTCATACTTCCGAGATTTTCCTTGCAACAACAAGGAAACTTGTTTCTTTTAATTTATTTTTTTTCTTTTAATGAGAGCTGAGACTCTCGTGTAATTGCTTGTTTCCTGGAGTTGGGGCCTTTAAGTAAATATCAAATATCCAGAGATTCGTGTTAAAGTTGCGAGTTGGCATTTCTGGTTTATTTTACTTTAGAGACAACTTTATTCATGTACAAGACCTAGATAGCTTGGAAATTGCCATACAAAGAGAATTATCACCGGTGTTTGTTAGTTCTACTAATAACTATTATAACAGCAGTTGAGTTTTTTTTATTTCCTGTGAGAATTTATTCTACTAGGGGAAAATTTGGAACATATAAAAATGTTTCTTTTTGGCAAAGTTGAAAAGCTTCCTCTTGACTTAATTCTGCCTTCCATTATACTACACATTATTTATATTATAAAGGATGAAAGATCTGAGCCCCATTTGAAATGCTAGAGTGGAAATTAGACCGTCAGTTCTTATTGAAAAGAAGTATGGGGGATCACAACAAACTATTTTCATTAGTTTTCATCTCCCCCAAAGTCTGTGAGGGTTTGGGCTTTTCATGCCAATTTGAAACCGAGCCAGTTATTTGAAATGTAGGTATCTCAGAAATTTTTGCCATATAAACATTCAACTTTTGACCAGCTCTTTCTATTATTTCAAGTTAAAACAAAGGTTATAATAGAAACACCATGATAGAATGTATTTGATAATAAATGTATCTCTTGTTTTCTTGTCCTCTGCTTTTCACTTTTATTGGCAACCTATTTCAAAAACAACTTGCAGGCCAATGGAGAGCATACTTTGATGCAACATTAATAAGAACAAAGAGGCTTAAATTATAGAAATAGCTGTCTGTGTCACACATTAGAAGTTTTACTCTCCATTTGGCAGATCTATGGTGGATAAAATTGTGTGTGAAGGGATGAAGGGGGGGAAGATTTGGATAAGAGTGGTAGTATCTGATCCAGGATAATGAAGAAGACAGATCCATGCAGAGATTTATTTTATTTGCTTTTGGCAATTAGCATTGGTAATGCTGTATCTGGGAAGCTGGAACTGCCACAGATAATAACAGTACTGCTTTTGAGATGGTTTATCCAGCTCTAATAACAAGGGATTGAATCGACCGGGGCTGTGGGGACTCAGCACCTCTGGAGGTGCTTTCATATGTGCTTCTCATCAAATAAACTTTTAGGCATCCAACATAAGGAGCACAGGGCAAGAAAAGTTTGCTTTGATGCTGTAAGGTGAAAACAGACCTGCTCTGAATGTTTCATAGCTGCGCTGCTCAATATGTCTGCGCCTAGGCGGGACTGCCAAGTCAAATCCCGTGTTGCTGGTGAAATACCAACTTGTCTGTCATTGCCTCTCGCCTTCGTTACCTTCCTCTGTGAACCAAGAATTGGGGTGAGATCCTGTGGCACTAGCCAGTTGTGACCAGACCCTGGTTTTGCTTTTCGGTTAAATTGTCTAGGCATTGCTTATGGACTAAAAAATCCTTAGCAATTAAGATAGCCGCTCATTCCCAAGCCCATGCTTTGCTTGGGGCTGGTGGAAGGGACGCCGTCGCTTCAATTCGCAGCTCGGGTTCAAAGTTCAGACTCCACCTGCCTGCTGGAAGGGCTGAGGTGTGGTGTCGTGGCCTGTTCTGCCAGCCCCTCATGAGAGGGAAGAGGACTGCTGAGGGCTATGGTGTCTTAAATCACTTAAAGCATCATCTTGGAATAGCTTCAATGCAAACCAAGGTGGTTAGTCTTGCGTTCATCCTAAATGTTCATCATTGTGTACAATAGCCTGTATATTTGCACCAGGGTTTCATGCAAACAGGGCTTGGTATATTTGTTACCATGGGTCAGCTGAGACACAGTAGCTCACAACACTCTGGGCTATGCTGGTCCATCTTTACCCAACTACGTAACCTCAACTAGATCTTGCTTTGATCTGAGACTAAGAACTTGCTTCTGGTCTTCCTGGAATTCAGACAGTTCTGCTCTGATGTAAATTCACTGGCTGTCAGCGGGCTGCCCTGGCTTGACATAATGCAAATGACACAAGAGATGGGTCTGAAAGGTAGAAATAGCCTGATGGATGGTGGTTGGCCAGTGCGGCTGCTGCGAGCTGCCTGGCCTCGGCTCAGCCTGTTGCAGCTGCGGTAAAAACCCACCGACACTGGTATGCTCACGTGGTGCATTTCACGCATTTCACAATGCTTTGCCAGTTCTAATAGTCCTGGTGACAACTTTGCAAGGGTAGCAAAGCAAGTACTTCTTACTGCTTTTTCAGGTGAAGCAAGTGAGGGGCAGGAGGTCAGCGGTGCTGTGAGCACAGGTTAGAGGAGGAACCGAGAACATGGGTTTCCCCATCTCCTTGGGCCTGTGCCGCTGCTCCTAAACACGCTGTCCTGAAAGCCTACCAGGGCCAGCAGAGAGCCAAAAGGTGTCTGGATCCCCTGAGCTGAAGACACGAGCCGTTGGCTGACTTCAGGGCAGTGCACTCGCGTTGCAGGTTTGAGCTCGCGCGGCAGTGCCGTGCGGCGTGCCTTCTGTATGTGCCTCGTGGCACCGCTGACGCAGAGCACCCCGGGCATGTGCCGCAGAAGCTGTGTCGCCCATGCCCGGGAAGGTGACCGCGTGGGAGTGTCGAGCAAGATCCTTAAGCCCAGGGGAATGTAAAAATCTTTTCCTATCCTGTCTGTGCTCTTTTTTGCGTGTCTGGAAAGGAGAATTGAGCTTGTGCTACCTCCTTAGAAAGGTTAGGGGAGCTGGGAGCCAGGGACTGGCGCGCCCCGTTCTGTCGCAACATCCCAAAATCAACACCCTCTGATCTATGGTATCTTGAGAGTTTGCAGCTCTTGTGTGGAGATGGAGTATGAATAAGGGCCCCCCAGTGTATTGGGAACCGGGCCTGTGGGTCTCCCGTGTCAAGTGAGTCATAATGTATTAGATCCGAGGACTTCCCCCACGGGTGTTTAGTCTCAACAAACCCGGCTAATTCAGATTTAACTTAGCTCTTAATATGCTACATTGCTGAGTCTTCTAATTAATGCCACATGTTGCAGTCAGCTGTCATACTGAATAAATGTTTACAAAGCTATTAATGTACTGTATTTGTAAACCAGACCAGCTCCTTTTTGGAAATCATGTGGTATGTGTTTTCCCCTCAAAGATGAAAAAAGTTTTTTAGCAATCGTGGATACTTTATTTTTGCAGTAACAGCCACTTCCCAAGAATTCATTGCTAAGTTTCTTGGGCCGCAGCCATTATCCCAGGGAAGGGACACAGGGAAAAGCACTGTCTTTTAAACAGAGATGCTGAGCCGAGCTGCTCCGCCATTTTGCCGTGGTGGGCCAAGGGACTGGTAAGGACTGGTGAGCCCGATGCCGGGTGGCAGTGCCGGGGAGGAGGCCGAGTCTGTGCGTGGGTCGGCAGCTCTCCTGTCCCCGGCTGCTGCGATCCCCAAGCGTGTGCACGCGAGGACCTGGTGCTCTCCCCCCCCTCCGCTGCCACGTGAGCAGAGACGGCTGGCCACAACCGAGAACGGGGAAGGAGATGAGTCGTCAAGCCGTCTGCGGGCCATCTGCCTTCTGCTCGGGGGCCCCTTGGGGCTGGGGACTAGGGCTGGCCACCACTGTGCCCACGTGGCCAGCACTTGCCTGGCACAGGGACGGGGTGGCTGGGGCGGTGGGATCGTGGGGGTGGGAGATCCCGTCTTCTCCCCGGAGCCGCTGCCAAACGGCTTGCTCCGCACAAGTTCGCGTTTTCTGTTTGCTTAGGTTTTTCGTTGTGCGTTTATTTCCTTCCTGGGGCTCCACGGAAACAGTTTTTTTTCTGTTGGGATTCATGCGCTTCTGTTTCATCTTTAATCTGCCGCATAAACCACAGGAGATGCCAAAGAGCTTTGAAAGCTTAGGGAGAGCGAGGCCGGGGTCCGTGCACTGCCGCCAGCTCCTGTGTCCCTCTAGGCGAGGATCTGGCTCAGGGATTTAGGCGCGTTGTCCTAGTTGAAGTCTGTGGAAAGTAAATATCTAACCCTGAGCTGGGGCTCTAAAAAAACACCTAGTGGCACTCTTTGCATCTCCCATCTCTAAAATGGGGCTAATGGCAGAGCCTCTATCACGGCGGTTGTGAGGGTGATAGACCAGGATGGTGTAGGGGAGCAGGACAGCTACCATAGATGTGAGAGGTTGCAGGAGGCACCCTGCTCCTCGGCGTCTGGGTGAAGAGGCAGGGCCACACGGAGAGGTGGTCAGGATAGCTGCCAGCCTTCTCCCAATCACCATGCCTAGTTAAAAAGCTTGGTGCAATCACAGTGGAAGAATGAGTCTAGAAAAGAAAAAAATATTCTTACTTAAGTATCTTATTCACTCTTCTCTCTTTCTGTATGTCCTGCAGCCATCTAATAGAGTTACAGCCTGGGCATGGGTTGTGTTTTCCACCCAAAAGGGGAGAGGGGTCCTTTCAGCTAGAAAATATTTGAGTGCTTTATCAGGGAAAGATGCTGTGTAAGTTAAGAACAGCACCTTGCAGCCTTCCTGTTTTGTTTCGTGTCTATTTATGGCTAATATGGCCCAGGGAGTGGGAGACCTTTGCTGTGCTGCTAGCGGGTGGAAGGGCCCACTGTAACGTGACAGCCGTGGGCTCTGTGCAGGTGTGGGCTCGCTTTGTGGCGTTGAATATGCTGTCAGAAATCACCAAATAGTGGGGATAAATATACATCATTGTAAGAACTGCATTATAGGAAATGGCTTACACACTTTGCATGAGAGTCTGCGGCGTCTCTGTGGAGATGGCTTTCGTCCTTCCAAATCCCCTTGGATAGCCTCTCCAGTCCTTTTCTCCTTGCCTGGTGCTCATCTCCCCCACACAGTGTGATTTCTTTTCCGTTCACCCCACAAGATCTCCCTGTCTCCTTGCCTCATCTGCTGCAGCCCAGACCTGGGGGCTGTGCCTGCAGAGCAGAGAGGTGTCGTCCATGGAGTGTGCCGCCATCCCAGGGCCCTGGCCGTTTGGGTGGAGGGATTTGCTGGTTCCCTCCCTGCCTGCGTGTGTGGTGGAAAGGAGAGGGCATTTAGGGTGGAAGATGGAGCATCCCCACCACTGGGACACACAGGGCTGCAGGTCAGTCCTGCCTTCCAGTACCGTGGCCATCGGTCCAGGCTTCGCTTCTGCGTACTCTGGCTTGCATGCAGAGAACCAAGAACTGAAATATTTTTGATATTACGTCTCCTTAGGAGCAATACCCCTGCTGTAGTGGAGTTAGCACTGTGTGCCCAGGTGTTAGCTTTGTTTCCCAGGTTGGTGTCCCCCCAGTAGAAGCAGCAAGGGGATGATGGTGGCCGGTTTGGCACAGCCACCTCTGAGCCCCACGCTTGCAGAGAGAAGCAGCAGCAAGGCAAGCTGGCTTTTAATTTAGGAGAGTGGCTTCAATGCAGGACCTCTTCGGGACCATGTTTTGAGCTGCTACCTGATTTGCAAACCTTAAAACATCTTGCCCTCACTTCAGTCATCACTGAAGCCAAGCACACACCTGCTCTTGCCATGGAGCTGTGTCTTCTATGTCTTTATTCCCCTTCTTCCCAGCCTGCCTCACCAGTGGAAGTGTGCTTATAATGTTAAACTTCTCTCATTAGGCAGAACATTCCTCTTTTTAACCTCTTTAACCTGCAGCATTCCCGTTGGGAGGACCCTGTCTCCATACTTCTCAACTGCTTTTAATTAGATTGGGCATTTCTTGCCTCCACTGTATATTTACAATTTGGGAACAGGAAAAAATACAGCCTGCACTTAAGGGCCTTCTTCCCTTCGTTTGGTTCCCATACTTGATAGGTTGGACAGCAGGAGGTGGAAATTTTAAAGCCCAGAGGAGCAGAACTTGTCTGGGAGGAGAATCTGAGGTTTGTTTAGATCATTCTTTAGGCAGGACTGATGTCATATCTTGATGGATTTTTATATCAGCTTTCACTTTTTTTATTTCCCTTCACCTAAGTGCGCATGTGCATGCACACACCCACCCACACACGCACCCATTGTCTGTCTTTTGCTCTTATTCTGCCATCAGCCTTTTAATAATATTATTGTTGATGTCTTTTCATTCCTGATGCCAAACCTGATTTGGAGATCACAGTACTGAGGGTTTCATTTTGAGCACTGTAGATGGAAAACTGAAGTCCTAAGTGACTGGAGCCCTCGGCCAATCTAATTGTTATTGACATTTGTGTCTGATTGTTCATCAAGGGGGATTTGACTTGCAGGCCAAATCATTCTATTACCAGGGTTCCTTTCAGCCTTTGCTCTAACAAAAAACCCCACCCCAGTCAGCAGCAGAAGAATCAATGGCAATATCTCTAGATGTCCATCTAGCCGGGCGTGGCAGGCGGGAGCGAAGACGGAGGAGATCATGTATGTCCCGTTTGAAATGTGCAAGCAAAAGATTGGAGAACCGGCCGTATTGCGTTACAGGGGGAAAAAGGATCTCATTAAAAGACTACCGTTTTCATGGCAAGGTGAAGGAGGCAGAGGAAGGAGGGGCTGGTAGGGCTAATTATATTAAGGTCATTTCACCTGTCAAAACTTTCCCTTTAGTGGTGTCCCTGGTGCCCTGGGATAACATCCAGATTTGTCTTGAATGGCGTCTCTGTTCCTGCTTAGGAGCCTTGACCGGTGGATCGTGAAGCGAGCTGCATGAAAGGAGCCCTGAAGGCACCCTTTTGCCTTCTTTTCACCTCCCGCTCTCCTTTGATTTTGTTTTTCCCCCTCTTGAGTTTCACAGTGGGGAATGACGAAGCCCTGCTGTGTTGCTCACCCGGAGTCGTGCTTTCCCCAGGAAGCCACCAAAGCAGCCGGCACACCGAATGCCCCGAGCCCTGCAGCTCGTCTTCAGCCAGGTTCTCATCTCTGTGCGCTTCCAACCCATTTACACCCTGCTGCAATGCCAATTTATCCTCCTTGAAAGCTCTCCTTGGGAGCAGAGAGGGATGGAGCGAGGCTGATTTTGCTCATTAGACTAATGATAGAAACCAGAATGATGCAGAGGGATTAAAACGGAAACAAGGGAAATATTCTGTTTATTCATTTGAAAGAGACAGGGGTTGAAGGGGGTGGCTGGTAAACCAGAGTGTCCCCATCCTGGTGATGAACCCTAGAATTACCTGCCCTCCTTCAGGGGATTTTTCCGAGTCATTAAGTTATTTCATTTTCTAGGAATTGTGGGGGGGAAGGCAAATTTCTACAGTTAATCTTTCTCTCAAGGTAGGTGGATGCTGTGCAGATGGCCTCGCTTTGCTAAGATTAGCAGGTAGAAGTAATTTGGGGAAGGCAGCGATGGGAGGAACACAATAGGGTTCATTCATGATCACGTGGGTTATAGTTGTCACCACGGAAACGGAGCAGAAATTTCAGAGATCAAAGGCTTCTCCACCAAAAGTTGCTACCTAAATGCGTTGGGTAGAATGAGAGAGAACTGTGGATGAGGAGGAAGTGCGCCAAATTCACGCGGCCTTCAGCAACCGGCTCAGTGAGTCAGATGTATCCTGCTGAAGTAGCGTCGTTGGAGTTGAGGGATGGATTTGGTTTAACATGCCCTGCCTTTGACAGATGCTTAGGAGCAGCAGTGAGTCATGGACGGTTGTGACATACAGTAGAATTTGATGAGTTTCCCTAAATGGGGGCACATTTGGATCCTGGGATTGGATTTTGAGGGGGAAAATAAGCAGAACCACGTAGTTGCCTTTTTAAATAATTATTTTGTGGGGGAGAGGAGCAAGAGGAGTTGACCTGTGGATGCAGAGTGGAACTGCTTGATGGAAATTGCTGTTAAGGTTGAACTGCTGGCCATCTGTATTTGGTCCTGTCAAGTGTGTTAAATGGCAGTTAGCGTTAAAAAGGATTCTTAAGAGGAAAAAACCTGCAGTCTGGAGTTCTGAGAGAGCCAGAGGGAACTGCTCAAACTGTGAGATGTGTAACTGTCACACCAGCCTCTGCCATTCAGGGCTCTTCCCGTAGCTTCTAGCACATGAACAACTGCGTTAGCAGCCTGTCTCCTCTTTCTGTTTGACACTCTGGTGAAGTGCTCTTCTTCTACCCTCCTGTCTGCTGAGCCAGCTTAATCCAGCAGGAACATAACTGACCAGACTGGTGTTTGACTTTCTAGTTGTGTTATATGTTTTTGGTGAAGTCTTTTGGGAGGTGGTTCTCAAGAAGGACTGCTTTCTCCTTTGGAGAGGTAGACAGCAGTGTAGAGAGACTAGATGATGCTTTGGCCCTGAAGAAAGAGGGGAAATACCCAAATGAGGAGAGCACTATGCACCCCTGCTCTTGCTAAAACACACCCTTGAAGCCAGCCCAGGTTGCTAGTTCAAAAATCTATTAGACTTGAAAAAAATATTGGAGATATCTTCCTTCTTTGTAGTGTGATTTGCCACTTCGGCCTTGCGGAGGATGAAATAATGATTTTAAATGCTGTTGCCCTTTTAGAAAGGGGCATGCCAGAGTTTTGATCATATCAAGGGCAAATCCGTGCTAGGGCTGGCACTTGACTATCCACCCTCAGCCTCACTTTTGCCAGGTGTTCCTGCCGTCCCGGTGAAACAGGGATGGAGACAAGCCTCCCGCGGCAGCGACGTTTCCAGTGCAGTAACCTGAATCATTTTAAAGAGCAGAAATCAGAGACAAAGCACGGTATTGTAGGCAGCAAAGGTTGAATAAGACGACCCTTGGGAGCCCCGCCACTTCTCCCTTTAATCTGATCAGCAAGCAGCATTCTTGTAATTCCCTCCAGGTCACTCTGAATTCCTGCAGTTTCTCAGCCAGGTTGAAGCCTTCCCCTTCAATATTAAATAATCTGCAGGCTTAGAGAAAGGAGCAGAGCACAAGCAATGCAAGACTTAGCTTGGTTTGTATCAGAAACCAACAGCAAGCTGCTGCATCCTTCTCCCAACACCTCTAAGGCTCAATAATTTGAAGTTACCTTGCATTGTGCTCTTTGCTTTTAAAATCCTTTGCAAGGTCATTCTGAGAGGATGTTCCTGTTGGATGTTTAGCATAGCAGACACTAAGTGCAGTGCCCTCATGATATATCTGCTAGCTTTAATCATTACTGGCTTAATTCAGGTGAAGCAACAGTGTCAGTTTGTAACTCAGAGGCATGGGACTGCTCTCTTTTCCAAAGGGATGAGAATTACACAGCCTGAGGCAGCTCAGAAAATCTTGATGTCTCCATTTGGTCAAGGAGGCAAGTCTGGCATTGTGACTGCTAATGGCTAATCACAGCCTCCTCTCTGACCAACTGCTGTAGCAGTCAGAGCTGGATGGTTTGTGAAAGGACCTATAAAGAGAAAAAAGGGACCTTACATATGCATGAATCCAAGGCGTCTATACCCTTGGAGCGATGTGCCCTGAAACCTTCTGTGAGAGAGCTGGGATATAAATATATCTAAGGATATCTTTCCTAAAAGAGCTGAAGGCAAGTCAATATCAGCTCCCAACCTACATTCTGTAGATCGTAACTGCAGTAAAGACACAGTGGAACATGCTTCAGAGTGACCTGCAGGCTTGTAGTCCCAGCCGAATCTTGCACCACCACTGCTTTGTTGCCATCTATTCCCAGAAGCCTCCTCAAGTGGCTCTGACCACAACTACAACTCCACCTTCACCCGCAGCTTTGGTGCAGGTTCAGTGTTGGTGTATTTTGGTGTATTTGAGAGACTTTTCTGTGTGTAAATGAGTCTACCTCTCCCTCACCGAGCAGAGCAGGCAGTTTCCCGGTATCCGTGATATTCCACGTGGAAAGGCAATCTGCTGTGCAGTTTGCTCTGCCTGTGCCCTCACAAGTCTGCCAGAACCCCTATTTGATGAGTGAAACTCAAGCTGCAAAGCGTATTTATTCTCTCAGGAAGCAGGCAGAGCCTTTAAAGTCTGGGAAGGTGGATGACAGTGTAGGAAAAGGGGACGGGAGACTTATAAAGCTAATGAAAGCAAGATCAGCTTGGTTCACATCTCATTTGTTGCATCTTGGGGATACAGTAGAGCCCATAGACATAGAATGAGGCAGGAATTAAAGCTACTTTTCCATCCTTCCATGAGAAACAAATATAGTGTTGCCAGAATTCCGTGTTCCATTGGCTTCAGGGGTTGGTAACTCCAGCCTGATGTGAAATTCTGCAGAACTTCACTGATGATTTTAAATTATGCTGAAGAGAATATTTTGAGAAGTGTTACTATTCTTCTGAAAACTTTATTTAGAAAAAGAACAAATTTTTTTCCAAAACATACAAAAGCAATATTCTTACCGTGGAAATGTGTAGCCTGAAAACTCAAATGACTTTAGGTCACTGGCTTCCTTTTATCAATAGCTTTGAAGTCTTTCCTAGTTTTCTAATTTAGATTCTTTTGATAAGAGGTTCTCAGCGAGCCTGGGCAAAAGCCAAGACCCTCTCCCTCTGATAGCTTGGGAACACAACCACCAGTAGCAGTTCCAGTTTTGAAGATAGGCTAGGTCTTAAAAGCACCTGCGAGGACTCTGCAGAGACAAACCCTGAGACTTTGGACTGCTTGAAATTCCAACCATCTCTTGGACTCAAATGCATGAGCCATATGTCCGTGCCGGCCAGGACAGTATGCAACAAGGCAGATTTCACTGTGGCTTGCAGAGCTCTGTACACTTGCTCTTTTAAATTTCCTCCTGCTGTAGTATGGTGATGTACCAGTTTCTACCTCATCTACTCATAAAAGCTTGTAAAAGTTTTAAATAATAAGATGAAGAATTAATTGAACAGCTTACAGTTCAACTTATTTTTGAGCAGATGTCCTTGGGTATGAGCCAGTCCTGGGCAGACCCCAACATGTATATCTTCCGAGTCTGACATGGATATGTGTGGTGGGGAATGGGAAACCATACGTTTCTAGAGTAGGTGGTGACTGATTTCTACCAGTGCCAGGGTCCCACTTTTACTACCACCCGAGAAGAGGTAGTCCTGAAGAAGGTGGGTACGTACGAAAGCTGCCATCCCCTAGAAGTCAATTCTTCCACCGTAGTGTCGGGAAATATTCTAGGACACTAGATAAAAGCTTGAAAAAGGTCTTTTCCCTGCTTTGAGAACCAAGGGAGGGTGCCCGCTGAGCACAGGACATCCACAAAGTTTTCCAGGTGTTTCAGCAATAAGAAAAAATTGAATCCTTGCTGGTAGCCTCGGCCACCCCACCTTGCAGGACTGGTCACTACAGGTGCATTGAGCGTTCAGGTCTGCCCTGGAGACGGAAGGTGCTGGGTCGTTTGTGCTGATGCCACGGTTCCGAGAGCAGGAGGGGATCGTCCGAGGGTGCTGGGTTGGCTGGGTGCTGCCGTGCACCTGAGCGAGCGATCTCCGGTCTCCTCCTCCTCTCACGTGCCGTGTGTGCAGAGCAGGCGGACCTGAGCCCCGAAAGCTACATTTCATTTAGTAATTAATTAGTGATTCTTGACCCCAGGCAGCTTCAGCCTGCTGACAATAACAAGATTGCAGCCTGTGTATAAGCTAGCCTCCGTGCCCTTACCACTCTCATTACATTAGCTGAAATCCTTTGCAACAAAGACACAGGCTGCCTGGCAGGGGAGGGATAAAACCTTTTTCTCTTCATGGTTTGGGTCTGTTTCCCTGCAAACTTAGCACTTAAGCATTCCCCCGCTTCGTGCAGCAGCGCCTCGCCCTGGGGCATTGCCCCCGAAGGCCACGGCAGCGCCACCAGGGCAGCTCATCCGAATTGTCCACCCAACCCGCTCCAGCTGAGACATGAATTATTTGGGAATCCTCCACTGCCTTCCCACAATGCCCTCTGTAGGCTCCGGAGGAACAGAGCACCAACCTCCCAGTGCGAGGGGGAAGCGGGGCAGGGCTGGGGCTGCAGCGGGGTAAGACTGCACAGGATCCGGCAGCGCTGCCTGCAAGCGGGTGTAGCACCGGCGAGGACTCGGCTGTGGCTTCCTCGGCCACGCTGGGTGCACCCAAGCAGCAATACCGGCTGTGCCAGCTGCCTGGGGGAGCTCCGCAGCGAGGAGGTAAGCTGGGAGCTGCCGTTAGCGTGCTTTCCGTCTCGGACGGGGGTGCTTTCACGCTCAGAATGTTTTTAATTATTTGTTGGAAGATTTTGAGAGCTCCTAGGGTAATGGAGAGGCCTCAATCAGTGTTTCCTAGCTGAAGGCATCTATGGATGTGCCTTCCCTCGCCTTAGTCATAGCTGAACCTTGCGTCAAGAGCGCAGCTTGTGCCAAGTGCCTGGGTGGTTCCTTGGTGACTCTGGTAGCGGGTCTCGGTGGCTGGCAGCTCCGGGCGTGTTGGAGTTTGCACCAAGCACTATGGAATTTGCAGTGAAGTGGCTGTTTCTCCTAAATTATCACTTATTATTTTGCCTTGCAACAGTGCGGTGCGCTTAACCTCGCAGGGAAGGCATAAATTCTTGTTTGTGGGAGTAGCAAAGTAGCTCTGAACAAAAGGGGCTTTGGCTTGCCCAGGTGAGTTGGTGGCTGGAGCTGCAGCCCTGTGCTGCCGTTCCTTGTTACGCTATGCAATCCCTAATGCTTAGGACCCGTTCAGTGTCAATACTTGAGCAGGGAGTAAGTCTCCGCTGCTTCTCTTTTCCTGGAAGAAAATATCAGCAGATGCCCCCGACAAACCAAACTCATGCTTCCAAGTAGGAAAAAATCAGAAGGAACAGATTCGTTTTCCTGCTCAGCCTCAGATTTAGTCTCATCTGGGCAAACTGTGTAAGGAGCTAGTCCAGAATTTTTGTAACATTCTGGTTGCCTCTAGGATTCATAAAATTGTGGTTGTGGGGAAGGTGGGAGAAAGGATCACAAACTGGTGATCTGGAGGTGATGGCTCTGACTGAGGGCATCTCAGCTCCAACGTGGCCCATGGGCTCTGGCAGCGCAGGGTGCTGCACTACTGCATTGCTGCTGTGTAACCCGTGTATCTACCTGTGAAGCTTTGGAGTTCTGAGACTCATCTCTGTCCCTGTGACCCACAAGCATGTTCCTGTAGACCCCACGTAATGTCTCCTCGAAGCTACGATGCCGTTGTCTTCCTCACCAGTGCTGTGCAGCTGGGAGAGCATGGAGGAGCGCTGCAGTCTGGTACAGCGCAGAAGGAGGATATAATAGAGCCGGGCTAGATGTTGCCACATCAGTGGGGAAGCAGAGTGGCTGAGACCTGTCTCCAGAACAAACATAACGTTGACACATCAGTCCAACCCTGTGCCCTGCTCTCTGCAGCTGCCTTCCCACCGTCAAACCACCTTCATCCCTCCCGTGTTCTCTCTCACCCATTCCTTACATCCTCTGGGAGAGACTGAGGGGCTGCAAGAGGGCTAATGTGTCTCCAAACGCGGTTGCCCACTGCTAATCGCTGCAGGGGGGCTGTTCCCACTTCTCGCCGACAACTGTGGATATTGCGTGGGGAAGAGATGGAGAGATGCATGTTGTTGGGTGGCTTGGAGTGCTCGTGGGCAGTGGTGATGGGCTCTGCTTCCCTTTCCTTGTGCTCACCCTGCAAATCCTCCCCCCTGCAGTGTGGTATTTCAAGAAAGTATATGATGCGATGTGATCCAATACGATACTATCCTTGGGAAAAAAGTGTACTGCGTGATTTCTTTTGTTTTAAGCTGTGTAATTGCTAGGAAAAACATACCCTCTTCTAGTGGCTTTTCTTTTGTTGTCATGTTTAGGAAGTTTTTTTTGCACGTCATAACATTTTGTCTGTTTTTACTGAAATCCTTCCATGAAGGAATGATTGTTTGCACAAATGGACTGACATGTTGATACAGGCTGACAACTGCATGGCTAAGACCAAAATAAAATGTAAAGTAAACACATTTGCATAAGTTTATAATATGACCCAGTTCTTACGAAGCGGAGGAAATGGGGAGATGTGAATCTAAGCAGATTATCTTGCATCTCCCCTTTCTGCTGCGCCCCTCCTTCTTAACCTCTGCTCCGTGACTGCCATGGGAGAGTTGTCTGGATTTTTCCATTCAGATTTGAAACAACAGGTCCCTCTTGCAGTTTTTGTTTTGCTTAGAAGGGAGGGCATGGAGGAGGCAGCATTCCCGGCTTTCCCCTCACGTGAAACTGGTGGGTCTTTCCATCCTTTTTCTTCTCGGTTACACTTTAAAAGGCTTCTGTCAATGTATTTTCCATCACTTTAAAATTGCATTGACATCCTGCTGTTTTGTGTCATAACTGTGTAGCATCGTAAAATGCTGATTTGGTACTATCTATTTCTTGATCTGCTCGTGGCGTGATTTCCTTCAGGATTTTGAGATCGGTGTCTCCATTTTCCAGATGAGGAAATCAGAGCATAGAGCAGTGCTTCCCTTTTGGCCATCTGGCAGCTCTGTGGTAGAGCCAAAAAGCAGGACCTAGATCATCGGTGTCCTGGCTGAGTGCAGGGAGGTTTGTTAGTGCTCAGCTGCCTGGAGATAATACAGCTCCCTCATCTACATGCGTGACTAGCTGGAAACAAGAGCCCTTGCCCAGAAACCCAGGAGGGTTTGTCCTGGAGTTTGTGGCACGTACTGTGGCGTCATTCAGGTCTATGTTATTGGTTGGCTTTCACAAAGCAACTCCGAAAAAGCTATGTGAATGCTAAAAACACATTTTGAAGAGCCTTCTCTGAACCTGGCTGTCCCAATGTGAGCTGAAGGAGACCTTATAATCAAAACTGCAATGAATCCATTCTGCAAAGTTGGAGTGAAGTTGTAAAAATAATGTTAAGTCCCTGTAGCAGAAAGATGCTTAAACCCAACTATCAGACAGTAAAGATGGAATTATAGAAGGGTTTGGGTTGGAAACCCATCTAGTTCTACGCCCTGCCATGGGCAGGGACACCCTCCACTAGCCCAGGTTGCCCAAAGCCCCATCCAACCTGGCCTTGAACACTGCCAGGGAGCCAGGGGCAGCCACAGCTTCTCTGGGCACCCTGGGCCAGGGCCTCAGCACCCTCCCAGGGAAGAATTTCTTCATAATATCTAATCTAAATCTACCCTCTTTTAATTTAAACCCATTAACAATGGAGTCCAGATCCAGACCTTCAAAGGCCCTTTCTTTGACTTGCACAATTTCTGCCTGCAATTAAACATCCCTTTGGCTCTTGGGTTTCCAACAGCCACCTGATGGCAGGGGAATTGCTGAACTGAACACAGCGGTGGCACCTGGACCTCAGAAATCCTTCAGCCCTCTGCAGGGCTGTCCCATCTGATGTCCATGGCTCTGAGCTTTAAACTTTAAAGTTGATAATAGCATCCCAAAGTTAAATTTCTAGTAGCTTTGAAAATAGCCACTTAGTTTTTAATGATCAGGAGCCAGTTGGTTGTCAGTTCTCTGGCTAGCAGAGTCCTTGTGAGCAAGTCTTGCTATGGATGGAACAGAATCACAGTTTCCAAGATTCCTTGAAGGGAGTTCGAGGCCCTGGTCTCCTAGCACATCAACGATTCATACACACAATCATTTAGCGTGTGAATTTCTGGAGGATAGTGTGGTTTGAAGGAATATTTCTGAGTTTCTTTTTGCCTATTTTAGGCAGTTTCTAGCTTGGTGCGTTAGCTTCTGTGCCTTGCTCAGATGTTCATTATTTTAGGAGCTGACGTTCAGTCCGTGGAGCTGTGAGGTCTCACAGTGACCCTCGTATCGTCCTCCTTTGTGGGTCCAGCTCTCCATCCCCCCAGGCCTGTAGTAATCCCTGGGGCATGCTCAGCAGCCCGAGCTTCCTCCGGAGCAGCAGAGCCAGTAGGGAAAGCGGCTGTTTTCCTGCAATCCCCCTGGCTCTGGGTAGCTACCAAAGGGAACCAGAGGGTCAGCGCTCAGTTTGTTATACATCTGACCTCGTGGTCATCTGAGGGGACTTTGCTAATGACATTGCAAAGAGTAGAGTGGCACAAGGGTGCTTTGTCATGGCAACGTCATCGTGGAATAACTTTGTGGAGTGTTATTCAAGGTTGTTTTTTTTCCTATGTCGTTACATATGCTGGTAAGAATCTAACAAGAAAAACATGTGTTTATTAGCATCCTAGACACAGTGTCCCCACAGCCAGACCCTTCACGTGTCTTTATTTTGTTGGATTTTGAGTACATTTCTCTCTTTATGTGAATTGTGCACCCAACTGTGAAGACTGTCAAGATATTCAGGATTGCAAGCTCTCATTCTGATTTCCAAAAAGCAGCAATGGGACTGTGACATCCAAATGATTCATGCAGTACGCTTGTCCCATAACTAGCATTGGATCTTCTGAATTAGTGGAGTTTGGGTGAATCGTCTAGAACAGTTAGAGAAGAAATACAGGGGGCTGGGGAGGGAAAGGAGGGCTGGGAAGCATTTGATTTACATTTGTATTTTGTCATTCTGGATAATTTTATGTCACACACATCCGCTTTAGGACACTGGTAATACTTTTTGAGCTCTGCTGGGGTATCTTGCAGGTTTTGTGGCTTCTATAGTTTTCTTAGAAGGGCTGGGAAGAGTTTTGGTGTACATGGGAAAAATTCATGGCGGTGATCACTGGAACTGGGTTTGTGAACACGCAAGTCCCAGCTGATGTGTTTCTATGGCCAAATAAGAGCAGAGTTGAATGTGGCTTGTGTGATGTTAAACCATGCTGTCCCATACTCCCCAACAATAGCTTCATCTTAACCAAAATGGGAGACCTAAGTATGTATTTGCAGGTTTCGTAGATGATTTGGAATGGAAGGGAAAATGTCATGGCTAGACCTGAACTAGCTTATGGAAGGGCCAGATTCTCTTCCTGGCCTCGCTACAAGTTTTCTGAGAAACTATAGACCAGTCACATATTTCCGTTCTCTGTCTTGGTATTGTTATTTGTGAATTGGGAATAATTAGCTGTTTTTTGACTGTTGCATCTGTTCAGACCACAGCTAACTGGAACTTGACTTTAAACTATGCAGCTGGACACAACAGCAAGATGTTAGTCTGAACATTTGGCTTGTCTGATAATTTTCATAGCTAATGTATCAGATAAAAGTGAGCGCAAGATGAACATGTCTTGTTCCTGACTCTGGTCTAAATGGTAGCTTGACAGTCATGTATTTCTGCACCAGTGGAACTTTTCTTTTTAAGCCAATATAATTGTGCTGCTGCACGTGTGGGTGGCACTGATGTTGGACTGGAGATGGTAATAGCTCAAACATGATGTAGGAATTCAAGAGCAAAGAACATGAAAGCTTGGCTTCCAGATCAGAAGTAGAAGATAATAAGGAAATTATTTGAGTCCTCTGGATATCGTCTGATATATATCAGATCATCTGAGTCCCCTGATGAAGGGGGTGGCTAATAAAGCCAGCTAGTGGTGATTCTATCACCCCAGCTTTCAAAGCTCACTTGTTCATGCTGGTAGATAAAAAGATAGTAGAGATGCGCGCTGCTTTTTTCTTAAAAATCCCTTCTTACTACCCTGTGTCTCACAGGTCAGCTGCACTGGGTTTTCACGTCATCGTGTCATGGAGAAAGATGGGGCTTGAGCTGTCGTCTTCTGTGGGGAGTTGCTGGGAAGCATCACCCTGATCACACTCACGCTTCAGATTGTTTACACGAGCTTTGTAAATCCAGTGCTTTGGGAATATGGTCGTCCTTGCCGGGATATGCTAGAATAAACTAAGCCTGCTACTTCCATGAAGTGTGGGAGCAATGAGTCACATTACACAGATTGACTTACGTAGAAAAACTCCCTGCTAGGTGTCAGAAGAGAATGTGCTTTATGCCTGTAGCCTCTGCGGTTAGGCAACACATGCTGTAAAAATGTTCTGGATGTGCGGCAAACCAGTTAGAGCTGGGAGCTGTGACCAGATCACAGGAACACACAAATCCTACACAAATGTCCAAAAACTTTTCAGTTGGAAAAGAGGACGCAAAACAAACGTAGACTTCTGGCAGCATTTGACAGGGCTATGATTTGTCCCTTGTAAAGAGCACGTTTGTTAGATACATCCTGCTGCACATTTGTCGCACCGCAGGCTTGGATGGAGTTGCTGCCGCTCATGGCAGGACATCCAAGATCACGAACTCCCTCCTTCCTCGTTCCCATCACAGAAACCCTTGAGGAAGGGAATAGCCTGATACTGAAGTTGACTGTAAGCTAGTTAGATCAGGATCCCTAAACTGCTGCAAGGTTTGGATAATATATGTATAATTTTATTTTATTGGGTTTTTATGACGAAGGAAGTCAGGCCTGGGCTGGTGAGACTGAAAGAGCACGGAGTGGAGTGGTTGTCAAGGGTCAGCCTCCCAATAGCCCTGTGATCAAAGGCTGCTCTCAGCAGCATGAGTTTATAGGCAGCCAAGACAAACAATGAACAACTTTATCTCCTTTCAGGAAAAAAAAAAAAAAAAAAAAAGACTTAAGTTCCAGGAAACCATTTCTGGACCAGACAAATTTTGGTTGTTATTCCTTCTCTCTCTCCTACAATGCAGCTAGTTCTAGATGAAGGATAACAGGGAGACAGCAGAGCAAAGCCCAAACATGAACCAGATTGTGCCATGTTCTCGGTTGGTGTAAACTGGTGCGGACCTCGGGAAGTCGAAGCAGCACGGCCCGTTGAATCTGGCCTTCACCAGCAGCTGTCACTGGAAAAGTAGCAGGGAAGCTCTGGATTGAATCATGGCCATTTCCCCAAGTTCGATCCCTTCTTCAAAGGTGTTGCCTCATTTGTTTGAAGCTGGAATATTGCCTCCTACTTGGCTGCCCCAGCTGTGGCCTCCAGTGTCAGCTGGTCAGAACACAGCTGGCCAGTTTTAAACATGCTGGCCTCGGTGTCAACTCGCTGAATAAAGTGAACAGAGGGGAAAAATATTTTGGGCTCCTGTGTACTTGATTATTTGTTTGGGAGGAGAGGAAGATATGAGAAGAAAGCCTCTTATTCCTAAAATGGAAAAAGTTGCAAAACTTTCAGTTGGGTTTGGATCTGAGGGAGAGGAATCTTCTCAAAATGCAGAGTGTTCTTGATTTAGGATTTCCTGTTGGACACGTTTCAGAAAACTATTTAAGTCTTAAGTGGCCAGATTCTCAGCTAGAATAAATCTGTAAAGCTTCGCTGATATGAATCAATACATAGCACATTGACCCCAGCTTAAGGTCTTGGGCCGAGGTCTGGTGGTGGATTACAAAGATCTATCCTTGTTCATGGGTTCAGAGCAGGACTAAATCAAAACGTAAGCGGTAGTCCCAAGGTTCAGAGCTGCGTGTGGGTGTTTAATCCCCCTGCAATGCAGGCACCCCAGTGATTTGGGGGTTGGACTGTTCTTAGAAGATGTAAATGTCTTAACTGGATGTGGGCTGTAAGGTTTGTTTTGGCATTTGCACTATGTGGGCCTGGTCCAGTGAGTTTGGGGGGAGGCAGGCAGCCCCCCAACTTTTCAACCGAACAGCCTTGAGGATTCCTGTAGCCATCGCTGCTCTCTGTACTACATATGTCTACCCTTCTACACACTGAACGTGGAAAATATTGTGAGAAAAGCTTTCTAAGCCAGGATTTAGTGCTGGGAATAGAGGCAAAAAGCCCTGGGGGCTCAAGAGAACATATTAACATAGTCTTTCCAGATGTCCCTACAAAAAAAGGAGCGGAGAGTTGGAAGGTCATGGCTGGTTCCGGTGATGGGTGCTCCTGAATCGGTAATGGGGACTGTTGCCTTGAGGTACAGGAACAGAACCATGGGAATGGAGCTGCTGCCAAAACAAAGGATGAAGTATGCAGGAGTGCTTCACCTTCTCTTCTTCCCATCCACCCCAGCGGTCTCAAAGGGATAAATCTAATCTCCTGTTACGGATTTAGGGATGGAGGGGAAAGAGGAAGGAAAAGTTTGGTCCAGACCTGCATGTCAAGGCCAGTGGCAGAGTCAACAGCAGGACAGGTCTTCTGATTCTCTGTCCTAGGGTCTTACTAAATGAAGTTAATAAAGGTGTGAAAATGCAGCCAGCCTAGAAAGGAAAGGCAGTTGTCAATGGGCTACTGTGCTCCAGCAGAAAGGTCTGAGCTGAAGCAGAGAGCCTTGTTGATCGCATGGGTTTGGTTTGTGTTCCTTCTTTTTTTTTTTTCTTTTTCTTCTTACCCTTCCTCCCACCATGAGAAGGAGCAGCTGATGGAGACCTGCATATGAGGGAAGGATTTCCAGGGATGGGACAGGAAGTCCTAGATCTCTTTTTTCCCGGCTGGCACCACTGGTCCAGGAAATATTCCCAAATCCCTGACCTTCATTTTACACCGGTCAGCAAAGGCTGGGCTGTGTCCACTGCTGCCGTCTCCTCTTGATGTCTCATTCTCTCTGTTCACGTACTTTCTGTTGTTCCTTTCTCCCACCCTTCAGAGTCAACACTGCGGCAGCCTGTGAGTGACAGCCAAAAATGAGCGACTTCATTTTGTTGAACTTTATTGACTTACAGGCCGTTGTTTTAAGCCCACAGCATTCAGCTTGCTGTCTGCTGCTCCTGCCTCGTAGGAGCTGTTGAATTCCAGAAGCACAGGAATTGACAGTCTGGTACTAACACGCCTGCCACCTTAGAAGGTCTAAGAGAATTAGGTACCCCCTTCCCCAGGGATTTTAATGAAGTTCAATTCTCCAATTCCTAGAAGGTGCCTGTGACTCCCCCAGCCAAAATGCACTGTATTTCCATAATGTGTTTCATTATTTATATAGTATTTCTGCATAATTACCAGAAGGTCTCAGGGTGCTCTGTAGATGCCAAGGGATGACCTCATCTGTAGCTAATGAAATTCTGGTGACCGATAGACCTGTGACTTGCTCGGAGCACAAAGCACTGGGCAACGTGAGCCAGCTCCATACCTCCGCCCTGATGAGTTACCCCCATTCTGCTACTACAGAGAAGCTGGAAATCCAGTTTAACCATCTGCTTGGGAATTCCCCAGTAGCTGGAGGGGATTGAGCATTCTCACACCCCAGCATCAAGGGTGCGGTTAGGATGAAGGACGCATGCGTGGGATTCGTGTACGCTGCCTAAGCCAGACTGACCCCCAAAACTGTCCCGTTGGAATTGGGACAACTGGTCAGGACCCAGCATGGCACTTTGGACTGCCTACTATTTCCAGGGGCTGGACAGTGTGTCCTTGGCATCCTGACAGCTCGGTGACTGAGTTTGACTGTGATGGGATGTTGCTGAAAGAAGAGTGTCTGATGTGCGTATGTTGGGAGTCTTCCTCATGTTGCTGGGTTAGAGGACCTGCAGAAACCTGGGGGTTATTTGCTCTGAAAGCAAATGACAGAGCCAGAACGCACTCGAGCAGAATGGACTTTATGGCAGGAAATACTCTCAACAAGGGCAAGAGCTCCCCCTACAAGTAAGGGCTTTCCTAAAGGATCTGTAAGCACCCTCAGATGGTTTTTAAATGGTCTGCAGCATAGTACTATTAAGATCTGGTCCTCCAGACTCGTATTGGAAGTCACGTCATCTTCCACTCAAAAAAAACAAGTTGGAAAGCCCCAACTGTTGAATGACCTGTTTCGGCAGTACATGCTCCAAAGTCAGAGAGAAACCCGTAATACAGTGACTTCCAAGCCATAGTCTGGACCACCATTGGTCTGCAGGGTTGTTTGGGGGTTTTTTTAGCAACTATGATTGCATTTTTCATTCATCCTAATTTCTTCACATAAGTAGTTGTTTGTTAAGTCCAATGGGGAAATGATTTGTAGATGGAGGAGCTTGTGGTTCGTTGTTGACTATGAACTTTGGAAGCCCTGCTGCTGTGACAGGACAGGTGAGCTGGTGGTGCTCTGTAGTCATTGCTGAGATGACATACATGCGGTAGGAGCTGAGAACATCATCTGGAGAGAGGTGACTTATTCTGCAGTATGGACTGTGAAGATGGTTCACTCTATTGCCAAAACCTGTCCGTTACTATGTAAGAGGACGTTGGGAGGCCAACAATAAGGTTATATGTTGCAGCAAGGGGAGGTTTTTTATTTATTTCTCAGATAAAACTACCGATGAGAGCAGCACAACGGAGCTGGCTGGGAGATCTCTTGTATGGAGAGAGCAGCAGTTGGAGACTTGCTCTGGGCTGGGTGTGAAGGCTGTTCTTACGACCCAGTGGTCAATATATTGGATAAATCTGTATCCCGCAATCAAGCCTGGATTGAGTTAGAATTGCCCGATGACCTATTAGTGCAATGTGCTTTTTCTTTTTTTCCTGGCACGCTCAGATTTTTCTCTATCCCGAAAGTTCATTAGTGTGTTTTTTTTTCTTTCGGTTCACAGACAGTTGGGAAAATGTGCTGCCTTCATTTTCTGCATGGAAAAAAATATTTTCATCTTTTGCAGGTTTTTTTTAAGCTTAATTAATAAAGCAAAATTACTTTCAGATTCTGTTTTTTCAACAGTCGAAACATAAACTGTTGGTTTTGCTTTGGGGTTTTTTTAATGGCTGAATTTTGGGAAAGATGGGATAGAAGAATGAATATTACCTGCTTTTCTGTAATGGGTAAAAAACAGAAACCTTTTCATGAAAATTGACTGACTTGATGGTATTTTTTTATGGGGAGGAGGGAGGATTAGGGTAAAGAGCAGAAAGAATAGCTCTAGTTAAAACTCATTTTGGCAAGTAAACGCATATCAGCACACTCAACGAAATTCCATCCTGCCTCTGTTCTTGCTGGATTTATTCAGATGCCGTCAACCTCCCAACTACAGTTTCTTTTATAAATATGGTTTTCATTTTACATGTTTTGCTGCTGTTTTAGGACCTTATCAGTTCCTTGCTTGACAAGAGATGCTTCTGCTTTTTCTGCTTAGAGATACTCGCCTTCCACAGTTGAACTCGAGCATTTACCGTTATTGTCGGGTTGTTTCATTGCAAACGAAATACTTTTCTTCCCTGTCCCCCCTCCCCTGCTGTTGAGCTCCACAATGGGGAGTGTGGAGGAAGGAAAATATAGAGCTCATTTATTTTTAAGTAACTGTAACTAATGGCTTGATCAGCTAACGTAGTGGAAAATATGCAAACTGCTTGGAGGAGAGTGGATGTTAAAAATGTAACTTCAACATTATTGAGACATCTTTCAGCTCTAATGACAGACTGAATAACAAACATGTCAGAAACTTTGTTGCTTCTCTAAGCAAAACCGAATAATTGAATTTATTTTCAGTGATGGTTTTGCCTTTTACGTATTCAGCTCCTCATCCATTTTGCTGTAGTTCTTGTCAGGTCTCTTTGTATAAACAGATTTTTTTTCTTAAATGGTGGAGTGAGCAGGGTAACAGGACTACTTCATACCTCCCTCTCTTCTCTACCACACACCTTTTTATCAACTTATCGTCAAATATTATTGATTGATTAATTCTCAAATACTTCCGTTATCTCTCCGGCAGGTGCATATGTTGGTTCTAGTTGTCTGTGTTCCTTGAGCAGATCCTTGGTTGATGTGGACCAGCACGAATTTATTAATTTCTCAGAGACGACGTTACCTCGCATCAGCTGAGGATCTGCTCCCCATGGTCTGGAGCTGTGAAACGTCTTGCCCAGGCGTTGGTATAAATTCAGGGCTGCTCGTTCTGCTGCGGATGGTGGGATGGTGGCCCATCTCTGCAAGCCTTCCATGACGCCAAAGGCTGTAAATAGCACAGTAGAGTCTGTGATGGGATCCTTTTCACAGCTTTCATGGGAAATAAGGGAATAAAGTCCATTTGTCTAATGGGACAAATGTTGGGAGAGCGTGTATTCTTTTTCCAGGTATCCTCCCAATGCCTGTGTGAGGCAGGTTAATTTGATTTCCATCCTTCCCCGGCGGAGGGGCTGGGGAGGACCTTCACGGCACCGTGCCATGCCTGCCAGCCTCTGCAGCTCTCTATTCCAAATTGCTCCTTGCCCTTCTTGGCACAGGGAGCTAAATCTGCATTTCTCCCTCTCTGGAAGGGAAATCGGACCTCGGAGCTGGCCTGCAGCTTCCCTCCACGCTGCAGTGGGGACAGGGCAGCTCAGACACATGGTTTTTGCCTGTGCGTTCCTTTTTAATTTAATGCAGAGCTGCAGCAAACCGTTCCACCCACAGGTGAGATCTTTGGAAAACTAACTGCCCAAAGCTCTGAAGCTTTCAGCCTTCACGCTAACGCACGGGCCCAGCTGGCTTGAGATTAAAGAGCGTAGTCAAAAACCAAAAAGCATTTGAAATTGCACCACTGAGCTGGCAGGAAATTCCAGCTTTTTGTAGATGTCGGAGGCGTTGGAACAGCGAGGAACCAGAAGGTAATATTCAGAGGTGAATCGCATCATCAGCGTTTCAGTGGGGAGGATCACCCCACCCCAAGCACAGCCTCAGATATGGGTTGCGCGTGGAGGGGGCACCATCCCCAGCCTTCCCAAATTTGTGGAGGGGGGTAAGAGGAGGGAAGAGCGTCTTGGCTTGCAGCCTGGCTCATGCTTCAGCTATCTTTATCTGCAGAAGAGGCCTCTTACGCTTGGTGTGAATCCCAGCGTGGCGCTCGGCACTTGCTTTGCGGATGGAGCTTCCAGCCCTGTCAACTTCAGCAAGCCCCAAGGCGTGCCAGAGATCTCCAGAGTAGATTGGACGGTTTTGTTGTGCCCAAGATAAATGCTCCCTTTGCTTCTTGGACTGAATTGCTCATAGCCTTGGAAGATAACTCACAGATTAGCGGGCTTTTTAACTGCTCTGAAAGGAGTCGGTGTTTTGTGTGGATTGATCATAGAGATTTGCCTGGAAGGAACAAGAAGGATAGGAGACCAAGAGGACTATATGGTTTTCTGGACCTTTATCCTTTATTAGTGCAGGCCTGCGTGGGCCTGAAATAAGACCGTTGGTGAACATCGATTCTGAAACAGTATTGAAAATCAGTGTCACTGCTCATTCCCTTCCTCCCCTAAATAGGCTGCCAAAGATTATCACTCCAGCAACAATGCTTAGAGGCATCTGAAGAACTTGAGGCCTCCTGTGAAACCATTGGCACTAATGGGGGACTTTTACTTCCTCTTCTCTCGTCCCCTTACCTCCCCCCCGCCACACCGAGAGCGGCAGATCTCGGATCAAGCTCTGCCAACACGAGCGGTGGAGAACAGAATCTGCGTTGACGACAGATGGAACGAATGTTATGGATGCATCCCAGGCCCTGAGCTGTTGCGCCACATAAATCAGTAGCAAAACTTTGCCAACTCAGAATGCTTCGCAGGACTGGACTTTCAGCCAGCTTAATGTCTGGCTTTGCAACCCCAAAATTGTATGGTCAAAAAAAAAAAAATAGCGAATATGCATGCCCTCGCTTGAACTTCCAGCCAGTGGAGCTGGTTTCAGTCCAGCTCATGGAGATGAATGCGTCTCTGTGATAAGCCACTTCTAGAAGATAATTTATTGTTCAAAATCCTGTCGTTGCACTGTACCGACGGGCTGTGGACGCTGCAGATGAAGTGTGAGGTTCCAGGCTGCAGATGCTATCAGAGCGGCACGGGTGGCTGGATGCGTGCGATGTGGCCAACCCCCACTGGTGAAATGCAATTAGATACCGAATAATCAAGGGACTGAAAATATTTCATCTCGCTCTCTTTGCTTGTGTGCCGGTCGCTGGACCGCTCCTTCGCAGGGAAAAGCTTAAACCACACAAACATCGCGTGTGAAAACTCGCTCCCACCATGAAAGCTGCTTCCCATACACTGCATAAATCCCAAGCGCTTGGGATTCAAGACAAAAAAAGGCAAATAAAAAGATTTGTTGTTAAAATTATGACTTGGCAGCCCTGTATATGCGCGTGGGGGGGGAGTGCCTGCAACCTTTTCAGAGGCATACTTGCCCTTTGGAAAAGGAACTTCCATTAAAGTAAAAAGGCTTCACCCTTCTCGGTGGGTTTTTGGCAGTGGGGAGGGGGGGCAGAGGAAAGGCTCAACCGATCCCTTCAGCTTTCTCACTCTGTTTCAGCAAGGACAAAATGAAATATTTTAATGCAGCACTTTATATCTCCAACAGCTGTGGTAGCCTCGTGTTTACAGAAGACATCCTGTTGTTCAAGGGAGACACTTCTGCCTCGCTGAGATAAATTCCCCCCCCAAATTGTTGTTTTATGCAATTTCCACTCAAGAGGCCGTTGCAACAGTGACGCTCTGCAAAATCTGGGGTTTATAACCGCGGGTTCTCCACAGAAAAGCAGCTCCAGCTTGTGGAGAANTAAAAAAAAAAAAAAAATGCAGCCGTTGCTGTGCAGCAAAGCTTTTTTTTGGGGGAAGCGGGAGCACGGTGGGGACCTCCACATGCTGGGGGCCCCTTGGGGGGGTCTGCAGGGGCTGTCAGAGCATTCCTGCTCTGAGCAGGGTGATGGAAATAATAGTTTGAAGCCTTAAATAGCTTTTTCGGCTTTGGGTCTCCAAGCCTGCTGCACGTTAGGATTTTCCTCAGCCTGGTGGGGCTTTATGACTTTGTTTAGCTCTTGCTTTGCCTCTGGAAAGGCTCCTGGGAACTCAGTAGGATGCTCAGGGTCATCGGGGAAATTAGCGGCAGAGCCAGAATTCGTAGCTCATGGCCCGGCTGCCGTGTGCCGTGGGGGAGCTGGGGAAGGGGGAATTTTGGCGCTTTGGTACTGTTTCCTTGGCAAGGGGTTGCTGTCAGGTTTAAAGATCTGAGGGTGAAGCCTGGTTTCCCTCTGCGGGAAATCGGGTGAAGAGCCTAGGTCTTTCTACGGTGAGACTTCAAACGGGAAGCCCTATGAACACCCTGCCTCTGGCCCCTGACATCTGTTTGCTGCACATGAGATCACGGGAGCTCTGACCTCCGAAGCCTATGATGTCACGAAGGAGCGATCTCTGGGGATGCCGGGGCTGACGCTCCCGTCCGTTCACCTGGCTTTGGTGGAATAAAGGGCGAGGTGAGTCCCGCGGGCTGATGGATATCTCGCACCTCTAGCCACCGGTTTAAGGGAAAACGCGTCGCCGTCCTCCTGTCTCCCCGCAAAAGGCCTTAGATGGAAGAAACGGAGAGTTCTTATAAGATCTCTATCAGTGGACTTGCTTTCAAGTGACAGCAATTTCTGCCTTTAATCCAGTGAAATCTTTCTGTTTCTATTGATGCCCTACAATAAAAAGAAAAGTAAAGAGAGAGAAGAATTAAGAACGGGGAGACTTGGTTTTAAAAGGCTTATAAAAACACATATAAAGCAAGAGATGAAGAGAACAAAGGGGTAATGGAAGCCGACAGACAGTTCTCATGTCATTAAAACTGCATCTCAAAAAAACCTCTCAAAAAAAAAAAAAAGTTAATCGTTATTTGAGGGGGGCGAACTGTTTTTATTGTGAACATGTGCAAATGGAGGCTTCAGTCATATAAAACCCATGCCCACAATAAGTATATTTGTGTAGCAATTAATGTGAGATCACAGGCTCGGCTTTTGCCAAATAGTCGTGTCAGCATGGGGTATATTATGTGTGTCAAGAATCCAGTTTCCAAATGTGGAAGACATCGGGCTAGTCGTAATTAAATGTTTTGTCATCGCAGGGCAAAGCCGCGTGCGCTTCAGCTGAGCCGAGCTGCCCCTCAAACGCCATCTCCCAGAGTTTGCTTTTTTGGCAGCTCTTTAAGGAAACTTTATGCAGAAGGAATTTGGAGATACTTGTAATTAGAGCTCAGCCCCCCCTCCCTCTTTATTCCCTGCCCCCTTGAAATCCTTTCTCTCTCAAGTAAAGGAAATTCGGTTTAAATCTCTCTTTATTGTAGCAGGGCTTATCTCCCTGGTTTGCTGCGCTGGTACATCGTTTCTGTTAGGTTTCTGTTAGGGTTTCTAGTAACGCTTCTGTGAATCCAATACTTTCTGGGAAGTTTATTACAGCAGCTGCTAAAGGCAAAGCAGAGGCGTCCAAATAGTGCAGGAACACACATTTACCACACTTACAACTCCAACAGATTTAGTTACAAGAACTGCTGCAATTTTTCCTTTTTTTTTTCTTTTTTTTTCTTTTCTTTTTCCTTTCCTATTCCTTGCGGTCTTATTAAGACTCAACAAAGGCTGTGGTCCCCGGTACTGTGTCTCTGAATTAATTTTAAGTAAAGCAGAGGCCGGAGTGGAGTGTGGGAAGGTTCTTGGCAGGGATGGACTTGGCTGAAGTTGTCAGAAAAGACACATTTAAGGGAGGGAAAAGGAGTGCCTGTGTGTATATGGGGGGCCAATATCTTTTATATACTCTTTCTGCACAACAAGCTGTCTACAGACCTATTGGGCTTTCATCACCCTAGTCTGATCCAGGGGTGTTCAAAAAGTGAAACACGTCGTAAATCTGGAAGGTTGGCTGGAACTTGGAACGATTTTAAAGGTGATGGGAGGTGGGAGCATCCCGGCGGAGACGGGCTGGTCAGCGCAGCTTGCGATGGGGGAAACACCTTTCCACGGCTTTGGGCATCTCAGCCGGGTTCGTAGCTTCATGCTAAGTGGATATCCCAAATATTCCCCACCCCACCTTCTTTCAGGGAGATGGGAACAGATGTGTCCCACTGTAGAAATACTGACCAGCTGAGAAAGATGCTTGAGAGTTTATAGTGGGGTTTTTGTGTTGGTTTTTTTTTTTTAATTCCTTGATGATTTTTTCAGTGGTGATACAAACATCGCGTTAGAATGAAGAGCGCAGCACATGACAGTCTTTATTCCGCCTTCCCCAGTGGTGCTGCTTCAAGTGGTTTTCCACTGGATAAGAATTGGGAGAACGGCATAAAAGATGAATAACAGAGGATGTGGTGTTGCTTCCCGACCCTCAGTGCCTTTTCCTGCGTGAAGTTAAGCGCAGTGAGTTAGACTTAGATGGGCAGCGCAGGATTTCGCTGCCGTTCTCCGTCCCCGCTGGCGGTGTGCTCCTCAGTCGTCCCGGTGAAATCAGAAGTGAGGTCATCGCTGCTCCACAACTGCAGTAATTCCTCTTGTTTGTAGATCCCATGGGATGGGCTGGTATGAATGGCTGGTCCATGCCAAAGCTTATTTCAGGACTTTTACCTACCGTTTTCAGGTCGTCTTCTTTTCATTTATGATAGAAATATCTGCTAGTGATGGAGACACATTTTTTCATTTAGCGAAATACTCATGTTGCCATTTTTGCCTTTTATTGGACAGGATTGCAAGTAAAACTTATCACCCATATTAACTTTTGGAGATGGTGTTTCTTAGACACCTGCTAATTTCTTACAGCTAATATCTTAGTAAGGCATTAAATGAGAGGGGTTCTCACCACTTAAGCAGTATTTTATAAGAGACGGGTAGCGTGTAATTGCACAGCGAGCTGAGCTCGCGGATGGTTTCGTCTGTTTGTTTGTCTTGTAGGTGTTGCAGCAGGATGTAAATTTTATATTTTTTTTATTATTATTATTTAAAAAAAAATCCCCCTCTCTGCAAATGATTCATCAAACACCCCGTCCTCGTTGCATGTAATGTCTTGTTGATGCTGGAAGCGCTCGCTGCCGAGCGCTTGCACCGCGGGGAAGGCGCTGGGTTCGATGGGAGCCGGGGCACTCGCGAGAGGAGCCTTTGCTCAGTCTGTGCTTGCCTCCGATGGCTGCATTGCAGAGAAGACATCTGGAGGGGTAGAGGCCAAGAGGGGTTGGTTTCAACTTGTTTCGAAGAGGCAAAACCCTCGTTTCCTCTAAATCTCGCCAATGACTCCTGGTTTTCCCACGTTCCCTGCAAAAGCAGCACAAACTTTGTCCCTGCTTGGGAGATCCAGTGAAAGACGAGAAACCAGAATAAACTAGGAGGTCCTCTTTCCAAGAGGGAGGGAAATGATTTGGAATGAGCGATGGGGGCCACCTAATCCTATTAGAGCTTCTCCTGGAAGCCAAAATCTCAATGAATAATTTTGCAGAAATCTCAGTTAACAACAAAGCTGGGGGGAGGAGAGGAGAGAGCGGCGGTGGTGATTTGGACTGTCTTTACTACTCCGCGTGTTGCCGATGAGAGCAGGAGTGCCCTTCCTATCCCCGCTGGACAGGCTTGCAAGTTCTTTTGTGCACATCTTGTGCCTTCCATCGTACGTTTGAAATAGCTTCTCTAGACTGAAGGGCTGAGGGTGGTGGTAGTGCTGCAGGTGCACAGCATCCAAAAATCTTCTGGGGTGGGAGATACACGCGGTGGCTCTGAGACTCGCCCAGGGTTAAGATGGCGCTGAGTATCTGTGCAGGAGATGTTTGTGTTCCTCATCCTCCGCAGTGACGCCACAAATTCGCAAACGCCGTTGACACCAAATGAGCTTTTGGAGCTGGGATCACTTTGTAATGGGGAGAGGTTGTCTGGGTCTCTTCTCCAAAGATAGATGAAGGGTCCAAGCCACACCGAGAGGTGGGCGCTGGCTTTTGCAGTCAGAGGGGTTATTGTGGTGGTTAATTGTCCCTTCCCAGAAGTAATACCACTCTTCTCCCTCATGCTGGAAGCGCTGTGGGGCAGCGGCTGCTTTCTGCACCCCAAAAGTCCTTTTGGACCAGTGGGGCTGCCGTGAGCAAGAAACACCACGTTTTCCTTCGCTCCCTACCAAGACAAAGGTCCCACTGTCTAATGGCAGCCGCGCCGGGCCGCATCCTTGCCCCTGAATCTTGGCCCTGTGAATTACGGCTCAGTAACACCTGGGCAAACCTTTCCGCCAGCAACCTCGGCCGACGCTTCCTGCAAGCAAAAGGATTTTCCTCCTGCCCTTCCCCTTGCTCATGGTTATCCTCTCCCCGCAGAAGCCCTGGCTCTCCACTTCCAGGCTGAACTCTTGAACCTTCCTCCTCCAGCCCCGGCCAGGTCGTTATTTTTGACACTCTTTACTCGACTTGTTGCACAGCTGAAAAAGAGATAGCCGGCTGCGTGCTCGCCTGGCGATGGCTCTAGCAGAGCTGGCTTCTTCCCGGTTCACGCCGCTCCCTGCCAGGCGCTGGCACCCGTTCAGGTGAGCTCGGGGCGGCGTGAGGCTTGTGACAGTGCGATGGACAAGTGCCATCGGTGGGGAAAGCAGCCTGCCATCTGGTCTTGCTACTTGAATGACTTAGCGAGCGTATTTTTCTTGATCCGGATCCCGCATTAATTGTTTCCCAGAATATTTTGCTACACAAATGTCACGCTTCTGTCTGCTTGGCTTGCCCTGAGTTGAGCAGAGGTATTTATGAGTGGTTTTTTGCGCATATTTTTCACCTTTTTGAAATGCTTGGCACTGTTCTGGATACTGGAACAAATCCTTCCTGTTTAAAATACAGAGCTAAGTTAGTCTGGTTGGGGATCGGAGGGAAAAACTGTGGTTTACCTACTCAGCTCCAGCTTAGCAATGCTAAGAGCTACGTAGAGCCTCGTGCTCCCGCAGAGATGGAGGTGGCAAGTGCAGAGACCTGGTCTCCTTGCCCCTGCCAGTGTAATCCAGGAATAACCACACGAAGTTAGAAAAAGCCGCGTCTTCCCCAAAAGCAGCATCAGGGAAGCCTGACCTCCCTGGGGGTGGCTGCAGAGTCGGGTCCCAGGTGCCGCGGCTGGGTGGGAGCACGGGGCTTTCCCCCCACCCAACACACACAGGTTTCCTCTGCTTCTCCCCGCGCACAAAACTTCTTGTGGCATTTTAATTCTTGAATGACAGTCTCTGAACTGGGTTCGGACACACGATCGAGTTTCCAGGGCTCAGCTGCTGTGCATTAACCAGCCACGGGGATATTCCCAGCCTATGGCAAATACAAGGTAAAACCTGTTAGTTTAAACATCTTTCACGGAGGTTTAAGCAAACCGTCGTTTGCCCCGTGTGTGTGTGAGTGCAATTAGTGGGGCTCAGCAGTAGCTCGGTTTGAGCCCCGGGATGGGTTAATGAACCCTTGAGCTGTGCAGGCTCTGATGCTACTGCTCACTTTGGTTTGGTCCAGGACGCTTTCAGAAAAACATCCCAAATTTACTTGGAGCCAAGCAGAAACATGCTAACCTTGAACCCAGAGAAAGAGCTTTTGTTAAGGGGTTTGCCCCAGCTCAACTCAATCGATTTCAAACCCTGTCGCTGGTGGGACTTTCCAACACGGACTGATCCTGAGCTCCATCTAAAGGAACGGAGCCATCACACAGATTCTGTACTAGGACAGCTCAGCCCGTTTGATAGCACACCCCAAATCCGGGTAGCACTGAGCAGAAAAATTCCTGTGTATCCTGTTTCCCAAAGCGAGCAGAAGGTAGGAGGGAGAGGGGTGTTAATTTTATTGGATTTATATACCTTGTCCATACGCCTGCATCCCTCTCGGGGCTGGCAGGGAGGAGCCAGGCTGGTGGCTGTATGTAATCAGAGCCACGGTGCGTGGACCAGACCAAGGTGTCCACGCCAGGTTGTGTTCACTGGTGGCGTTGCCACACCACAGCCCAGCGTTCAGCACTGCCGTGTCCTCGCTCTTACCGGGTCACGCGTAGCTGGATGACAGTCAGCTCTGATATATCCATGGGGGAGGGAGGAAGAAGAGGCACAGAAGAAAATGTAGTGCAGAGGATTGCGACTGTGGCCGACGGTGAGGGAGCAGGCAGTGTCTCCTTGCTGTGGTGTGGATGAAGGCGTTCCTCGGGTTGTCTTCGATTGTGAATCTCTGCAGAGAAGCTGCTGGCAAGGATGAGATGGAGCCAGCGCTGGCGGCAGCCTTTGCTGGGGGGCAGTCGGCTGGGACGCATGCCGGCCCCTCGATCTGCCCGGGTGGTCCGGCTCTGCCTGAGACAGCGTGGTGGGATGTGCTGGGGGAGAGCCCGGCGGCCGTCCCTTTCAACACCCCGTTATCGCCTTGAACTGGGGTTGCTGGGCTGTTGCGGTGCCTTTTGGGTGAGATGCGAGACCAAGGCCGCGAGCGTTCCCGATCAGGAAGGATTCCATGGCACACGTCCCAACGGAGCAATATCAGCCCTCGCGGCTTGGCCAAACTCCAGTCAGAATAACGCGACACATGGTTCGTTTAACCCTTCCCGTCCCCCTCTCGTGCCGTTTCCACCGGCCGTGTGAGCGGCAGCAGCCCTTTGCAGGGGTATTATTCACCTGCACGTCGTGGCACTAGCAGACGGTTGCAATAAATAGACGAGCAAAAGCTTTGCACGTGGGAGTGCAGCTGGGTGCTGGCGTGGATGACCCAGCTGAGCGTGCAGATGTCTTGCAGCCCTTCCTCTCAGGAAGAGGAAGGTGGTGGGTTTCAGACCCAAGCGAGCTCTTCTCTCAGCTCTGGCAGGAATTAGATCGATGGAGGAGGTGAGACTATAAATCTTACTGGGAATACGACCAGATCTCTGAGGATCCCACAGCTCCCCCAGGAGAGGTGTCCCCTCTTCTGCACCTTGAGGCGTCAGAGGTGGGGTCATGGCATAGAGCACTTGGGCGTAGGTGCAAATTTTAAGGCTTAAAAGTTAGTCAAGAAGGAGGAAAAATAGTTCCCAAGACTCCTGAGGTGTTTGTAATTTAACAGCTCCTCTCCGGTGGAAAGTTTCCACGCTGCCTGTCAATCACAGCCCCCAACCGCCCCCGTTCCCCGCGCATCGAGGGCCTGATTCTGCCCGGCTGGTGGGACAACTGCGTTCAAGCCCTGTTGCAACCCTTCGGCTAAACAGGAGCTTAACTGTGTCCTACCGCGGGCCAAGAGCTTTAGATCTGGCATAGCGAAACATGATTTGAAGATGATTAAGCATCTGCCCACGCTGTCTATTATTGGAACTGCATTGTAGCTGAGGCTGGGGAACCATTTTCTGAGCAGCCTTCCCGGCTTCCTGAAATCAATGATGAAAGTAAGCAAAACAACATGTTTACATTCCTCTGGGCTGAAAGCCGAGCAGGTTTTCGGGTGCCACCTCATAATTTATTTTTTTTCTTTCTTTTTCCATATCCCCAATATACTGAAGAAACCCCGAGGCAATCGTTTGCACTCTAATTCGGGGCCATTTCCTTAGGTTTTGCAGAATTTCGTAGCTGGTTGCAAACAAACAAACCAGAGGAAAAAAAAGAAAAAAAAAAAAAAAAAACCAACCCTTTTCTTGCAAAAATGTGTGTAATTTTTGACCGGAATACTCACATACTTACTCCCATGATTTTTGGAAGTGATGGCTTTGTTTCTTCTAGCTCCATTAGTCTACTTTTTTACGTATGGTACGGAACGATAAATATCAATTTATAATAAAAAGAAAATTCTGGTTTGGTGTTTGGCAACAAAGTACCCTAGCTAAAATCCTTAATTTTCTGCCTATTCAGACACTTCAGAATTGGCAGACTTCAACTATGAGCCTTCAAAGCAGAGGCTGAACTCGGACCAGGAGCTATTTTCTACTTCAGGGAAAGCGAAGTTAAATCTAAGTACAGGGATGAAGCTTTAAGGGCTTGAGATTTACAATTATTGGGGCTTCATTGCTTAGGAACATTTCAGCAGTGGGTTCACGAGCATTTCTTCCTTTTTTGCTTTTATTCTTTGTATGTGTATCGTTATAATATTTTTTTGAGCTCTGCTGCTGTAGCTGATTTCCTCCATCCATATGAAACCACGGCTTCGTCTGATAGAATAAGCTGCAGCAAAGGTCTGTTTAGATCCATGATTTTCCAGTAAGTTCCCGTCATATTAGCAAACGAAGAAGTGCCGTACAGCGTCACGCAGACCAACCCTCGTCTCTCGCTAGCTGGCATAAATCAGAAATAAGAAGCTCACCTGAAGTCAGGGGGAAAAAAAGCCACAACTGAACTTTTTTAAAAATGGAAATGGCCGCAGATACCATAGAGAGGTCCCCTGCCCTGGGAGGAGGTACCCCAAGTCACCCCCATGCCGAGTTTTCTCCATGGGGATGTGAATTCATTATTTTGGTTTTTCGGAGCCACAACAACCTAACGCTTCGCAGAGCAGCTGAGCAGGGTTGTAACATTCAGCTGACTGAAATGCCGTGGTCTCCGGTGTAAATCCGAATTTCGCCTTTGATTTTAAAGCGGGGCGGGGGGGAGCTGATTCGTACAAGCAAATTTGGGGGTGATCTCACAGCCCCCCTCTGATGCCTGTGCCTCAGTGTATTTAGTAATAATTCCCCGGCAAGTGATACTAGAAATACAGATGCTGGATTTGCCTTTCATGTTTTCTTGGTAAATATCTGCATAAATATTTATCAGTAAACAGAGCAGATTTGTTTCTAAAATGGAGTTGGCTGCGTTTGCGCATAGTTCTCGGAGAGGGGTTTTTAGGAGGGGTGGAGGGATGCTCAGTCCCAGGGACTGATCTCTGCGGAAAGAGGAAATGCAGCAGAATTGGGTTTTCATCAGAAAATGCTATTTTGATGGAACTAGGTTTTTTCTTTAAAAAACTGTCACTACTGATGGCAAAACTTTGTGCAATTAACCCCCCACCACCACCACCCGCCAATACAAAAAAAACCCAAATGGGATTGGGAATTTCTTTGCAAACTGTCTTATTTGGATGTTTTCAGAGTGATAATGCTGGGGTTTATTTCATTTTTTAAACTCATTTAAGGGCTAATCTGTAGAGAAATAATTGAACAAGAGGCTCTGAAACCGAATAAAAGAGCTTGTCCCTACTGAAATGAAACATTTTGTTGAACTTGAAAGTATTTGTGTGCTTGGAAAGAAGCTGGTTGTGTGTGTGCAGGGTTTGTTTTGGTACTCCACGAGATATTTTTAAGATTTATGGGACCTGATGGTGACTTGGAAGACAGAAAGCACTTTCTTCAAAGCAGCTGCAGCCGTTCACATCCGCGGACTGTGTGGGCACAGAAGAGTTATTAAATCGGTAAATAAACGGCAGGGTTTGGTGGAATGTGTGTCGGTGCATCCCATACCCAGTGGGAGAGGGATGAAACACAGAGCAGCGAGCGGTGGAAAGCGGTCGGGTTAACTCATTTCCATCGCCTGCCTTACGCCGTTTGGGGGAAGGTGCCCCAGCTCCCTGATCCTATTTTAACCTCCCAGAGTTGGGTATCATCCTGCCTAGTGCAAAGCCAGTTTGCTGCGGGTGGGCAGCAGCACTATTCAGCCCCACAAGCTGGGCTGCTGCCGGCGTTCCCTGGGTTTGGAGCCCTCCCCCCCCCCCCCCCCC